>CM040125.1:80603675-81183244 GCA_022559845.1 Amorphophallus konjac
ACTAGAATTCGCCCTCGTCCAAGGTTCTCGTCGGCCGCCACAGCTTCCAAATGAAACTAGGGTTCCTATGGAGCATTTTTATAGGTCGCACACCTTCTAGAGTGTTCTATGCAGGGAGAATTCGTCCACGCAAGTCGGGTTAATGTGAACGCCGTCAAAAAAGTTGACTCGATCCAAACACCGCCGATTACATCTCTTAGGGTTAGGGTTCCGGGAGATTAAGAGTGGGGAAATGATTCTCTCATCCTGACCTTTCATTTGCCACTGGTTTGGGCTCATTTGATGGAGTATTGGGCTTGAATTTTGCGTTTCAAGGTATGGTTAACTAAGTGTTTAATTTGGGCATAATCCACTAATTCGGCCTACTTACAGATTTTATTTGAGTTGGCCACACAAGACAAGTTTGTTAAACGTGTTATCCTCTACAAGAATATAATTTTTATGGATTTTTATAAAATAGTCGAAATATAACTTATTCTATTTATTAAGGAATTATTCTAATTAATTGCTAATTAATTTCTCGAAAAAAAATCAGGGTATTACATCCTCCCCCACTTTAAGGAATTTAGACCCCAAATTCATCAGGTATTACCAATTATTTGAATATTTGAACTAAGATGATCTTATCTGTCGAAATAACATGTTAATCATACAACTAATGACGAAAGAATTTAGCTATAGATAGGGATAAAAGAGAACAATACCTTATATAATTCTTCATTCGATAGAACTTGGTTCGGATTCTTCTTATATTTTTGCTTGTGGAAGTAACTTAGGACAGTTAGGCATTTTATGATCCTGATTTCCGCAGCGCAGACACGCTCCGCTCCTTCGCCAGCACTCCTTTACGAGATGACCAAGTTTGTGACAGTATAAACATTTCATTTACGTAATATTATTATTCTTCTTATTATTACTTCGGGTTTATTTATGACGGACTCGCCAGCCTCTAGCAGAACCGAATCTTAGCTTACCCATGGACCCACTCGCTTTCATTTTTAAGAATAGCTTAGAGACCTGCAAAATAATTATATGGTTAAGTTTTTCATTACCCTTACGCGTATCACAACGCAATCTTGTATATATTTTATTACTTAACCCAATATACTATCCAATCTTACTAGGTGACAAGGGATGACACAGGTCTTATGACTTAGGGTAACCAATACTCTTGGACAAAATCCTAGGACTCAGACAACCTGGCTCTGATACCACCTATGTCACGCCCCGAACCGATAACAGCGGGAAGCGATGCTCGGAACGTGGCAGTTAATAGTCATGATAACAAGAGCGAAAATAAGTAACCACAATTAAACACATGGAGGCCATACACATTGTGAAGATATGAACTTTTATTAATATTTGAAATTTAAAATATAATTTGACTCATTTTTACATAATTAGACTCCAATTAAAGGAGGGAAAACAAAGGGAGAAGAAAAAGAAATAACCAGACTCACGACACTAGCTAGACTCAAGAAGATAAAAAGACAGACTCCGATCTCTAGGTTCCAGGTTCACTTGTTCACACTGACCTGATCCTCATTTGCAACGTTCCGTTTACCGCGTTACCTGAAAAGGATTGGAAGTAGGGGTGAGCAAGAAGCTCAGTAGCAATTATACTCTATCGTCAGGCATAGTTTAAGTGATTAACCAATTAATGAATATACATGATTAACGTAAGAAAAATAAGCAGAACTAAATAATCATCAAGATTCAAAGAGTAACAATAATTAAATGGAAGAAATAATTGCATGTCGAGATATCAAGCAATATTAACAAGATTTTCTAGTGAATGGCCATTTACAAGTCAATTCGAGTCATGTCAAGCAAGCAAGCAAGTACTTCATACTTTAAGCATGAATAATAAGTTTCACGAGAATGTGGAATGCCCTAGACTTAACAAGCTAGTCATGCACCCGTGACAATGCCACACCTAGTCATTCACCTCCCATCGGATCAAGTACTCTTCGGGTGCTCCTCCTAGGACCAGACTGGGCCCTTCATTTCTTTGCCTTGGTATTCATTTGTTGGGATCACAAATCCCACGAATCTAGACATCCACAATATTTAATGGCCAAGAGTTCCGAGGTCAAGTTCATGTAGTCAAGGTAAAGGACATAAGAATAATGATTCTTAAGAGTCCAAGCAATAATCTCCTTAATCGAGAGGAATAGTTATTCCAAATGACTATAATTGACGATCAATAGACCTAAAAATAGGTCATATCACGAAATACCATAGCCTAGGTAGGCTAGAGTAGCTTACACAATTCAAAATCATGAAATAATCACTTTTTGAAAAACTGTAATATACACGGTCGGAAATGGGCCGCTCAATATTTATATTGTCTCATATGGGCCGTACTCTCAGGAACTGGGCTGGAGATCAGCCTCTACGAGGTCAAGGATAAACGGTCCAAGATGGGCTGGTGCAGACACCAGGGCGACCACGTGACACGTCGGCGAACCGAAGGTGCCATACGCGGAGCGGCAAGTGGACTACATCGGCTTCCCATCAAATTGGGGATAATTTGGCTTCAATTTGGACACTTTTTGCATTAATTTGGGCTTGTATTGAAGATTATACATGGGTTTTCATATTGGGCTGGTTGCTAGACACTTAAAAGGCCAATTGGTTAAAGGCCCTTAAGCATTCCATAAGAAAGGAAAGGCCTTGGACCAATATGAAGAACCCATTAGCCTAGCAAGGCCCAAATGGGCTCCCTTCCTACATGGGCTCTCTAAGTGGGAGAGGCCTCATACTAGAATGGGCTTCTTTTACTCTTGGATTCTCAAGATGGAAAGGGCCTTAAGCTAGAGTGGATAGGTGGGCTTAAGCCAAGACCACCAAGTGGCCCATTCTAGACCCAATAAGGGGGCGCCCCATTTTTTGGCTTATTAGGCTAGATGGTTGATTTGTTTTCTTCTCCAATTACCACATGGGGTATTAGAAGGCTGCTGGTCAATTTTCCAATGGCTGCCACCTAACATTTTACAAGAAATTCAAAGTTAGGTGAGCCACCATTACCCCTTGTCCCCCCCCTTTCACAATCACATTGTAATGGGTTCCCCCCTCTCTCATTGTGTATCCCACGCAGCCCCCTCCCCTCTATACCTCTTGTAATGCCTATTTAAAGGCTTGTACGATGTGTGTTTAAAGGTTAATGAAAAGATTTTGTGAGAAATTGCATTAAGTGAGTGATTCACTTCTTCTTCCTTGGGTGTGACTCCCAACCCTGTCCTGTGACTGGATAGTATTCAGGTCGTGAGACTCGACCATATACCCTCTCTTCCTTTTATCTTATGGCTTAACATAATTTATCCTTGATACTACTACGAGTTATCAAGGATTCAGCTTTGGTTTCGTGTCGATCCTAGTTTGTGAGCAACGGTGGTGATTTTTCTCGTGGAGGCACGCAGATCGGTTCCTGAATGCTGCCCAGAATTAAAGATGTCTGTGTTTTAATTCCTGGAGCCCAACCCTGATGCCATCAGAAGTTGGTTTATAAAGAGCAATCGTAGTATTTCAAGTCCTCTTCGTGTTGCCACTAGTTTCGCCTTGATCTGTGACCGGTGCTGATCGTGAGGATAGATCTCGTGGGATCACGCGGGCTGGTCTGAGCAGGTCCGGCTGAGATCTGAGTCAACTTTCAGAGCCTGCCCCACCTTCATCCGGCCAAGATCCATGTGAGAGGTCTTCAGAGTATTTCTTCCTCAGGGCGTCGCCGACGTTCTCCCATAAAGAACGCCCCAATCTGACATCGGCAACCATTATTTCGTATTATTACCGTGTCACTGTGCAGTTCTGTGAGCACAAAACCAGAACCAGAGAAGTTTCATCGCTGCACCCAGATCTGAAAGCATCTGATCGGGCCCTTCAGAGTGAAGATACTACATCCAGTCGCCGACATTCTCCAACAAACGGCGCTCCGATCGGGGGTCGGATCTGGTCGTACCAACCTCCGCAAGCTCGCTGCGGAGGGTGACCAGCGCGGGCAGAACCGTGTCAGCTTTCCGTCGGCGTACCCGAGCGGATCCGGCACACGTTCCTTGCCTCCTGCGAGTGTGGCCCATCAACCCGGGTTCCAGCAACCCCAAATTTATCAATTGTAGCCCGATACCTCCCTGTGTGGAGTGGGCCAAGCTTCTGAAATTGTAAAGTTAATCTTGTGTGTATTGGGGTTGTTCAGAAATCGGCCGGGAATTCTTCCCCACGACTAGTCGTGGAGGTACGTGCTCGTTCCGATCCTTACATTTACTATTTAGTATGCTTTCTATATTGCTGCGTTTGTGAGAATAGGGCCGATAGCTAGTTCAAATTCACCGTGTTTGTGAGTTGTGAGCGCCCGTTCCATAGCTCCAATTGAGCATCGAGCTCGAATCGGTACCCTAGGCGACGGTGGTTTCTTAATCACCGCGATCCCCATGTTTCCCTCACAAGGGATGATCGTCGGGCTCAAGAAAGTCGCTGTTAAGAGACGTCTCCACCCGGAGAATACCACGGTGGTCAGTTGCCCGACTTGCCTTAGTGTGCTAGTGCTGGCCGCACAACGAGTCAGTCATACGTCATAGCCCGAGTCGGTCATCCGTCCCGCATCAAATTGGTATCAGAGCATCGTTCAAGTCTAGGGTCATTCAAGTTCAAGGTTGCATTTGCATTCCTCTACTCGGTATATCAAAAGGTGCGACACGAACGTTAGGCTACGCCTATCGGGAAGGCCGCACACTTGCGCGAGTGATCTTCGGATCGCTTAGCTCCGCCGCGTACCGAATAGTGGGTTAAGTCTAGGTTCCTAGTTAGTGCATTCCAACATCGTCATGTCTAAGTGTGTAGTCGAGTCTCATGCCAACTTTGCATTAGTATTTTGGGGTCGTGTCTAGTGTCTTGTCCAAGTGTCGGCATGTCTAACATGTAGTTCTCCAACTTCCCATGGATTCTCGGTCGCCCAAGCGATATGACCGTTGGCCCACCCATGGGCTTGGTAACCATCCTATCCGCTTCTGTAGGCCTGAAGCCTCATATTTTTTTGGCTCCAATGACCCGGGCATCTACCTCAAGTGGGAGGCCACCATGGACACCTACTTTGATTGTTATACTATGTCCGAGGCAATGCAATTCTCTTTCGCCAAAGAGCGGCTTCTTCATGAGGCTACCGAAAAGTGGGACTACATCGAAAGAATGAGAGAGGTTAGGGGGCAATGGCCCATCAAGTCATGGTGGGACATGAAGAGAGAGCTTAGGAAGGTCTACGTGCCCTAACCGGTCACCTCCAACTGGCCCCACCCAATCACTTCCAACCAAGTGAGTCCTAGTCGGAGGCAAAGAGCCCCACACGTAGATGAGCCAAGACCCACTCCTAGGACGGTTGACTACGGGCGAGTCCACCATGATATCCCTATTCCAACCCACTCCGTTTTCGAACTTATGCAAATGATTTTGGACCGGTTGGATGGGGTGGATAGGACACGTACTCCTAGTGACGTACTCCTACACGAACCTAAGGAGGTCATCGCCTGTAGTCTTAACCCGGCTCCATCAACGGAGTCCCCAGGCCCTCTCCCCATCATGGTGTATCCTCATTCCCCACCCACGAGAGCTCCCATGCTACCACCCTCTACTTCCGAACTCTATTCGGAACCATCTCATTGGGAGCCACCCAAGCCCGAGCCACCCGTATTTCTAACTGGTACACTTTACATAGCCGAGCCACTACTTAGTTGGCTCAAGGATAGCTTGGTCCCACTTCCCTTCCCATCTATGGACCCTATCCTACCTCTGGTGCCAAGCAACTCATTTCACACCACCTTCTGGTCTAGTCACTATGTGGATTCATTGGACGACCTTCTTAAAGGGTTAGACCGGCAGTTGGTATTTACACAGTTGTTGGCCCCAGGCTTTGACCGACCCACCGGTCGTAGCGTCACCCATTCCACCTTAGGGTCCATCACCTCCGTGTACACCGTGGGTCATGTTACCACGGAGGTTCTTCTACTCCTCCCGTTACCGGCCGAGCCCGACTTCACTCCTTTTATCCCGAGGGAGGAGCCCTACCTTCTATACACTGTCCCAACTACCACGATGGATGTAGGTGACCATCACCTTCATGAACTTCAAACATGGGACTATGTAATGGAGGAACCGGGGGGTCACACATTCTTTGACCCATTCGACCCCTTCTCTAGTGGGCCTCGTGACCCACCACTTCCCCTCTACTTTGTCAAGGAAGTCCACTACCACTCTCTTACCACTCGGGCCAATCAAACTCCACATAGCAACAGGTCCGATTATTGGGAAGCATGGCATGCCTTACCTACGTGTAGTGGTGATGAACCTCTTAGCCCACCCACACCCACATCTGATAGGAAGTCCTTGCATGCATGGTGTCTTTTTGGGTGTCTAGGAGTACATCATCATACCTACCTTTGGTTGCATCTAGTGTATGCATGGCACACATTTGGGTGTCCTGGTCCGCCATCGTCCATGCGTAGGTCGGACTAGCCATAGGTTTGTCTAAATGTCATGTGTGTGTGTGTTTGTTTGTCTCTCGAGTTGTTTTCTTTCATCCATTTGGTTTGCATAAGTCGTGTCCCAATCAAAGGCCAGTCAAAGCACACATAAGGAGGTAGCCGATGCATGCTACATATCCAAGGATTCAAAGGGAGAGTACGTCTAGAGCAGGGTCATACCTGATTGGTTTCCTCCCGGAGACCAAAAGCAACTCTAAGTCCACGATACCCACCCTTTCCGGGTTAAGAAACAAGTGGGTCCAAATGCGTATGATATTGAACTACCGAGCGACTATGGTGTCAATTCGATGTTCCATATTTCAACTGGTAGAATATTAGAACCCGCGGTGATGCCTCGTGAGTTTTGGGCTTTCTCCTTCTATTGTGAGTGAAACACCACCCGAGAGTCCACCTCTTCCAGCCTCAACGCATGCATATAGATTGTATACTGGATGAGCAGGGATCACCACAAGGAATGGCGCATACCCACACGTCCTAGTGCGTTGGCGAGGATGCCCCACGATGACCAACGCCTTGATCACATGCGGAGAGCGCAAGCTTCGGGACCCTTACTCGACGGGGTCGAGTTCCTCACACTCGGGGAGAATTGGTGCGGACACCAGGGCGACCACATGACACGTCGACGAACCGAAGGTGCCATACGCAGAGCGCCAAGTGGACTACATCGGCTTCCCATCAAATTGGGGATAATTTGGCTTCAATTTGGACACTTTTTGCATTAAATTTGGGCTTGTATTGAAGATTATACATGGGTTTTCATATTGGGCTGGTTGCTAGACCCTTAAAAGGCCAATTGGTTAAAGGCCCTTAAGCATTCCATAAGAAAGGAAAGGCCTTGGACCAATATGAAAAACCCATTAGCCTAGCAAGGCCCAAATGGGCTCCCTTCCTACATGGGCTCTCTAAGTGGGAGAGGCCTCATACTAGAATGAGATTCTTTTACTCTTGGATTCTCAAGATGGAAAGGGCCTTAAGCTAGAGTGGATAGGTGGGCTTAAGCCAAGACCACCAAGTGGCCCATTCTAGGCCCAAGAAGGGGGCGCCCCATTTTTTGGCTTATTAGGCTAGATGGTTGATTTGTTTTCTTCTCCAATTACCACATGGGGTATTAGAAGGCTGCTGGTCAATTTTCTAATGACTGCCACCTAACATTTTACAAGAAATTCAAAGTTAGGTGAGCCACCATTGCCCCTTGTCCCCCCCCTTTCACTATCACATTGTAATGGGTTCCCCCCCCTCTCTCATTGTGTATCCCACGCAGCCCCCTCTCCTCTATACCTCTTGTAATGCCTATTTAAAGGCTTGTACGATGTGTGTTTAAAGGTTAATGAAAAGATTTTGTGAGAAATTGCATTAAGTGAGTGATTCACTTCTTCCTTGGGTGTGACTCCCAACCCTGTCCTGTGACTGGACAGTATTCAGGTCGTGAGACTCGACCATCTACCCCCTCTTCCTCTTATCTTATGGCTTCACCTGATTTATCCTTGATACTACTACGAGTTAGAAAGGATTCAGATTTTGTTTTGTGTCGATCCGAGTTCGTGACAAACGGTGGCGATTTTTCTCGTGGAGGCACGCAGATCGGTTCCTCAATACTGCTGAGAATTAAAGATGTCTGTGTTTTAATTCCTGGAGCCCAACCCTGACGCCATCAGAAGTTGGTTTCTAAAGAGAAATCATAGTATTTCAAGTCCTCTTCGTGTTGCCACTGGTTTTGTCTCAATCTGTGACCGGTGCTGATTGTGACGATAGATCTCGTGGTATCATGCGGGCTGGTCTGAGCAGGTCCGGCTGAGATCTGAGTCGACTTTTAGAGCCTGCCCCTCCTTCATCCGGCCAAGATCCGCGTGAGAGGTCTTCAGAGTATTTCTTCCTCAGGGCGTCGCTGACGTTCTCCCACAAAGAACGCCCCGATCTGACATCGGCAACCATTATTTCATATTTTTACCGTGTCGCTGTATAGTTCTATGAGCACAAAACCAGAACCAAAGAAGTTTCATCGCTGCACCCAGATCTGAAAGCATCTGATCGCGCCCTTCGGAGTGAAGATACTACATATAGTCACCGACATTCTCCAACAAATGGCGCTCCGATCGGGCTTCGGATCTGGTCATACCAACCTCCGCAAGCTCGCTGCGCAAGGTGACCAGCGCGGGCAGAACCGGGTCAACTTTCCGTCGGCGTACCCAAGCGGCTCCGGCACGCGTTCCTCGCCTCTTGCGAGTGTGGCCCATCAACCCGGGTTCCAGAAACCCCCAATTTATCAATTGTAGCTCGATACCTCCCTGTGTGGAGCGGGCCAAGCTTCTGAAATTGTAAAGTTAATCTTGTGTGTATTGGGGTTGTTCAGAAATCGGCCGGGAATTCTTCCCCACGACTAGTCGTGGAGGTACGTGCTCGTTCCGATCCTTACATTTGCTGTTTAATATGCTTTCTATATTGCTGCATTTGTGAGAATAGGGTCGATAGCTAGTTCAAATTCACCGCGTTTGTGAGTTGTGAGCACCCGTTCCATAGCTCCAATTGAGCATCGAGCTCGAATCGGTACCCTAGGCGATGGTGGTTTCTTAATCGCCACGATCCCCACGTTTCTCTCACAAGGGACCATCGTCGGGCTCAAGAGAGTCGCTGTTGAGAGACGTCTCCCCCCGGAGAATACCACGGTGGTCAGTTGCCCGACTTGCCTTAGTGTGCTAGTGCTGGCCGCACAATGAGTCAGTCATACGTCATAGCCCGAGTCGATCATCCGTCCCGCATCATGGGCCTTTCAACCACAAGAACGGTCAAGCATGGGCCGCACAAGGCCAGAACGACTAAAGCTCAAGAAGGAGATAAACGGGCTCCAAAGGGCCGCACAAGGATGAACGGTCATACATGGGCCGCATAGGGCCAGAAGTTTACAATATCGAAGATGGGATATGTTGTCCTGACAGAGCTGCTCATCAGTTGAACGGTCCATTCAGGGCCGCCTGTCAGACGTACGGTACATTACTGGCCGCACAACACAGGGCCTAACAATAATCTAGAAATTCACCCAAGTGGGCTCCCAGGATGCCATAGGCAGGGTGGAACTGAACTAGAGTCCAGCCCACTGTCTACTGCTCGGCCTAGGGTCTACTGGGCTAATCAAATCTGGAATTGGCCGAAGATAGGTCAAGGATAATCGACCAAGACTAATTGGCATTAGCCAGGGATTAACGGTCGCCACGGGGCCGTTCAGGGAGATATGCGGTCGACTAGCAGCCGCTCAAGTCCCTGCTAGTTCAATTCGGATAATGACCGAAATCACAGCGGTTCGATTGAGTCCAAAATCAATTCTACGGGATAATAATGGTTCAAGATTAACGGTTCAGGTCTAAGGTTAACAAGTGTAAACCTAATAGCCATTTCAATTATAACTGATTCACACTTAAGATTGACATTCATTGGAAAGATGAATAAAGATCAAGCTCAAATTCAATAAATCAACAATGATTATTTACTGTCATGAATTACAGTTTATTAGGTGTGTTGATAACATGCAATTAACACTAATCTACTAACATAACATACTGAAATGATAATTTAATCTGTTCTGCTAACGATGTGCGGTCGGTTCTGGACCTTACATCCCAATGGACGGTCATAGACAGGCCGCTCATGCCCCCTCAGGTCCGAAGGCCAGCTGGAGATGGACGGTCGGTAGGGTGCCGCTGGAAGGGATAATGTGCGGTCTGGAACTGGCCACAGGACAGGCATGCGGTTGGTATCAGGCCGCACGTACCAGGGAAACGATCAGAGATAGAAACCGTTAAACGGTCCATGGCAGGCCGCATGTCTTGGATGTGCGGTCTATCATGTGGCCGTACAAGTCCAGACAGGTCGCTTCCCTTTCACCCTGCCCGACTCCAGCGAGGTTCTAGGGTCAAAACTAAAACATGGAATTCACATGATATAAAGCATGATATTTGGGGCTTTTACTACCAAAAGAAAGAGTACGAAAAACACTACGAGATGCATGAATCAATTTCATATTTGCTCTCTTAAGACTCTACTTAAATCGAAGAGGAACAAAGTTAACCCTAATTTGACATGCTTCTACTAAACCTAAAAATACTCGCAGGATACTACATGATATTTGGGGCTTTATATACCAAAAGAAAGAGGACTAGATGCTGAACATTTTGATATATTACTTGAGGTTTGAGCCCGAGAGAACCTACCTCAATCAGGGAAGAAAGGAAGAAAGGAAGAAAAAGGAGGAAGACGCGCTAGGTACCCCACATCGGAGATCACTGGAATTCACCCTCGTCCAAGGTTCTCGTTGGCCACCACAGCTTCCAAATGAAACTAGGGTTCTAAGGAGCATTTTTATAGGTCGCACACCTTCTAGAGTGTTCTATGCAGGGAGAATTCGTCCACGCAAGTCGGGTTAATGTGAACGTCAACTCAAAAGTTGACTCGATCCAAACTTCGCCTATTGCATCTCGTAGGGTTATGGTTTCGAGAGATTAAGAGAGGAGAAATGATCCTCTCATCTTGGCCTTTCATTAGCGACCGGTTTGGGCTCATTTGATGGAGTACTGGGCTCGAATTTCGTGTTTCAAGGTATGGTTAACTGAGTGTTTAATTTGGGCTTAATCCACTAATTCGGCCTACTTATAGATTTTATTTGGGTTGGCCACAGAAGATAAGTTTGTTAAACGTGTTATCCTCTACAAGAATATAATTTCTCTGGATTTTTATAAAATAGTTGAAATATAACATATTCTATTTATTAAGGAATTATTCTAATTAATTGCTAATTAATTTCCCGAGAAAAAAATCGGGGTCTTACATCCTCCCCCACTTTAAGGAATTTGGTCCCCAAATTCGTCGGGTATTATCAATTATTTGAATATTTGAACTAAGATGATCTTATCTGTCGAAATAACATGTTAATCATACAACTAATGACGAAAGAATTTAGCAATATATAGGGACAAAAGAGAACAATACCTTATATAATTCTTCATTCGATAGAAGTTGGTTCCGATTCTTATTATATTTTTGCTTGCAGAAGTAACTTAGGACAGTTAGCCATTTTATGATCCTGATTTCCGCAACGCAGACACGCTCCGCTCCTTCGCCAGCACTCCTTTATAAGATGACCAAGTTTGTGACAATATAAACATTTCATTTGCGTAATATTATTATTCTTCTTCTTATTACTTTGGGTTTCTTTATGACGGACTCGCCAGCCTCTAGCAGAACCGAATCTTTGCTTACCCATGGACCCACTCGCTTTCATTTTTAAGAATGGCTTAGAGACCTGCAAAATAATTATATGGTTAACTTTTTCATTACCCTTACGCGTATCACAACGTAATCTTGTATATATATTTTATTACTTAACCCAAGATACTACCCAATCTCACCAGGTGACAAGGGATGACACGAGTCTTATGACTTAGGGTAACCTATACTCTTGGACAAAATCCTAGGACTCAGAGAACCTGTCTCTGATACCACCTCTGTCACGCCCCGAACCGATAGTAGTGGGAAGCGATGCTCGGAACATGGCAGTTAACAGTCATGATAACAAGAGCGAAAATAAATAACCACAATTAAACACATGGAGGCCATACACATTGTGAAGATACGAACTTTTATTAAATATTTGAAATTTAAAATATAATTTGACTCATTTTTATAATATTATACTCCAATTAAAGGAGGGAAAACAAAGGGAGAAGAAAAAGAAATAACCAGACTCACGACACTAGCTAGACTCAAGAAGATAAAAAGACAGACTCCGATCTCTAGGTTCCAGGTTCACTCGATCACACTGACACGATCCTCATTTGCAACCTTCTGTTTACCGCGTTACCTGAAAAGGATTGGAAGTAGGGGTGAGCAAGAAGCTCAGTAGGAATTATACTCTATCGTCAGGCATAGTTTAAGTGATTAACCAATTAATGAATATGCATGATTAAAGCGAGAAAAATTAGTAGAACTAAATAATCATCAAGATTCAAAGAGTAACGATAATTAAATGGAAGAAATAATTGCATGTCGAGATATCAAGCAAGATTAACAATATTTTCTAGTGAATGGCCATTTACAAGTCAATTCGAGTCATGTCAAGCAAGCAAGCAAGTACTTCATGCTTTAAGCATAAATAATAAGTTTCACGAGAATGTGGAATGCCCTAGACTTAACAAGCTAGTCATGCACCGGTGACAATGCCACACCTAGTCATTCACCTCCCTAGGGATCAAGTACTCTTCGGGTGCTCCTCCCAGGACAAGATTGGGCCCTTCATTTGTTTGCCTTGGCATTGATTTATTTGGATCACAGATCCCATGAATCTAGACATCCACAATATTTAATGGCCAAGAGTTCCAAGGTCAAGTTCATGTAGTCAAGGTAAAGGACGTAAGAATAATGATTCTTAAGAGTCCAAACAATAAGCTCCTTAATCGAGAGGAATAGTTATTCCAAATGACTATAATCGACGATCAATAGACCTAACCATAGGTCATATCACGAAATACCATAGCCTATGTAGGCTAGAGTAGCTCACACAATTCGAAATCATGAAATAATCACTTTTCGAAAAACAGTAATATACACGGTCGGAAATGGGCCGCTCAATATTTATACGGTCTCATATGGGCCGTACTATCAGGAACTGGGCTGGAGATCAGCCTCTACGAGGTCAAGGATAAACGGTCCAAGATGGGCCTTTCAACCACAAGAACGGTCAAGCATGGGCCGTACAAGGCCAGAACGGCTAAAGCTCAAGAAGGAGATAAACGGGCTCCAAAGGGCCGCACAAGGATGAACGGTCATAAATGGGCCGCACAGGGCAAGATGTTTACAAAATCGAAGATGAGATATGTGGTCCTAACAAAGCCGCTCATCAGTTGAACGGTCCATTCAAGACCGCCTGTCAGACGTACGGTCCATTACTGGCCGCACAACATATGGCCTAACAATAATCTAGAAATTCAACCAAGTGGGCTCCCGGGCTGCCATAGGCAGGGTGGAACGGAACCAGGGTCCAGCCCAATGTCTGCTGGTCGGCCTAGGGTCTACTAGGCTGATCAAATCAGGAATTGGCTGAAGATAGATCATGGATAATCGGCGAAGACTAATTAGCATTAGCCAGGGATGAACGGTCGCCATGGGGCCGTTCAGGGAGATATGGGATCGACTAGCGGCCGCTCAAGTCCCTGCTAGTCTAATTCGGACAATGACCCAAATCACAGCGGTTCGATTGAGTCCAAAATCAATTCTAAGGAATAATAATGGTTCAAGATTAACGGTTCAAGTCTAAGGTTAACAAGTGTAAACCTAATAGCCATTTCAATTATAAATGATTCACACTTATGATTGACATTCATTGGAAAGATGAATCAAGATCAAGCTCAAATTAAATAAATCAGGAAGGATTATTTACTGTCATGAATTACAGTTTATTAGGTGTGTTGCTAACATGCAATTAACACTAATCTATTAACATAACATGCTGAAATGACAATTTGATCTATTCTACTAATGATGTGCGGTCGGTTCTGGACCTTACATCCCAATGGACGGTCATAGACAGGCCGCTCATGCCCCCTCAGGTCCGAAGGCCTGCTGGAGATGGATGGTCGGTAGGGTGCCGTTGGAAGGGATGTGCGGTCTGGAACTGGCCGCAGGACAGGCATGTTGTTGGTATCTCGCCGCACGTACCAGGGAAACGATCAGAGATAGAAACCATTAAACGGTCCATGACAGGCCGCCTGTCTTGGATGTGCGGTCTATCGTGTGGCTGGACAAGTCCAGACAGGTCACTGCCCTTTCGCCCTGCCCGACTCCGGCGAGGTTCTAGGGTCAGAACTAAAACATGGAATTCACACGATATAAAGTATGATATTTGGGGCTTTCACTACAAAATGAAAGAGAACAAAAAACTCTACGAGATGCATGAATCAATTTCATATTTACTCTCTTAAGACTCTACTTAAATCGAAGAGGAACAAAGTTAACCCTAATTTCACATGCTTCTACTAACCTTAAATCGAAGACGCGCTAGGTACCCCACGTCGGAGATCACTGGAATTCGCCCTCGTCCAAGGTTCTCATCGGCCGCCACAACTTCCAAATGAAACTAGGTTTCCTAAGGAGCATTTTTATAGTTTGCACACCTTCTAGAGTGTTCTATGTAGGGAGAATTCATCCACGCAAGTCGGGTTAATGTGAACGCCGCCGCAAATGTTGACTCGATCCAAACTCCGTCGATTGTATCTCCTAGGGTTAGGGTTTTGGAGATTAAGAGAGGGGAAATGATCCTCTCATCCTGGCCTTTCATTTTCCACCAGTTTGGGCTCATTTGATGGAGTATTGGGCTCGAATTTCGCGTTTCAATGTATGGTTAACTAAGTGTTTAATTTGGGCATAATCCACTAATTCAGCCTACTTACAGATTTTATTTGGGTTGGCCACAGAAGATAAGTTTGTTAAACGTTTTATCCTCTACAAGAATATAATTTTTCTGAATTTTTATAAAATAGTCAAAATATAACTTAATCTATTTATTAAGGAATTATTCTAATTAATTGCTACTTAATTTTTTGAAAAAAATCTGGATATTACAGATAGAACAGTCCTCTTCTAGAGTGGGCCAACAGAAGCCTAATCTAAGGATATTCTTAGATAACATCTGGCTATTGATATGACCCCCACATACTCCTGAATGTGCCTCTTCCACGACCTTCCAAGACTCATCATCGTCGAGGCATCTAAGCAGAACTCCAGTGAGACCTCTTCTATAGAGCACACCTCCAACCAGAGCATATCTCTGAGCAACTCTTCTGATGGCTTTCTTCTCTTCAGCCGTAGCCTCTTCAGGATAAGATTGATCCCGACAATACTTGGCAATCTCATGATACCACGGCTTTTCTTCATCATCCAACTCTTCCTCTAGATCTAATAACATGATTTCCTTGTTCTCGATGATTCCACCTTCCTTAAACTTCTTGAGCACCTCCTCCTTAACACTAAGGAATGCTGGATCTCTGATAGCAGGAGTGAGATGCTTCTGAATGATAATAGAATGGAAGTCCCTCTCAGGAAGGAAAACCAATGAGGAAGCAAGGGAAGCGAGAGCATCGGCTCGGATGTTCTGATCTCGAGGAACATGGATGAAGATTAGTTTAGTGAAAAGCTTGGCATAAGTGGAAGCAAGTTCCTGATAGGGTTTAAGTTTAGGATTGAGCGTGTGACATTTGGTGAGCACTTGGCGAAGAATAAGTTGACTATCACCTACAATTCACAATTGGGTAACATCGAATTGATGATCGGCCTGTAGCCCGGCCAGAAGAGCCTCATACTCAGCTATGTTATTCGTAAATGGAAATGTGAGCTGAGAGGCAAGCGGAATAGTGATACCCTCAGGTTATAGGAGAACAATGCCAATCCCCTTTCCTTGTGAATTTCGAGCTACATCAAAATGTAATGTCCACATCGAATCGGGCTGATTGACGGACATTAGTTTCTCATCTGGAAACTCCGAGCGAACATGGTCGAATGTAGGGAGAAGGTGATGAGCAAGATGTTCCGCTAAGGCATAGCCTTTAATTACTTTTTGCTGAATGTAAATGATATCAAACTGAGAAAGAAAGCTTTGCCATCGTGCCGATCGGTCAGTGAGAATGAATTTTTCAAGGAGAAACTTGATAGGATTCATGCGAGCAATAAGGTGAACCTCGTGAGCTAAGAAATAATGCTTCAACTTCTGCACTACCCAGACTAAAGCGGCACAAGTCTTTTCCATAGCTGAGTACTTCTGCTCGCAGGGGTTGAGACGCTTAGACAAGTAGTAGACTGCCCTCTCTTTTCCTTCTTCATCAATTTGGGCAAGGACAGCACCTACAGAGTCATCCAGGACAGAGATATAAAGAACAAGTGATTTGCCTGGAACTGGCGGCCTAAGGACAGGGGGATTGGCCAAATAATCCTTTAGTCCATCAAAGGCTGCCTGACACTTATCATCCCAATTAAATTTGACTCCCGATTTAGTAAACTCGTAAAACGGCCTACACCTTTGTGAATGCTGGGAGACAAACCGGTGAATAAATTACAACCTCCTGATCAATCCTCGAACTTCTTTCAAATTCTTGGGATGAGGCATATCCCTTATTGCCCTTGCCTTATTGGGATCAATCTCACTAACCCTTTTGCTGACTATGAATCCAAGCAATTTTCCTGATGAAATGCCAAACACGCACTTCTTGGGGTTCATCTTTAACTGATATTCCCGTGCTCTTTGCAAGACTTTGGCCAGAACCCCAGGATGCTCAATCCTTGTCCTTGATTTCACTACCATGTCATCCACATACACCTCTATAAAAATGTGGATCATGTCATGAAAAATATCCATCATGGCACTTTGGTAAGTGGATCTGGCATTCTTGAGCCCAAACGGCATGACCACATAACAATAAGTGTCCCAAGGTGTAGTGAATGAGGTTTTATCCTAATCCTCTTCAGCCAAGCGGATCTGATTGTAACCAGAGAAGCCATCCATAAAAGAGAGGGTCTCATACCATGCCGTGTTATCAATTAGCACATCTATGTGAGGGAGAGGGAAATCATCTTTAGGACACACGCGGTTAAGGTCCCGGAAGTCTATGCAAATTCTGACTCTTCTGTCCTTTTTCATACCCGGGACAATGTTTGCCACCCAATTGGGATAGAGGACGACTCTAATAAATCTGGCCTTATGAAGCTTATCGACCGCTTCTTTCATCTTTAATGCCATGTGAGGGTGGAAACGTCTTAACCGCTATTTCACCGGGACATATCTTGGCTTAAGTGTGAGACGGTGTTCAACGAGCGCAGGGTCCAGACCCGGCATATCCTCATAACTCCATGCAAACGCGTCCTTATATTCTCGAAGAACTTGAATGAGCGTCTCTTCTTCAGAGGGTGGCAAATTTTTACTGATGAGGACAATCCTAGGGTTTTCCTTGGTACTCAGATTAATCTCTTTGGTGGGTGCCTCTACTGAGGCTAATGGTTCGTCGAACCTCCTCATGCCACTAACAAAAGCATCAGCCTCATCCTCATATTCTTCGTATTCTTCATCCCTCTCTTCAATAGGGTCTTCATCATTCATAATCTCGTAAATACCAAACCCTTCATTTGTAGAGCACACATCCTCACATTCTATCTCTGGCAGGAAGATCGGATCCTCTGTGGAGGGGCGTCAATTAGCAATGAACAATGACCATCGTATAAAAAGAAACAACAGTAACTGAAGAAATGACGCCTTGGAGTTAGGCGTTGAATGCATGAATGACGCCACTGTGGAGGGGCATTGATTATAAAAATAATGATAATACCGAAAATAATGCAAACAGTGCCTCTGTGAGCGGTCGTTGATTATGGAACTAGCGGCTGGAGAGTAGTCGCTAATCAATTTCAGAGATATAAAAGCTAATAGAAATCAAATTTTCTTCTTAAAAATGCTATGAACAGTTTAAAATTTGGTTAATCCAGTGGGAGGTGTGCGTGTGGTGCACAAGAGGAGTGTGCTACGTGGAGCACTAAGGAGGGGCACACGTGGGTGCCAAAGGGAGGGGCACACGTGGGTGCCAAAGGAGGGGTAATCAAAATAATAACAACAAGGGTCCCACCGTGATCGTCAATTTGTGAACGTGTCACATAGAAATTAAAAAGAAAGAAGATTTAATTTCTTTAAAAGAAAGAAAAAAGAGATAGATATGATATGTGATATGTGGTGGGAAATAAAGAAAGAGAAAGGAGCATGTGATGCTCTAGAGGAGTGTGATCGCCAGAGGGGTTACCTCAAAAATAAAAGGATGATCGCATGTACCTTGTGAAGAAGCGGGGGGTGATTGTGAATCCTTTTCTTCCTCCTTCTACCGGCCGGCCGATGAAGGGGGTTCTTATCTTGATTACCCTTATAAGACAAGCAAAAACAAGCAAAGCAATATGGATTAGCCAAAGTGTATAGTATCAATGCTCTAGAGAAATAAGATTGTGCAACATGGGCATGAACACACCTTGTGTGTTTTATTTTAAACCCCTAAGAGGAGTAAAAGGTAGGGAGATGTGCTATGAATGCAAAGCAAATATGATATGCAGAGAGAGATATGATGCAGAGATATATGATGAACGATCTCTAGCAAAGATGGCTAGAGAGCTATGCGTGTGAGATGAAGAAAAGCTAAAGAGAAAGAAGGGAGCCTCTCTGCTGTTGCAGCAGCAGTAAAGGAAGAAAGACAGAGGGAGTTCATCCGTGGGAGGAAGACCGCAGGGAGAACAACACCGCCGTGTAAACACAGTAACGGAACTTGCAAGAGATTTGTTAGCAGAAATCTCTCTCTCTTCTTAAGCAAAAGTCTCTCTCTTTCCAAAAGAAATCTTCCTTTTTGGGGGGGTGGCCTTCAAGGAAGGATATTTATAGAGCTTAAGACCTAGTTCTAATGGGATTAAAACTAGGGATAAACTTTCAGAATATGGATTTATTTCCATGGAAAGGATCGAAATCAAAAGATGGAAGGATTGTCCTGCGAAGAAGCAGTAACAGGAACGAACTCGGAAGCTAAATGATGACTCCATAGGGGTCGCTAATTAAAATGATGACCGCGCACGCAGTCGCTAATTCCTGGATTAATTTATAGAAATAAATGACTTTCATATTTGAAAAATAGGAAATGACGCCTTCGTGAAATGGCGTCAATTAATGAGCACCTTTGAAGCAGATGTTCATTCCTTGTATTTGATTTTGAATGGAATTCGTAAAATTAGGAAATGACGCTTGTGCGAACAGTTGCTAATTAATTGAAATAATGACACCCATAGAGTCGTCTATTAAATGATGCCCTGCTGACAGTCGCTAATTACAAATATTCTAAAAAAGTCTGAATAAATTAGAAAAAACTTCATATTAAGCCAGTATTGAAGTCCACTTTAGGGCGTCACGTTGTGACATGAGATTTACTCATCATAGTATCGATTTTAGCGTGTCTACAGTACTTTCACACAACACGCTCTCATACCAACTGTGACGACCCAGGGTTCGGATACCGGGTAAACCCGATAACACTTGGATCCTACGAGGCCTCCCAATAGAGGTAAAGCACCGAAGGGATAAAAAGGAGTGTGGGGAGTACATTGAAGTCCCAGATAAAGCAGTAAACAATTAATATTTTAATGATCAGGTTTGCTAAAGTAGTAGAAATAAAATTACTTTTTCTATTAACAATTTAAATTACAGAGTCTATTCCAAAATAAGGACAAGTTAGTCCAACAGAAAAGAGAGACGTACCCTCAATTTGGGGGAAGCCCGACGCAGGCAATGCTGGCAACTACGAAATGACGCACCATGCCACGAACCACGAGGAAGAAGAACGACCACATCTGAAAAGTAGGGGTGAGCCTCGTGTCACTGGCTCAGTAGGGGTTCCGTAGATCCCCACTGGAAACAACGCAGTAACACGCTAAACAGCGCTAAACAATAAAGCAGGAAGAGCAAAAGTAACAGCAGTACTAACTACGACAGTAAAGCTGTAAAAGCAGGAGTAAGGATAACTAAAAGAAAGAGTAATGCCGTAAGGGACAGAAAACATGGCTGTCGAATGAACCTCGGCTCTCTAAACTACTCCACACTACAACAGAAATGTGAACCCTGATCTCACAAAGTCGGGCGTTACCGATCCATCGTCAAATCATGAAACCCTATCGTGAAAAGTCTACAAAAAATAGGTAAAAGCCTACAAAGACCTACACTGTCAAAGACACGAACATACACGAGCTCACCGTCATGTACGCTACACAAGACTGGACCTCGAGTAAAGCCATGCATAGGCTACTCGAAAACCGATCACGAAAACACAACTCACCAGAGTAATGTGTCAAGTGACAAAAGCACCTCCTCACTAGAACAACAGCCAGATGCGTCCACTGACGTCTTACACTGTGCCTCAGGTATCTCATACTTGCTGGAACAGTGGTAACTGAGACACTCATAAAGAATCAAGTATAAGGAACAACTGTACCAAGTACAAGGAGCAACAGTATCACAGTAACGAGTGACTAGTCAGAGTCACGCCCGTCAGCGCTCATCCAAACGCCCCTGACCGCGTGTGCACACACAAGCTCAATGCCTTGAGCCAGGCCTCTAGCTCGTTTTCTCCCCCAGTAGGACGCTACTGCAAGGCAAGGGAGTCCACGGAAACTAGCCTAAAAATCGTATATCAGAAACTCACCCCGCCACCACTCCTAGGTGGGCCGACACATAAGAAAGTGTCATCGGGTTACGACTAGTGAAGGCTCACTCGACATAGAAACTCCAAAACATCAGTGCTGAAGTACGGATAGGCTAAGCATGCACTGTCACATGTACTATGAAGCACAAGCACAAAACACTAGGTAGCATACCAGACTGCCACCAGACTCAGGACAGACAACTAGACATGCTGACACAATGATCCTTGAGTCTCATGACTCGGGTCAAGATCGTCGCACAAAAGCGGTAACATGCCGCCAATCAGCCTTATCCCTAAGCCAAAGTCACAGCAAAACACCGATAAAGGAAATGGCACAGAATTACCGGATCCACACATCCGCATAACATGAATCACGGAGACCTGAGGGATCACCAAGACCTTCAAAACACATGGACATGCAAACCGAGGTAAGATAATACCTAACGGTGTCTAAAGCCACGTCTCGATCCACACCAGATCATCGAGACATTCATGAGGTCACATGTCAACCATTGGATCGCAACAGGGTTGACCAAAGACCAATCATGACTCTGAAGCATCACAGAACACAGCTTGATATAATGGCACTCCCGGCTACCTCACAACATGGTCATAGCCCTCATAGGATATCCAAGAACATCTACGGGACAACGGGCAAACCACAAGAATAAGCCAAGACAATTGAAGGCCAAAATAATGAAAAATAGAAAGCATAGGGGCATGCAGTCTATTGCAGGGTCGCCAGATGACCATAGCGGTCATCCACGTGGCCGCTAGACCCAGTCAACCTTGAACAGACTTAAACTAGTCAAACCAGCTAAGCAGTCTCCTAATGGGCAGCCAAGGACACTATGCGGGTCAAGGCTAGGATCGCTAGCCGAACTGACTTAAAATCCGTTTGAACCTACATAAACGAAGCTTAGCGGTCTCCCATAGGGCCGCTAAGACTTGCCTTGCGGTCTATCGCGTGACCGCTTGGCCAAACTGACATACCATTCACTGATCGACGGTCTCCACAGGACCATACCACAGGGCTTAGCGGTCCTCTAATGGGCCGTGAGCCAAGGAAAATGGTCTATCGCATGACCGGGAAGACCTTAACCGACATCGAACCGACAAAGCACCAAACACAGCCTAACGGTCACCCAAGGGCCGCTAAAGGGACCCAAACGGTCGCTGGAACGATCGCTAAGGCGTTACAACAGGTAAAATAGAGGAATGGCCGAACCTGGCCTTTCCATGCCCCGTTCGCCCTAAAACAAAGGGTAAACAACCCTAAGGATGAGATAAACCTTCCACAGATCGGAAGGGATCAATTTGACATCAAAACGACAAGAAACTGGTGATTCTACCGAATTGACCCAAAATGAGTCACATGGGTTCCTGGGCTCATACTGGTCCCAAATGACAACCAATCGCAATGAAACCAGCAGGAATGGAATGCTAACATGCCAGGGACTCAAATAAGACTAATTAGGCTAGAAATCGTCGTCGAGAGGGGCGTACCCGTCTCACACCCCCCGAAGCATGCTTCACCCAAAACAAGGTAGAACCCACTCGTTCTCGCACCGTTTAGCTCAAAATCATGGGGGAACACAGAACAGGAGTAGGGCGTCCATCTCCATACCTCCACCGAAGTTCTCGCATGCCGAAACGACTAAACCACGCCAAAAACCATCAAACGAGCCCGTCACGTCGGCTTTGAATCCACCGAGGGATCGCGACAACGCCACGCTCCATTCGTCGCCCCATTACGCCCGAAATCAACTCCACGACGTTCCTGCCTCGCCCACCTCGCCACGGTCGCGTGCCCCGTGGAGAGAGGAGAGAGAACGAGAGAGAGGAAATGATTGACGCTGAGGAGAGAGAAAGGAGAAAGAAGAAGAAATAGAAAAGGAAAATTAGGAATTTCCTAATTTTCATAAATTCTAATTTTTAGCTCGAAAATGCACTAATTCAAAAAAATATGAAAAAATAGTCTAAACTGTAAGACCCAGCGGTGTGTAGGGTTTGCTCCCCGAAGCTGTGGTTCAGCGGAAGCTGTGCATCAGCGGTGAAACAACACTCTAGTTTGAGTGTGGGATGGACGTAGATCTCAGGTGTGAGATCGAACCACCTTAAAAATCATCTGTCCACTGTGCGATTGTTTGTAGTTTGATTCTGTTCTTTTTCATTGCTCATCGCTCGGTAGATGATTGCTTAGGATCGTGTAAGAGCTAATCCGTTTGATCCGGTTCATCCTTGTTGTGACTGAGTGCCTTTCGATCATCCTACAGCTGTTTGTTTATTTTCGCAACTATTTTTGCTATAGTAAATTTTAGTGGGTGACCGATCTATTCACCCCCCTCTAGATCATCTATAGATATTATATCTATAGGCATTAGAGTGTCCATTTGTTTTCTATCAATTGGTATCAGAGCATACCATTTGTTCTAACAATTGGTATCAGAGCCTAACTCTTCTGCAGGGATTAACATCTTGAAGAGTCAACGGCCATGGACGGTAAAGCAATGACAGTTGAGGGACACTCCACTGCCAAGCCCCCATACTTCGATGGATCCAACTATGCATACGGGAAGAATCGTATGCAAGTATTTCTGAGGGCGAAAGACTATGAGATTTGGAAGGTAGTCAGCAAAGGTCCGTTCGAGCTTCATGAGAATGAGGAAGTTTGGACAAGAGAGGAGATCAGGAGATCTACCCTCAATTGGAGCGCAATCAATGCTATTCAGTGCGCACTTCATCCCATCGAGTTCTCTCGGGTTTCATCATGCACCACTGCAAAGGAGATGTGGGATAAGTTGGAGGTCATCTACGAGGGAACCTCTCAAGTAAGGGAGACCAAGGTGAACTTGCTGGTCTCAGAATATGAAGCTTTTTGAATGAAGTCCAGTGAGACCATCACAGAAATGTATGTGCGCCTCATGATCATCACCAATGGTCTCAGGAGTCTGGGAAAAAGTTGTTCAGATTATGAAATTGTGAGGAAGATCCTTCGATCCCTGACTCCAGTATGGCATACAAAAGCCACAGTTGTTGAGGAGTCAAAGGATCTGCAGAATATGAAAGTTAACGAGCTCATCGGTTCACTAATGACCTATGAGATGAATCTTCCCAAGACCGAGGAGCTGGAGAAGAAGAATAAGTCTATTGCTCTGAAGGCCAGCTTTAGGAGATCGAACAGATCCAGCCACAGTGGATCATCAAGCGAGGAAATCCCCTCTGGGTCAGAAATAGATGGAGACCAACTGGCCATGCTGACCATAGATTTAGGCGATTTCTGAGAAAAGAAGGAAGAAACTTCGGCCGAAGGCAGTTCGGTGGTGGCAAGAGGCAAACAAGGTATAGATCTAACCCTGCCAAGAAAGTTGACACTAATGTTTGCTACCACTGCAGGAAGGCCGGCCATATGAAAGAAGACTGTCCCGAGCTCCAGAAGTTGAAAGAGAAGTCAAAGAAGAAAGCTCCCAAAGGAAAGGTGATGGTGAGCACATGGAGCGACGAGGACGAGGGCACATTCAGCTGCACATCGGAGAGCGAGGATGAAGAAAAGCCCATCTGCCTGATGGTAAACGATGACGAAGAAAAAGAAGAATACTCAGATGAGGTATCATCTCCGTTTGAGCATTATACTATTTCTGACTTAAAAGATGCCTACAGAGATTTGTTAGACAAAGTAGATGATATTAGGAGAGAGAACAGGCATCTCAAGAAGAAGGTCAACTCTGTTTTGAATGATAAGACAATGTCTGATAAACTTTCCTATTTACAGTCTGAAAATGATAGGTTAAAAAATTCTTATTCTGAATTTGATGAATTAAAGCATGCTTTGATTGAATATAGAAAAGAAAATGAAATGCTAAAAAATGTCATTGATGATTTGAAACTGACATTGCAAAAATATGAAAATGAAATGAAGATTGTTGATGAAAAGTATAAAGTTGTTCTTGGCGTCAACAATGAATTAAAAAATTCAATCGAACAGCTAGAAAAAGGAAATGCTGACAAAGTGAAAATAATTGATAATATGACCCAAGGATCTGATAATCTGAATCCTTTGTTAGGGTCAAATGTCAATTTCAGGAAGGAGGGTCTCAGGTATAATCCTACTGCTAAGAAAAGTTTTAATGTCAAGACAATTTCATTTGTAGCAGAAAAGGAGAAGAGACCCCTTATCAAAATGACTAATGAAAATTCTGTTGCTAATGTTGTGAATTTCAAAATGTCCAGTGCTAAGGACAAAGGTAAGCAGAAGGTTGGTGAGCCTAGGACACCCTGCTCTACACCTAAGGGTAAGTCTAAGGTCAGGGGTCAGTCCATTTGCACACCCAAACCCCAGAGCAAGGCCACCAAGTCTCCACCACCACCAGCAACCAAGGAGAAGACTCAATATACACATATGCACAAGCCAAGTGGGTCAAAGGTGCAAGGGAGACAGAATTTTGTCAGAGGTCAACCAAGCCAGTTCTACCAACCCATTGTCCAGACATACCATTATAGACAGCCACAACATTCCTATAGGTCTGGATGGAATAAAGTTCAAGGAAGGTCTATGTATCAGTCCGTTCCTACTCAATCTTATATACCTCAGGTTAGAAATTGGGTCGGTCAGTCTAGGACATGGGCTCCTAGTAGACAATCTTTCTTTGGTCAGCCTCGGACCAATTATGGCCACCATTTTCTGAATACTTATTGGCCTAGGCACTGGCACAAAAATGGCAAAGTTGGTAACAACAATAGGGCTCGGACACAACACCAGAAAAAGAAGACTAATTTAGTTGGTGCTGAGAAGAAAAGAAACAATGAAAAGAATGTTGGGAAATCCACCAAGTCAACCATGCTTAAACAAATATGGATTCCCAAGAGTTTATTGTCTTGTTTAAATTGCTCTTCATATGTTTCAGAGCCCAAACACTTTTGGGTTCCAAAATCTTTTCCCTGATTGTGTTTGCAGGTATGCCTGGCAGCCATGAACAACATGTGGTACCTGGATAGTGGCTGCTCCAAGCATATGATAGGAGACAAGGCCAAGTTTTGCTTGCTGACAGAGAAGAATGGAGGCCTTGTCACCTTCGGCGGCAACACAAAGGGTAAAATCATCGGATCAGGTAAAGTAGGTAAGTGCACTACCTGCTGCATTTAGGAGGTTATGCTAGTTGAGGGTCTCGCTTATAACTTGCTCAGCATTAGCCAGCTATGTGACAGAGGTCATAGAGTAGTTTTTGATTCTCAATGCTGTAGGATTTATGAACCTGATTCCGATATAATACAATTTTCTAGTAAGAGAGTAAATAACATCTACATGGTAGATTTAGATGATCTCTCTCACTCTAACCTATGCCTCACTGTTAATAAAGATGATCTTGCATTTTTGTGGCATCGTAGGTTAGGCCATACTAGCTACATTTTTTTACACAAATTAAATAAACATAGCATGGTTAGAGGACTCCATGAAATATCTTTCAAGAAGGAAAACAAAGTCTGTGATGCATGTACACAGTCCAAGCAAACCAGAAAGTCATTCAAATCTAGAACTGAAGACCTGTCTTCCAAACCTTATGTGCTGATACATATGGACCTATTTGGACCCACAAGATCTGTCAGCTTATCAGGTAGGAGGTATGGGTATGTATTAGTGGACGACTTCTCTAGGTTTACTTGGGTGTTTTTCTTGTCACACAAAAATGATGCATTCACAGAGATTCAAAAGTTCTATTTGAAAATATAATAGAAAAATGAAGTTTTAATTGAGAATATTCTATCTGATCATGAAGGTGAGTTTGAAAACTCACAATTTGCTGATTTTTGCAAGGATAATGGGATTACTCATCGGTTCTCCTCCCCTAGAACACCTGAGCAGAATTGAGTAGTGGAGAGGAGGAATAGGACACTTGTGGAAATGGCTCGTACACTCCTAGTCGAAGGTTAATTACAAAGAAAATTCTGGGTAGAGGTAGTTAACACTACATGCCATGTAATCAACAGAGCTATGGTAAGACCTTTCACTCAAAAGACTCCTTATGAGCTTCTAAAAGATAAGAAGCCTTCAATTGGTTATTTCAAGGTCTTTGGCTGTAAGTGTTTCATTCATGTTAATGATAAAAGAGACCTTGATAAATTCGAACCTAAAAGTGATCCAGGAATTTTCCTTGGATATTCTGAAAACACTAGAGCATATAGAGTGTACAATCTTAATTCTAAAACTGTTGAGGAATCTCCACACATTATCTTTGATGAGTCCCTAAATAAGTCTGATGTTGGTCAATGTAGGAAAGAAGATGATGGAGAAATTCTGAAGGAAGGAAAGTCTGCAGACCAATCAGATCATGAGGAGGAAGCTGAAGAGAACAATGCAGAAGAGCCTGTTGTTCAGGGGGAGGTAAATGAAGATCCAGGTAACCAAATCATCAATGTCAGACTTCTTAGAGATCATCCTGTAGATAATGTCATTGGTGATTTGCATGAATCCCCTAGGACTAGAGGCTACTTTAGAGCTCAACATGAATTAAATGCATATGCATTAGTTTCTCATATTAAGCCAAAGACCATTGACAGTGCTCTCAAAGATGTGCATTGGATCAATGCCATGCACGAGGAGCTTAATCAGTTTGACAGGAACAAGGTGTGGCACCTGGTCCCACCTCCTGATCATGGGACTGCCATTGGAACAAAATGGGTTTTTAGAAATAAAACTAATGAGCTAGGTATTATAGTGAAGAATAAGGCCAGACTTGTTGCTCAGGGGTACAACCAGGAATTCGGAATTGACTTTGAAGAGTCATTTGCCCCTATAGCCAGGTTAGAGGCAATTAGAATCCTTCTGGCCTATGCATGCTCTCTTGAAATAACTCTCCAACAGGTGGATGTAAAATCTACTTTCCTCAATGGGGAAATAAAAGAGGATGTCTATGTCCGACAACCTCCCAGTTTTAAATGCTTAGATTTCCCTTCTCATGTTTATAAATTGAATAAAGCTCTTTATGGTTTGAAGCAAGCTCCTAGAGATTGGTATGACAGGCTCAGCAGATTCCTTACCGAGAAGAAATTCACAAGAGATGAGGTTGACCAAACTTTGTTCACCAAGGTAAGTCATCCTGACATTCTCATTGTTCAGATTTATGTGGATGACATAGTCTTTGGTTCAACCAATCCTAAAATGTGTAAGGAATTTTCCGAACTTATGACACAAGAATTTGAGATGAGCTCAATGGGTGAGCTAAAACTATTTCTTGGACTGCAGGTGACACAAACCAAAGATGGAACCTTCATCACTCAGTCCAAATACATAAGGGACCTCCTGAAGAAGTTCAAATTCGACAACCTCAAGGACATTGCAGCTCCAATGGGTACTTCAACAAGTCTTGATGAAGATACCAAAGGTAACCATGTGGATCAAAAGTTGTACAGAGGTATGATCGAATCCCGTTTGTATCTCACTACATCTAGGCCTGATATTCAATTTGTAGTGTGTTTATGTGCTAGATTTCAGGCTAGTCCTAAAGAATAACACTTTAATGCAGTGAATTGGATCTTTAGGTATTTATCAGGCACCTAAGAACTAGGCCTATGGTATCCTACTAGGTGTGAGCTAGAGCTACTAGCCTATACCGATGCAGACTATGCTAGGTGTCGGGTAGATAGGAAGAGCACTAGTGGATATTACCAATTCCTAGGTGGTTGCCTAGTATCTTGGGCTTCTAAAAACCAACACACAGTGACACTCTCCACTACAGAGGCTGAGTATGTTGCTGCAGGGAACTGTGCTGCCCAGGTACTCTGGATTAAACACCAGCTCTCAGACTATCAGATAAATCTGGGATGCATTCCACTTCTATGTGATAACACTAGTGCTATCTGCCTAACTAAAAATCATGTTCACCACTCTAGGACTAAGCACATCGAAATTAAACACCACTTTCTTAGAGATCTAGTGAGCAAAAATGAAATTGAGTTAGTGTTCGTTGAAACTGAAAAATAGATTGCTGATATTTTTACCAAACCCCCTGGAAATGAAAGATTTAAATATTTAAGAAGAGAATTGGGGCTTTGTAATTTTCAGTAGGAAAATGATGAATGACTTCATTCTTAAACTGTTTGTTGAAGCGCTTTCAGATGTTTGTGTCAGTCTATTCTTTAAAATTTTTGAATAAAGAATGTTTGATGCTTGAATAATTATTTTGCACTGAGTACATTAGTTGCTTGATGTCTTGCACAGACTATTTTTTATATAGATGCATGAGCAGCACTGAGTCCTTTGTTATTGCACGTACTGCACAAATTCAATGCATTGCATACTCGCACCAAGCCTAAGTCTTTGTAAGACTTGCATTTAGTCCATGCCTTGCATAAGTATTCCAGGGAACAGGTCGGTGCATCCTGCATTTAAGTCACAGGCAGATCGGTGCACTTGCATATCGCTCGTAAACATAGGTTGATGCATATTGTACTCAAACTGTATGTAGGTCGGTGCACTTGCATACCGCACATATACATAGGTCGGTGCATTGTCTACATTCTGCACGTTAAGGTCGATGCACTGCATTTCTCATGCATGATACGGTCGATGCATCATGTTATCAGTGGGAGTTGAGTGATGTCTGTTCTGAGTTCTAGTCTTCCCACTCTCTCTCCTCAACTTCATGAGTTCCTATCTCATGACATCATTTTCATTCGACTTCTTCTTGAGAATCCTTTGAGCTGCTTCTATGCTTTCTTGCTTAATTCTTTCACTCTGATTGAATACCAGTCTTGCTTTCGGTTCATTATAGTAAGCTACAGTTATTGAAACTCTTCATTTATACGAATCACATTTACCTCTTGACTGAATAGAAGGTTTAACTTTAATAGACTGAAGTGTTCAGAGACTGTTCATCTACAAATAAGGTGTTAGAAACTGCTTATAGCTCTTAACCTCTACTTTTCCCATAGCTAGAATAGAAAAGGTCTTCACTGTACCTGAACATAACAGACTTAGTGTAGTATAGATGGAGAAAACTAGAGTTTGTATTATCTTTAAATAGTCACTCTAAAAAGTTATAAGGGCAGCAGAAATAAGATCATTAAAAGAAAAGAATTGAACAAAGTGGCAGAGCAATGACTGAATTGCACCGAGAAACTGAGGTCTCCATCAAAGAAATGGAGAATACCTTAAGTCATGAAGTGCTTCAGGATAACTCTGTTCATTTGGTCAGATCTATAGGGGTGGTTTCACTGAGTAACTAGGGGTACTGGCCTCTGATCAAGGTGTACCCTTAATGTCAAAAGGTGCAAACTCTCTTTGTAGCTTTAGATCATAAACAGATATAGGAGTTTATGCTTAGTAACTAGGGGTAATGGCTTCTGATCAAGGTGTACACCTAATGTCAACAGCATAAATGAAACTTGTCTGTTCACTAAGTTCAGTTTCAAAAATCAAAAGTGGAAAAAGAACTGTTGTAACCCGTGGAAAACAAAAGTCATGGAGTGTCATCTGTTTAACCTCAATACAAATCCAAGTGACTTTTCTTGATAATTATTGTTTCTAAAATCAGTAAGGTACTGTCTTGACTTGTTTATAATAGCTATGTGTTTTAGGTTCATTGCTATAAATAGAGTCTATAGCCTTATTTCAGGAAGTCAGTTGCTTCACTCTACCTTTTATAATTGTTAAACCAGAACTTACTCAAGAATGCACATTGTTGACTCTTATATCATAAGGGTTGTTTTATAATTTGCTCATTTCCTGAACCATTGCATAGAATGTTATTCATCCTTCTTCAGCATCCCTGCTTCTCCATGCATCTCTTCTCTTGCCTTCCATCTTTTTGCTGAAGTCAAAGGGGGAGAATTGTTTACCTCTTTTCAGGGGGAGTCACACAGGGGGAGGAGTCAAATTTTCAGGGGGAGTATTTTTAAAGATGCATTGGTCTGCATATGCATTGTCCATTGGTGTTGCCATCATCAAAAAGGGGGAGAATGTTGTAAATCTTGTTTTGATGATTGGCAACTTGTCAGATGTTCATCTATATGTTGCATGCTCAGTTACACTTAGTCTGTGCATATGCATTGAGTCTGTGCATCCTTAGTTATAGCACGCAACTAAGTCCGAGCAGAGTCTGTGCATATGGGTGATGTTCAATGCTTGCAAGTCAGTGCATATTTGCATTAAGTAGACACAAGTCAGTGCACATTCTATGTCCATGTTATACTGCGTCTCATAAGGCCTAGGTCTGTGCATGTGTCTATTTTATCTTGCGTCGTTTGCCTCATGCTCAGCTTCTAAGTCGGTGCAGTCGCCGCTTATAGTGAGTCAGTGCAATATCTGCGCCATGCATATAGAGTCTGTGCATTCCTTCTAAGCTGACTCAGTGCAATGCCTCTAGTGGCATGTCATCGAGTTGGTGCAATACTTGCACCTTGCACATTAAGTCTGTGCATCTCTTATACTCGCACTATGGTAGTCTAAGCATGCCACTCACGAGTTGATCAAGTATGTGCAACACTTGCACATTGCATATACATAGCCAGTGCATCCGTAGGCCTTGTGGTGAAATCAAGCCTGTGCATCTGCTCGTGCATGAATGTTAAGACTGTGCATGTGCGTGTGATCACCACATTGAGTCGGTGCAGTTTAGCTTTGTCAGAATAGCTACTCCGTGCAATCTCTTCTCATCTCGTATAACTGTCTGAATATGACTTTTTATCTGATGTCTTGACATATGCTTCTTCGTAAAGATTAAGAATGGCACGTGATCCAAGATTAGAGAAGGTGCCAGGATCATGACACGTGCAAAGCAGTAAGCTAGGATGCTGCCACGTGGGCCAAGGCGTTTGGGCGCGAATCATGGAGAGCACACGCCCTACTTCTCCGCTACTCTATAAATAAGAAGCTTCTCCCTCAAGAGAAGACTGATCATGCCAGATGAGCTGAAGCAGAGAGAGCAAGCACCTGAATGATCCAGAGAGAAAAAGGAAGACAGAGAGAGCAAAAAAGAAATAGAGTCTGAGAGAAATCCCTTGAGAGAATTGAGAGAGAAAGATTGTTCTTCAGTCTCCAGGTTCAGAACCGAAGCTGAATTTGCTCAATGTTGAGCTATATTCCCTTTGTGGGTTTTTGATTTTTTGTTGTGTTTCATTTTCATTTGAGATACTTGTTTTCAAGCTGTTTGTCAGCGGACCTAGCTCTGACGCTCAGCGGGCAGAAGTGTAGTATCCTCTGGACGGGTTAAGCTATAAGCCCCAGTGGTTACAGAGGAGGACTCCTCTAGTCGGCATAAGCTATAAGGCCCAGCGGTGTGTAGGGTTTGCACCACTAAGCTGTGGATCAGCGAAAGCTGTGCATCAGCGGTGAAACCACAATCTAGTTTGAGTGTGGGGTAGACGTAGATCTCAGGTGTGAAATCGAACGACCTTAAAAATCATCTGTCCACTGTGCGATTGTTTGTGGTTTGATTCTATTCTTTTTCATTATTCATCACTCGGTAGATGATTGCTTAGGATTGTATGAGAGCTAATCCGTTTGATACGGTTCATCCTTGTTGTGACTGAGTGCCTTTCGATCGTCCTACAGCAGTTTGTTTATTTTCCACAACTATTTGTGCTGTAGTAAATTTTAGTGGGTGACCGATCTATTCACCCCCCTCTAAATCGTCTATAGATATTATATCTATATGCATTAGAGCGTCCATCTATTTTCTATCAATTGGTATCAGAGCATACCATATGTTCTAACATAAACGATCCTTGGAAGGAGCACAACGCAACTGTAGCGTCCTCGAGTCGATGAATTCAACAGTAAACTCTCCACTGAGTTTCATAACTTGTACGAGAGAAAAACCCGCGTGGATTGTAAAAGACAACTCAAGACCCACAAAAGTGATCCGAAAGCTCTCCGATAAGGATTCGAAAGACCCAGGATATTACAGTGTGGCATTGCACATGAGTACTTGTCGTTCTAGATTTATGACATCCCACTCTCTCTTGAACTAGTGCTTGACTTGACTTGATGTGACTTGACTTGCGTGGCCCGGAACGGGCGAGTACTTGCGTGATTAAAATAGCCAAACGCTAGTAACATGAACTTGATGATAGATGCTTAACTCACTTGATGTTATCTCCCTTTAATATAGTGCAAACACTTGATAGTACCATATTGTTACCTTGAAATCATATGTAATTCATCTCTCAAGTTTTTCGATATCTTGCTCATTCATCATGCATAGCTATACCTGCATTGCATGCAACATGTAATTACTTAAAGAACTGCTTATTCTTGAGATATAATTCCTACAGAGAGTTACCTCACCCAGTTTCATTCCAACATTTTTCAGGTATCTTGGATAGCGACAACCAATCGGATGGGAATGAGACTGAGTGAAGAGCATAGAGCTTCGAATGTCGAACCATTGCTGAGTCGTGTCTTGTCATGTCTTGTCCTTTTATTGAGTCCTATGTCATTTTACCTTTTTGTCATTTGGAGACTTGTTAAGGCTTGTAGCCTTGTGGTTTAATTTGGATGGTTGACATTATGGATTGGGAATACTGTCGTTATGGTTAATCGGTTAAATTATGGAATTTAATTATGGATGTTATTATATTACCTTATCTTCATGCACCCTGTCTTTGTGTCGAATTTCCTCATCCTCTGATTGACATGATCGATATAAACTCGCCACGCGTATCGAGTTCTTTCCACGCTCGAGACGTGACAATTTTTGTGGTATCAGAGGCTAGGATTTCAAATTCCTAGGAAACCCAAGTCCAAGGATGGGTTTACTCCTTACACCCGGTGAGATGGGTAGAGCCATGGGTTAAGTCATCTGATCTTATAGTCAAATACGAACCTGATTAGATTTAAAATCTCTTGTAGGATCATGGCCGCCGAGAGAGCTCAGTGGCATGACATGCAATGCACCGTACAAGGCCTCACTCAGGCACTGCAACAAGTGGCACATGGCAGTGCTAATCATGGAGTAGGTGATCTCCACAAAAGCTTTCATAACATGAACCCACCTAAGTTCACAGGCTTGTCCGACCCCGACGACGCCGAAAACTGGATAAAAGAGATTGAGAGGATTTTTCGTATAATGCAATACACGGATGAAGAAAAGGTTTTGCTAGCCATTTTCCAACTGGAGCGGGATGCTCGATGTTGGTGCGAGTCCGTAGAAGCAACATTGCCTGGTGACTATGTCACATGTGCTAAATTTGTTAAGCACTACAACAATAAGTACTTTTCCGACCGCATCCAAGAGAAAAAGGTCGTGGAGTTTGCCACGTTGAAGCAACGGACCCTTACAGTGCCCGAGTATGAGGCCCATTATTTAAGACTATACAGGTCTGCACCCCACTTAGTTGTACCGAGGAAATGAAGGCAAGAAGGTTTCTCAATGGGCTTCGGCCCCAATACATTACCCAACTAGCACCGATGGACATCCAAGTCTATTCGGAAATAGTTCGGCGTGCACAGTTGCTAGAAGATGCCACCGAATTATCTGATAAGATCTGAGGAAGGGACAAGAATGAGCATGTTACCAGTCCCAAAAATTTCAAACCATCATCTAACAAGAAGCGGTCCAACAATGGAGGGGAGTCCTCCAAAGAGAGGAAATTCAAGAAAAATGACAAGCCTTTCTCCATCACCACACCTTCTAAGGATGTTTGCAAGCATTGTGACAAGGGCGGACATAAGGTCGAGGAGTGTTGGAGGAGACTGGGAGTGTGCCTCAGATGCAGGAATATCAAGACTTGAAAAGAACTGTTTGGTTGCCCAATATGAAAAGGGAGGTAGCGGATTTCGTGTCTCGCTGTCTCACATGCCAACAAGTGAAGGCGGAACACCAGAAACCTGCCGGAAAGCTACATCCGCTAGATATTCCCCAGTTGAAGTGGGAAGACATCGGCATGGACTTTATCATGGGCTTGCCTAAGTCTAGGGGCGGACATGATGGAATTTGGGTAATCATCGACCGCCTAACCAAATCGGCACATTTCTTGCCTATCAAAAATTGATGGTCGGTTGAAATCCTTGTTGCCTTGTAAATCAAGGAGATTGTTAGATTGCATGGAGTCCCTGTTGTTGACACCCATTTTATACCTTTGAGTTGGGTTACTTTCTTACCTTTATTTATGATGTCCCAAGTTGTCCATCACTCATTGGGCCTTTTTTTTAGATGGTTTTGGGCCTATTTTATGGGAATTTTCTCCCTGGCTGGGCTTGCTGAAATAATTTCTCGAATTTGGGCTTAATAAGCTTTATTTAACTTGGTCATTGGATAAACGAACATATTTATCTCTTTTATTTTATTTTACAACAAACCGCCTTAATAACAGTCTCACGATAGGCTGTTCCAGGAAGGTGGCGGTCTATTGGATGACAATTTTTTCCCACTGCATCGACCTGGCCCTTCCCTGCATCGACCTGGCCCTTCTCTGCATCGACTTGTCTTTTCTACGTCAACCTGTTATTTTTTATAACGGTCTCATGATAGGCCGCTCCATAAAGCTGGCGATCTGCCAAGAACCATTTCTACTTGGCGGGATTCCCAGATTTTACTTGGTCTTCAGATAAATAAGCATCTTTATCTCCTTTCTTTTATTTTCCAACGGCCAGGTTATAAGCAGTCAATCGATAGACAGCTAAGTGTCTCTGGCGGTCTATCGATGGACTGTTTCTTTCAATCGAGATTCCTGCGTCGATGGCCATTTTCTCTCTCTATCCGTGGTCAAACCCGTTACTTCCTCCACGATTTTCTCCGTGGATTCTCTGCCAAATAGGGCGCCGTTTGATCCTGATAGCGGCTGGGAGTATTGTTTTCACTTTATTCTAAATAATCAAAGGCTAATTCCCACCCAAAAGCCCTCAACTTGAGCTAGGGTTTCAAAGGGTCTATAAATAGAACCCTTGGCTCATGGCCGCGAGGGGGGGAGATTCGGGAGTTCGCGTCGAAGTGCTGCTGCATTCCAGAGCGAAGTCCAGCTAGGGAGAAAGGCTATCTACGTCCTTTAAGCTTTCGGTCCAGGGATTAATCGGTTTCATCGTGTTTTTGTGTCGTCATTTGAGTCTTTTTTTGGCCATCTTTTAGTCATTTCATCTCCATTCCCCTTCATTCTTCCCCATGTTTTTCACTGGCATCTTAGCATTCTTACATCCTACTATCATTTTCCTCGCCTCATAGGGTTAAAAAAAACAAAACCCCAGGTATCCCCCCTTCTAATTATGTGTTTCATTTATAGTTCATGCTTATAGATATTGCACTTCCATAAACTAATTTGGGTTATTTTCTTTTGTCATTTGTGTTGTCTTGCAGGTCAGCAGGTGTTTCAACGCAAGGCCCAACCCTCCTGGCCAGCCGGAAGGGGTGGAGGATTGAATTCCCCGGCTCGGGTTCTGGAAGCGCTTGTAGTCTACTTCCGACCGTCTACCAGAGGTAGCAGTCCTTCTCAGGCTGTCTCTCCACTGTTTGCGGCCGATCGAAGACCGTCCAAGTCATGCGGCCATGTCTTCTCCCGTGTTCTACTTCAGTGCTGGTAGCGGCCTATCGTCCAGCCGTCTTCACTGCTCAACAGTCGTCATAAGACCGTTTTCATCCTGCACCAGCGCTGTCTTGGTTTGGCGAGTGTCTTCATCCAATTTTTTTCCAAGGTACATGGTGCATTCCTCCTTGTACTATCTGCCTTGGTGGCGATCACGATCTGGTAGCGTGCATGGGTGATTGATTTCATTGCATTATTCGTTTCCTTCCATGTTCCATCTGATGCCACATTAGTCATATTCATTCATACCCACAAACCTACAAGCACTTTGGGAAGATTAGAAATATCTATATCTACATCTTTTTTTGGCGATCACGGTGGGACACCTTATGCCCATCGTGTTTTTGACATTGTTGGCATGCTCCTCTGTACTTGTTTGAGTCAGTTTTAAGTCTCCTTGAATTTTCCATTTCATTCTCCTGTTGTTTTCTGCTCTCTGAGTGGTTTACGGTCCCCTGTGGACCATTTCAGTCAGCCAACGGTAGGTCGATAGACTGTTTGGTTCTATCTCAGGTACGTTCGTCTCTGTTAAATTCTCATCTGTTGTTATTTGCTGTCTGCTGGTTATTTGTGATCCCTTTAGGGCCGTTTTATGTAGGTGACGGTCATTCATCAGACCACTTCCCTCACTCAGGTATGTGTCCGGTGACCCCCGTTACGGTTCAACTCAGTCTATGTTGTTTATGTTTATTGCTCCCTGGGTTACTGCGGTCTTCTCAGGATCGTCTCCCTTTCTGTGCGGTCTCCCATCAGACTGCTACTTCATTACTGTGCATCCCGAGCCTAATACTTGTGCTTCATTATTCATCATTGTGATACTTGTTTTGGGTGCCGTTTGTCTCCCCCTGGTTATCATTCTTGTTTATATTATTGTCACCATATTTGTATCATTGTTTGATCATTTATTGTTAGTCTTTAGGCTAAAATTTGCATGCACTCCAGTGCACATAGGACCATACATTTTATCATAGTAGTTGCATACCTACCTTAGCAGGAGATTCTCTCACCTACGTATTCCTTGGAGTCCACTAGGTGATCTTGTCCGGGACATCCGTAAGCCCTCGTGAGCCGTGGATTCTCACACGGACGCCGGGCAAGTTGAACCTTTGCCACCCCGTGTCTAGGTTGCATCCGTGATAGTGAGTTTACACCTAGAGTCAACCAAGTCAACCAATCCACCCTTGTTAGGAATCCCACTTTTGATAGAACATTGGTCTAATTCAAATCACTACGGTTCCAAAAGGGGAAAGAAATTAAAATTTTCCGTGCATCATCATGACTTGATTGATCTTGGTTGCCTCTCACCCCCCTCTGTTGTTTGTGCATCTTGTTAGTCATCACATTAGGTGTGCTTATTGTCTGTTGTTGTCACCTTTGTGTTAGGTACCACATTGCATGTGGAGTTGTTTCCCGTTCTCAGGATCTTCTCCTAGGGGTAGTGCCACTTTCATTTCCTACTTCAACCCACTGTTCGATTCCACCATGTCATCTTACGGTTTTTCTCAATCCCATGAGGACTCCCTTCCTCAGGGCCTCCTGGAGGACCCACCTAGGGTCATTGTTCAGGGGTCCGCCCCTCTGTTACCCACTACAATTGAGGGTGGTCAACCCTCCCTTTTCAATCCTCCTACTCAAGGTTCTGCCAGTCAGATCCTCCAGATGATGGCCCAGCTGGATCCGGCCCAGCTTCAGGTCATTTATCAGACTTTGCAGGGGTCAAGTGCCCCATCACCTTCTATTTCGTTGGGTCTTGCTGCTACCTCTGCCCCCCAGTCCATGGTTAATGGGCCCAGGGCTTCCTCTGGTGCTCCAATTGATTTAACCCCAGTCCAACCCAGGGTTCTTCATTTTTCAAATCTAGTGGAGGGCCAGTCCTCTAACTCGGCCCATCAGATTCTTGACAAAGGGAAGGTTGGGCTCCTTCCATCTTCTCAGGTTGATCCTTATGGGTCCATTCCAATAATGCCACAGGCCCTTGTAGGCCCGGTTGATCTCTTGTGCCCTCCGGCTGGGGCCGCCCACTCGACTTACACGGGTATGGGTACTTCCTTGGCCCAATATCCCTCTTATAGGCTTCCCCCTGCATCTGTCTATCCCTCAGCCCCTCACACTGTGTCCGCTCCACTCGTTTTACCCCCTCCATCCCGAGAGCGAAAGCTCCTCGATAAGTGGGCTACAATGCAGCAATAGCTTGACCTCCTCCAAAAGCAAGTCGACCCACAGTCCTTGGCTGATGTCCCAGTTCCCAATTTCCATAACATTTGTTCCCTTCTGTGGATGCACTTTTCGACACGCTCATTCATTTGTTCTTTAAGTCGGTTTATTCGGTGGGTTTATTCATTTATTAAGTGCGTGGGCGTGCCAGTCACAAAGTGACGATTTATTCGGGATTCATGGAAGCCCATGGTGCGCTCGATCTGATTCAGTCGGACGATTGTGTAGTTCGTGTCGGGACCAAAACCCGCTGCGTCATAAAGGTCGCGGCGTTATTTACATCCCCTCGAGAGGGGAACACCCTTGACTAATCGCTGGGAATCAGGGCCTCATGGCCAGAAAATTATATCGAGAGAAACAAGGCGATAACGATCTTGAATCAACTGGAAAGACCTATGTCTAGGGAAACAAGCATTCGAAACATATCGGTCACTCAGGGGACCATTTAATATTCGGACGAGTGTCCGACTTAAGAATATCATGATCGTCACGGGAAAATCGGAGCGCATGTATGCCGGGGTACGACAAATTTATTGTTCAGCGGAACGAGAAACATTCGGTTGAATCCCAATTAGAGTGGCAGGAAATCTGTGAGTTTATTGGCCCGGTGCAAGATCAAGCCAGGACCATTCTGGGGAAGCTTCCCGCAGTCGAAGCGAGGCTTGCGTGGGCATCATCAATATTTTTGGTATTAAAGGGCAGCGGGAAAATGTCCCGGCATTAGATCCCAAAACAAAGACATGTACAGAGATAACTGGCTATAGGCCTAGGATGTGGGTCAGGCAATGACCGTGATTGGGACGAACTCGAGGTCCAAGCGTGACTCACGAAGGTCTTATCAATATTCCCATGCAAAGGATCCGGGGATGATGAGAGCCGTATCGTTTTGTTCATCGTTATTATTATTGTTTTTTGTTATTATTTTTTATCTATTTATTTATTTTCCATGTTGCTCATTAATTCTTCTTTTATTACTTGTGCGTTATATCCTTTTCTTTTATTTATTTTTTTGTTATCATTCTTTTATATATCTTTTTATTAGTATTTTATTATTATGCTATTTTTTTATTATACTATTGCATTTCAGGTGTACCGGATGAAGATTGGAGAGTGTGCCGCTGGAACCGAAGCCAAAGCGTGCCGGGCTGGAGGGGCTAGGAGTGCACCGGGTGGAGGCTGGAGAGTGTGCCGCTGGAAGCGAAGCCAAAACGTGCCGGGCTGGGGGGGCTAGGAGTGCACCGATGAAGGCTGGACAAGTGTGTGCCGAACAAAGGCAAGCTGGGGTGTGCCGGGCAAGGTTACCTGAGGGGGTACCGGGTAGAGGGGCAGGTTGGGTGCGCTGGGTAATGGCTGGTTGAATTGTGCCGGCAAGGAGCGGCTAAGGAGTGTGCCAAGCAGAGCATAGGCCAGGGTATGCCGGGCTAGGTTGGTTGAAGGTGTGCCGGCAAGGAGCTGTTGTGCCCCTGTGGTCTTGATGATTGGTTTTGATGATAGCAAACACTATAAGTCACCATATGCATGTGTGCATGAAAGACCTTGTTGATTCAGTTTAGCAGTCATTCATATGTTCAGTCTTTCAGATGCTTAGTCATTTTATGTGCTTACACTGTGAGTCATTGCATTTGATGCTCAGCCATTTTATCTGCTACATAAAGCATGTTCAGTCATTTTATCTACTGCATCTCTCTGCTTGTGGAAGTCTGCACATTGCATAGCTGCAGCAACTTCAAGTCTAAACACCACACAGCTTGCAAGACTTCAAGTCTGCACAATGCATAGCACGTGAGTCACCAAGTCTATACATTGCATAGACTGCAGGCATTCTAAGTCTGTATAGTGCCTAGTGTCACAACACTAAGTCTGTACAACGCACAACATGCAGTTGGGTCAAGTCTGTACATCGCTTGCAGGCAGGCATTCAAAGTCCATACACTGCTGTGTGAACGCAAGTCTATACAGCTATTGTCTGTGTTGCCTTGCATCTCAACAAGTCTACACATCGGCTTCCAAGTCTGCACATTGTGCTTTGAAGTTGCATCAAGTATAGACATTGTCCTGTAGCAAGCACAGCCAAGTCTGTACATTCGTCAAGGGGCCAAGTCTATACATTGTGTCATTCACATCTTCAAGTCTGTACATTGCCCAGTCTGCATCTCGCTAAGTCCATACATTAGACTGTAGCACGCATCTCTGATGTCTATACATTCTCACTCACATCCTCCAAATCTGTACAGAGTTGTCCTTGCATTGCACGTGTTCTAAGTCTATACACTCACCTGTGCAATGTCTACACATTCAATTGATGTGTCTTGCTCAAGTCTGTACAGCCCTTTAGTTGTCAAGTCTATACATTGCTTTCGAATGAAGTCTGTACACTGGTCTTCACTTGAAGTCTGTACATCGCCATGTTCATATTCTTCAAAGTCCATACATTGCACTGTAGATGCTCGAGTTGAAGTCTATACATCCATCAGTGAACTTCCAAGTCTGTACATCCGTTTGCCTGATTTCATATTCAAAGTCTGTACATCCTTCTATTGATTTTTCAAGTCTATACATTCTTACCTTTCCCTATGTTCTAGCCAAGTCTACACATCGTTTGCCTGGCTTCTGCTTCAAAGTCTATACATTCGTTTCTAAGGCAAAGTCTATACATTCCCAGTCTTTACCTACGTTCAGAACTCCAAGTCTATACACTGGTAAAGTCTGCACATTGTGCCTTGAAGCTGTTCAAGTCTATACATTGTCTCGAGCATTCAAAGTCTATACAACACTGTTGAGTGGAAGTCTGTACAGTCGTTGGGTTGCCAAAGTCCATACATTGTGAATCTCAAAGTCTGTACAAACTTTGCCTTGTTCAAGTCTGTACATCGCCCCTTTGGCAAGACTATACATTGAAAGTCTATACACTCGATTGCCTTGCCTCGATCAAGTCTGTACAGAGCTTCCTTGTTCAAGTCTGTACATCGCTCAGTTGGCAAGTCTATACATTGGAAGTATATACATTCCTTTGCCTTGCATCGCTTATCAAGTCTGTACAGCTTTTCTCTTTGCATGTCTGCACATCGTCCATGAAGTCTGAACAACGAGCAAGTATGTACATCGCTCACTTGTCTTGGCAAGTCTGCACATCGTTAAGTCTATACTTTGTCCATTGCATTGCATTCATCAGTCGTGAAGTCTATACATTGAGTTGAAGTCTGCCTAAGTCCATACACTGGCTGCTGTTCTTTAGAGTCTATACATTGCATACTTTGAAGTCTATTCATTGGCTTTGAGCTGAAGTCTATACATTGCTTCAGGCTGAGCAAGTCTATACATTGCATGCTCGTTCATTCAAGTCCATACTTTGTTCTGAAGCATGTACAAGTCTGTACGTTGTCTGCCTGTCGATTGAAATGTCTATACATTACTGTTTGCATTGTAAAGTCCATACATTGAACAATGTCTGCACATTGCATTACACTTCAGCAACTCTATAGACTGCTTCAGCTCCGATTCATGAAGTCTATACATCGCTACAGCTTTGTCTTCACATATTCTGTACAATGCAATTGTCCTGCTTCATGAAGTCTATACATTGCTTCGTCTTCACAAGTCTATACAGCGAAGTCTATACACTGCAATGCATATACTTAAACTGATAATGCGATTCTCTGTCTCACAAGCACCCTTCATGAAGCCTAATGAAGGCACGTGATCCGAGGATAAGGGGAGTGCCCAGATGATGACACGTGTACTGACAGCCTGCTAGATGCTGCCACGTGGTCCGAATTCTTAGGGCGGGAAATGTGGAGGGCACACGTCCTAGTTGCTGCTGCCATAAATAGAAGCCTTCCTCCACTTGAAGAAGGATGGGAAGAACAGCAGAGGGCTGATCGAGACTGTGAGTGAAGAAGAAGTGAGGCAGAGAGCAACAGAAGACGAAAAAGAAGAAGGAGAGAAAAGAAGAGATGGAGAGAGCCTGCACGATCGAGTGACAGAAAAAGAAAGACAAAAAGAGAAGGAGAAGAGAGAGAGTGAGAGTTCGTGGAGAAGAAGAAAGAAGTCTCGACTGAAGATCTATCTACTGGACCGTGGATCAAATCCAGGCCAGTCAGCTCCATGGGAGCCATATCTATGTTATCTTTCTTTACAGCTTTCTGATCGCTGTGTATTTTTCCTTTCTTATGTTTCCTTTCTTTTGTTATCTGTTCATCATTGTTCTTCTGACTCTCTGGATTGAGGTCGGGTTCCTCCTGTGGACTCAGGAGAAGGGAGACATTGTGTCTCCAGTTGCAAGTGGCTGGGAGTCACTTGTTGGGTTCCCTCCGGGTTGGAGGAAGGGAGACTTATCTCCGGTTCTGGTCTTGTGGGTTGCAAGTCCAGGTGTTCCCTCCTGGTCTGGAGGAAGAGAGACCTAGTCTCTGGTTCCAAGTGGCTGGGAGTCACTTGGAGTGTCCCTCCGGTTTGGAGGAAGAGGGGAGGCTGTTCCCCTGGTCAAGCTGTTTGGCAGCAAGTGTTCGCAGACTGAGTCTGCTGGTTCTGGCATTAGCTAGTGAAGCCTCACTCCGGTTGGGAGTGAGGGGTGGATGTAGGTCTGGAGGACCGAACCACCTAAAAATTGTATGTGCAGTGGTTTGCCTTGTGCGTTAGCTCCATATCTTCTACCACCCTTCACAGGTTGTCTGAGCTTTCATATTGCTATCTGTGCAGTAGGTTGTTTACCTTCTTCTGCTTCTTCTAGTTGATTGTCTAGGCGCGAGATAGATGTTTGTTCTTCGGTTCAAAAGAAATTCTGATTAGTTATCCAGTTTGTGTATCTTGTTCTAGTTAGTGTTCCTGTTTTCATTGAGCAAAAAGTTTTTAAGGGTGGGATTCATTCACCCCCCCTTTGAATCCAGCGCACTGATCCTATCAATTGGTATCAGAGCGGTTTCTGACTTACAGATCCAACGATCTGCAGAAGATCCTGCTAGCATTTTGGTGCATCATTGTCTTCTACATATTGTTTTAGAAAAATTTCCTGTTGATTTGTATTCATGGCTCATCCACCGATTTTCAGTGGTTCGGACTTTAATGTCTGGTTTAAAATCTTGCATATGTTTGTTACGACTACTGATCCAGATCTGTGGAAACTAATTTCACATGGTCCACATAGACTACCAAAAGATCAGTCCAAATGGACTAATAAGCATCGATCTATGGGTGCAGAAAATCAGAAGGCTTGGAATCTGATGAAGGCAGCTACTGACAAAGCTTTTCATTCATGTTTCCTTGATTGCAGATCTGCAAGTGATATATTGGAGATGATGAAGAGAGCTGGGAAAGGAAATCAAACAAGCTGCATGATGGCTCGAGGAAGTGGACAAAGTAGCAATCAAGAAGAAGAACAGGATGATGAGGAGGTAAATCTCTTCGAGAATTTTTGTCTAGATGATTGGGAGAATGCATATGCTGAATTGTTAGAGTCACATGAGAGGTTAAGAAAACAGTATAAAAAATTGAAGAAGAGTACTGGGTTAGATAGTTCAAGTTCTCCATGTAAAAATTGTACTGAATTGAAAAATGTTCATGATGTTTGTATGTCTGATTTTCAAATGCTGAAAAAACAAGTTTCGTTGCTGAAAATGGAGAATCAAGATCATGTAAATGAGATATATGAACTCAAAGAGAAACTCAGTTCAAATAGTGATAATCAGACTCTTGTAAACTTCATGACCAGTATGAAAAATTGCTGAAAACTTTCGAAAGTGTGAACTCAGATTTAAACAAGCTAAAATCTGAAAATGACTCTCTTAGAAAATCTATTAAAGAAAATGAAGAAAAATTAGAGAAACTTAAAAAGGAGAACACATTGCTGATTGAAAAATCTGATGCCATAAAATCTGTAAACATGGAGTTGCAGAAAAACTTTGAAAATTTTCAAAGGGAGTATGAAACTCCAAATAATCCAAAAGTATCTCAAGATGACCAGATTCTTCTTGTTGAATTAATTCAAAATGATACTTGGTTAAAGAAAATGAGAAGTTAAAAGTGCTGAACTCCACTATGTCTGAGAGACTTCTAGCCTTAGAAAGAGGAAAAACTGTTTGCATTGAAGATTCTGATAAACTGAGCAATCTAGAACAGGAAGTTGAGAAATATAAAACTGCTAACAAAGTTTTGAATGAAGCTATGAATTGTAGTGAGCAAGAGATTGCCAGTTACGAGTTACACATTGCCTCTTTAGAAGATGAAATCCAAGACTTGAGTAACTCTCTGTCAAAGTTTGTTGATGGGCAGAAAAACCTAGACAAGTTACTAGGTATAAAAATCAACTCTAGGAAGGAAGGGCTGGGCTACAATAAGATCAACAAGAAAGAGCTTCAGAGCAAGTTGATAACATCATTTGTAAATACCTCAAATGTAGCCACAACCTCTAAAGACAAACAGCCCATTGTTCAGAAAATGCTGGGAACGCAAGTTAATTTTAAGAAAGAGGAACTGGGTTATCATCCAATTATGAGGAAGGTTGATGGAACCAACCTGAAAACTATTTTTGTTAAATCTTTTGAATAGGAAAAGCCTTCTACCCCATCTCCAACTCAGTATAAGGCTAAGAAAACAGAAAAATAGGATAAAAATCAGAAAAGGACTGGAAAACAGAAAATAAATAAAATGGATACATCAGTGCATGTTGATCACAGTCCTCACACACACTCACATGCATCTAAGAAGAAAATGATCTGTCATTACTGTCATAGATTTGGTCATTTGATGCATGATTGTAAATTGATGGAGATGGATGATATGAATGCTAGGAGATTTCATGATAAAAATCCTTCACCTCAGAAAAGGAAAACTGAATGTCTGCACTGTGGCAAAGTAGGACACAACATTGCACAATGCTGGTTTGCAAATGGTAAGAAAATGTCTTTTTCACATCATGCTAAATTCCCTGCAAACCATAATGATGTTGATAGGAATAAATTTGTTGTAAATAGAAAATATTATGCATGCTTCAACTGTGGAAAGACAGGCCATAGGGCCATTGAATGTTGGTTGAATGCTAGTAGAAGAAATTCTATTTCATGCTTTGAATGTGGAAAGATAGGCCACAGGGTCATTGAATGTTGGCATGCTCAGGGAAGGAAGTCTAACTATAAATCTGGTAGATTCCCTGCAAATAGAAATTTTTTTGATAAACTTGAATTTGTCTTTAACAGAAAGTATGTTGCATGCTCTAACTGTTGGAAGCCAGGCCATCTGGCTAGAGAGTGCTGGTCACCTTTTAAGAGAAGAAATCATTCTTCTCATTTTGAATATGAAAAGTCTGGCTACAAAGCTATAAATTGCTGGCTGAATGATAACAAAGGAGAGAACCTTCATGCAAACAACAGAAACTTTAATTCTCATACACATAGATTTCATGATCATGCTAATGTGTACAAAGAGAACAAAAATTCTGTTTCATGTCGTTATTGTGGTGGCTTTGGTCATTCAATGAATAATTGCTATTTAATGAAATCTGATGACCTTCATGCACAAAAACTTGTTGAGAAAACCTGCTAGAAATGTCATTGTCAATTCAGGACCCAAGACCTCTTGGGTACCTGCTTGTGCAAAATAAGCTTTATGTTACAGGTATGCCTTGGAAGCTGAAGAATAAAGAGGGGCAATAAACCAAGGCATTCAAGAATGAAACCCATAGGATTGCACTATTCAGGTCTGTTCTAAAAACTTATTTTTAAACCTTGCCATCTGAAATATCTGGTTCAGATGTTTGCATAATCTGTTAAGCATACATAGCAGCATGTGTCATCTGCACAACTCTATTTGAATCTTTTCTTGCATAATAAAATTCATTGCATATCTGGTTTGATGTGCTCTTGCATATTTGCCATCTTTTGAACACTATGAATATTCAAATCTCTCTGAACTGTCTGGTTTGATGTGCTCATATTGAATTGTCTGTTTAGACATTGAAATGAGAATAAACTTGCAATATCTGAAAACCTGAACTGCATCTGAATGTTATTTGAAATCTATTTGTTGCATAGCTCACTAAAAATCTGGATTGCCTATAGGACTGCATGTTGAATTATCATGATTGACCACTATGGTATATAAATAGTAAGCTACCAAAAGGCAGGCAAATCTATCTGAAGGTTCTTACTATGTGTGAGGTGGTCTTTTAGACCAAGTGCTCCGCCTAGTACCATGGGTCATTTTACTTTGATAGGGCAGTCTGTATGTGCATGAATCACAAATCCATATGTTCAGCTTTCATGGCAAACATTGCATGTTTTCAAGGGTAGCTAATTACATGTCTTTGCATGGCAATCAATGTTGAGTCCTTGCATGTCTTTGCATACATGTAGTTAATAGCATTGCATTTCACTACATTGAAAAGGCCAAAAAGATTGACTGAATGCATATTGTGAGGGGGAGTCAATGCATTGCATGTAGGTTGTCAAATGCATACACTTGTCAGAATTCATTGCATATCCTTCCTTATTGATTTTGTTGACAAACATTGATCATATTCTGAAACCATTGAGCTTCAAAATCTCTTCTATCATTTGGTATCAGAATTCTATCAGTTCTTCATGAAGATTTCAATGGGACTATTTCGATCATAAATCTGAAAACACTTGAACTAGGAATCTTCTATTATACGATTTTATGAATGTCTGAAATAACTCATGTGGTTTAAGTTTAATGTATTCATGGAATTTGTCTGTAATTCTCTTAAAGATATCTGAATCATGTTTAATAAACCTTAACCAACTATTTCATGATGTGCCTTGTAAATCTTTCTAATATCTGCACTATTGAATACATGGCTTTAATTGATTAAGTACATGAAATTATTATTGACTTGAAGCAAATGAATTTGTCTGAACTGTCTAAAGGGTTAATTTCAGTCAGAGCAATGACCTTGGTCACTGAGAAACACATGTCCAAAGGACTATGTCATGAGGTGCCATAGTTAACTCTGCTCAAGAATGATTGTTTAATCAGGCAGAGCAATGGCATGCACACTGAGAAATACAACTCACTCATCAAAGAAATGATTTGCAGTGTGTCATGTTGTGTAAATGCTACCTCTGTTCATATAAAGCATGACTGTTAGTCACACTAAGTGCTTAGGGATATTGGCCTCTGATCAAGGTATATCCTCTAGTTACAAAGTGTACACTGAACTAGAGTACTCGTAAAATTTGTAGCATAAAAATTTGTTGAACAAATTGGAATATTTGATTATTGATGCAAAAATCAAATTGTTATAACACTAGACAAAATCTCATGACTTCATAATTGCTTGATCTCAATACTAGTGCATGTATTTCTGAAAGAAGTCAATAGATTTGATTGTGTAAGAGAAATGGAGGATAATCAAGATAGAATTATGAGGGCTTGGTTCATTTTTATTAAACCTTGGTTTTAGATATCAATACAGAATTTTATTGATAAACCTTGCATACATCATGTTTAAACCATGATGATCAATAAAATTCATTCATAAGCCCTTATAATGGAAAACTTTGAAAAATTATGTTTTGGATTTATGAGATTGATATTTCCTTAAAAATCTTATTTTGAACTTCTTGTGTTTGAAACTCTTCTCCTCACTGTCCTTGGTTCATTGACGTGAACTTACCCTTGAATGCCACTGTGGTCTCCATCTCAACCACATCAATTGGGAGAAATGCAACAGATGCATATCAATTGGTATCTATTCAGGGGGAGCTTCCTCATCATATTGAATCATGTTCATATCAATTGTGACCCTGCATTCATATTCTTAGGGGGAGGTATTACATTTCTTGCTGCATCTGCATCTCTGCATTCATACCTCTGCATGATTGTTTTAAAAAACAAAAGGGGAGATATTGATTTGAGTCATATTGCTCTTTGGGGGAGAATGTGCTATCATGTAGTTAAAGGGAGAAATGTTATTTCCATTGTTTCATATCTGCTTATTTTTTCTCTCTCAAACTAATGTCTTTTTGCTGAAGGCAAAGGGGGAGAATGTTTTGACTTGAGTCAGTGTGACTCATAGTGTTGCCATCATCAAAAAGGGGGAGACTGTTGTTGATGCGACACGCCTAACGATGATGATGCTCTGATACCAATTTGATGAGACACGACCCCTCGGACCTAGAATTGCGAGCAACCGAACCGAACGGTGGACCCACTCAAGCGGGTTCACCCGCGTTGCGCACACCTGGGTCCGTAGGCGGACCGGCGATGATGGGGAGGGTCCAAGGTTGGAGCTCAAGGTTCCAAGGGTATGGCCAGCTAGGGATGGTCCTCAATGGGCCAGGGATGCCCAATTTCAAGGGTGGCCGGCACGCCGAGGGCGTGGGTTGTAGTGTCACACTCTCAACTCACTCCGCGGTGTTCATACAATTCAATGGCGTTTGAGATCGGGCGCTCACCTCACCGCTGACGATCAACTAGAAACAATACTAAGACAAGCAAAAGTAAAAGCAGCAGAGGAAGTGGCCAGAAGCTCACCTGATCGGCGTGAGGATGCCGATCCCGGCCGGAGACGAGGGCGAGCGGGGAAGCGTGGGCTACCCACATGCCGCGCCGATGATGCTTCGGTCGCTTACCTGCTAGTACAATCACTACACCCTCACAGAGGGGGTGGACTAGAAGTGGAGAAATGAGGTTACAAACCAAACACTACCTCCACGCAGGGAGGGGTGCTAAGCCGGCCAAGCGGGGAAAGGAGTTATGCTTGATTAGCGCCGATGAAGCACCCCGCCGAATCTGCCTAGGTCTGGGACAGCAGGACAGGGGGTCGGTGTAGTCATCGCTGTGCACTCCTCCGAACTCAGAATTCGACGAGACCAGCACTGAAACGACGCTGATGGATCCAGGCACGTCTGTGAATTTTTGTGAGCAGTCCTAAAGTCGTCACCGGCTGGGGCAGGCTCTGGAACAGGGCCCTTGCGCTCAGATTCGTACTGTTCCCAGTGTGCAGCAGCAGATGGATGTAGTCACCACGACCGCTCCTAAAGTCCGATTGATGCGAGACCAAGTCGAGGACGACCGTGGATGAGTCTTCTTCGAGCAGAACCAAGAAGAGCACCAGACGATGTTGGGATGGTGACAAGGAGTCCATTGAGTGAGGGGGGGTCAGGGCAGGACCTGAACGATCTGTTCTGCGCGCCTGGGAGAGAAAAATTGGAAAAGGCTCTTCCTGATGCTGAAAGGGACGCCGCTTGTTGGTGATGGTATATGACTTGTGGTAGCACCTGTCGGCCAAGTGGCGCCTTCATAAGTTGAGGGGTGTGGCCGTGGTAGCTTCTGCACTGTAGCTCTGGTCCAGGTTCTAGTCCCGGTTGGGCAGTCGGACAAGAATGGGCACCACGATCTGTAGTGCAGTCGGAACGAGACGATTCTACCTCGCCTGCGAAGAATACTGGAAGACCTTTCCGGCGATATATGGTGCACCTCCAGATGACATCGGACAGCACCGGGGCAGTCTCTGCAAGTCAGGCTCCAACTGCTGCCTGCGAACTGAGATGCATAGGGTGATGAAAGGTGATGGGAGACGGAGTAGATGGGGTGGGAAATGGGGTGGATGGGTGTGGGGGTGACACCTGACTATGTGGGGGTCTGTTAGGGGGTGATTCAAGGTGTGGGACGGGCAGAAAGGGGGATGGGAGGTGGTCTAGCAAGTGGAGGGAGGGGGAGATGCGAATTTGGGTTGGGAAGGAGAGAGGGAGGAGAGATCTCTCCTTTGTTTTGAATGGTGGGTTAATGGAGGGGTTAATGGGGGCCTAGGGAATGGGAAGGGTTGCCTTGGGGAGGGGAAGGGGTGCTTGGGAGAAGGGATTCTCCCTTGGAAAAATGAAAGGTTGTATGGGGAAGGGGAAAGGTTACTTGGGAGGAGGGAGAGGTGCCTAGGAGAAGGGGATTCCACCTAGGGGTTGGAGGGGACTTAAATGGGAGGTATGGGGAAGGGGGAGGGGTCTTAATTAGAGGTGAATAGGGAGGAGAGAGAGTGAATTTCGAATTTGGGGGTGGGGAGGAGAGAGAATGGGGTTCGCCGCCTTTAGAGAGAGGGTGAGAGAAATAGAGAGAGAGAGAGAGCTAGAGAGAGAGAGGCACAAATTCTTGTGGCAATTTTATCAATACTTGATTAGTCTCCAAATGAGGGATTGGGGTCCTATTTATAGGAATCCCACATTTTCACATAAGTCCCTGACTTTTGGACTACTAACACTTAACCAAGGGGAAGGGGGCGCCCCTGGGCCTAGCCCATATAATTGGGCCCATTAACCAACATAATGACTCTAGACTTAGGTAAATAGCTACCTAACCTAGGTATTGGACTCAAATAAAAGGAAAAGTACATCATAAGAAAATGAAAATTACATCATATGACTCAAAATATAGTGGCGGACAAGATGTAGCATAGCTGGCGAGCATCTGGATCCTCGAACAAAGGGGAAAGCTGGTGATGTCCTCATCATACCCCCGGGGTGCGGAGAACTCGACTCCGTCGAGTATGGGCCCACCGGGGGAGCGGTCCTCCAAAGCAGCTCAGGGCGACCCTCAACCTCCAAACTCAACCCGCATCTGCGACCAGGGGACGGTCCTTCATCCTCTCAAGGTGGCTGGGGCACACCCTCTTGCTGGCGATGGAACCCTGCTTGCATAGTATTGCCCCTATGTGCACACGTCGGGCTCTCAAGGCTATTTTGTGGTGGCTCTCCGGGGTGTCCCTCTTAAAGGAAGGTATAGGCTCAAAGCACTCACTAGGATCCACCGTGGTGCCCATATAGGGTGCCGGGTCTGCCACGTGAGAAGTGGGGTATATCCCATAACCCATTGGTAAATTCAATCCACAAGCTGTGTTGCCAAAGCCATTAGGAACAGGGAAAGGTCCAAGTCCTCGTGCCCTCGAATGGGAGGTGACCCTAAGGTAGAGCCACTCCGATGCCATCATCACCAAATCACCTACTTGAAATTCCAAGTGGCGCTCGCGAGCTCTTATCCGCTCTTTGTGAACCTCACTGCTTATTACGAATTGCTTGCGTGTATGCGTATGCCATGCACTATGATGCGGTGTGGGTGTGAAGAGCTTGGTGTGTAAAGGTGGACCGGGGCAACCAGAAATTGACCTATCATGCTGTTATGCCATGTGGACCTTGATGAACTTAGGTGGACCGGGGCAACCACTAGTAGCCCTATCATGCATGGGCTTCATAACAATGGTGGGAGGGCCATGGTATCTGTAGGAGAACCTATCACACAAAGTGGTGATGAATGCGGGGGGACCTGGACACCCGTAGATGCTTCTAACATGCATATGATCAATGATGAATGAGGGAGGACCAGCACATCCAAATGTGAGCCAGTCATGCATTGGGCCTAAAGTGTGCGTGACATGTATGAGATGACTAGGCTTACTATCCCTACCAAATGATGCAAAATGTAGTGGCACATGCATTCCCATCCAAATGGTTTCTCTTATGTATATGGCTTGGTGTGAGAGTTTCCACTCATAGGGTCAAAGGGGTCTAGGAAAATGGAGTGGGCTTGGTCCAATAAGGTCGGTTGGGGTAGGAAAAGGTTGGTGGTGAGTAAGGTGGGGGGTATAGGAGGGGATTCAAGGGGTCATGGTAAGGGCCACCTAAGGAGAGGAACTCTAGGTCCTCATGGTCCTCACAACCATTTGATGGCGGACTCTCCTCCTCTAGTAAAGTGATTAGACCAAAGTTTTTGGTGGGATGGTCGGCCATGAATGGAGGACTACATGTTCTACCCGAGACAAGCAACTCTAGTTTGTGGATAGCAACGGGCTCGTCGGGTGTAGGGAGGAGTAAAAGAAGGTCACTAGTGTAGCAACCCACAGTGTAAATGGAGGAGATGGATCCGACACATAGGTGTAGGAGGTCAAGGCTCCTAGGTCGGTCGGCTACTGTAGTCAACATGCCAGTTAGTTCCATTTTCCAAGATATACCCTTAAGTAGATCCCCTAATGTTTCCACTTGATAGGATGATTGGATTGTGGTGTGATAGGTGGATAAGGGTACTATGGGGAGGTGTTGTTCCATGGAAGGGAAAGCAAGGGGCAGGATAGGGTGAGCCCGGTTTTCCACAAGCCATCTAACCAAGGGCCCACTTATGATCAGTTCACTCCAAATTGGGGGTGGCATGAAAGGTGAAGTTTCTTCCTCTTTTTGGCCATGATTTTCCTCCAAGATGGGGAGTGGTTCTGGGGTGTTCCCTACTAGGGGGTCAGGTGTGGGGATCATGGTTTCCTCTACCAAAGAGGTGAGTAGGTCCTGTGTGGGTGGGGTGATGATAACTGGCATGTGGTGCTCTTTGGGTGGTGGGTAATGGGGGACTTGGGATAGAATGGGGAGGGGTAGTAGTGGAGGCCTAGGTTGGGCATCTTGTAACTCATAGGGGAGGGTGCACCCAATTTGGCTCAATGGGTTTTCTTTGGGAAGGAATGAGTCCTCTTGACCCAATTGGGCTTCATATTCTTCTTCCCAATCTAGGGGAGCCTCATAGACTTCGGTCACCTCCTTAAGTTCCTTTTGGAAAGGGGTGGGAGGAGGATTTGTGGGTTGGGTGGTGGCCAATTTGGTTTGAATGGTGGTGGTGATCGGGGTTGGAATTATTTGGGGTGGTGAAGTTTGGGCCCTAAGGGAGGTCTTGGGTTGACTGGGAGGGAAAGGGGGAGTGAATATCTTCTTAATCTCAATCCTCATCTCTTCCCATGGGTATCTGGGTCCTTTCGTTTCCCATCCAAATTCATCCCGAGGTGACCAAGCTCTAGGGTCGTGGTTCCTTTTTGTTTCGAGTCGGTCAAGTCGGGTGGTGAGGGTATCAAGATAGTTATGAATCTTGTTAGTGATAGTGTAAAATCGGTCCATGGATATTTGGGGCATCTCCCTAGGGTGGTCATTCAATGGAGTGATGGAAAACATGATGCAAGGGAGACTCAATTGATAATGCCCTAGGACTAGACTCGTAGAGACAAGTCTAAAACTTGCTCTGATACCAATTGATGCGACATGCCTAAGGATGATGATGCTCTGATACCAATTTGATGAGACACGACCCCTCGGACCTAGAATTGCAAGCAATCGAACCGAACGGCGGACCCACTCAAGTGGGTTCACCCGCGTCGCGCACACCCGGGTCCGTAGGCGAACCGACGATGATGGGGAGGGTCCGAGGTTGGACCTCAAGGTTCCAAGGGTATGGCCAGCTAGGGATGGTCCCCAATGGGCCAGGGATGCCCAATTTCAAGGGCGACCGGCACGCCGAGGGCGTGGGTTGTAGTGTCACACTCCCAACTCACTCCGCGGTGTTCTCACAATTCAATGGCATTTGAGATCGGGCGCTCACCTAACCGCCGACGATCAACTAGAAACAATACTAAGACAAGCAAAAGTAAAATCAACAGAGGAAGTGGCCAGAAGCTCACCTGATTGGCGTGAGGACGCCGATCTCGGCCGGAGATGAGGGCGAGCGGGGAAGCGTGGGCTACTCGCACGCCGCGCCAATGACGCTTCGGCCGCTTACCTGCTAGTACAATCATTACGCCCTCACAGAGGGGGTGGACTAGGGGTGGGGAAATGAGGTTACAAACCAAACACTACCTCCACGCAGGGAGGGGCGCTAAGCCGGCCAGGCGGGGAAAGGAGTTATGCTTGATTAGCGCCGATGAAGCACCCCGCCGAATCTGCCCAGGTCTGGGACAGCAGGACAGGGGGTCGGTGTAGTCATCCCTGTGCACTCCTCCAAACTCAGAATTCGACGAGACCAGGACTGAAACGATGCTGACGGATCCAGGCACGTCTGTGAATTTTTGTGGGTAGTCCTGAAGTCGTCACCGGCTGGGGAAGGCTCTGGAACAGGGCCCCTGCGCTCAGATTCGTACTGTTCCCAGGGTGCAGTAGCAGATGGATGTAGTCACCACGACCGCTCCTGAAGTCCGATTGATGCGAGACCAAGTCAAGAATGACCGTGGACGAGTCTTCTTCGAGTAGCAACCAATCATAGCACCAGATGATGTCAGGGTGGGGAGGAGGAGTCCGTTGAGTGAGGGGGGGTCAGGGCTGGACCTGAACGATCTGTTCTGCGCGCCCGGAAGAGAAAAATTGGAAAAGGCTCTTCCTGATGCCGAAAGGGACGCCGCTTGTTCGTGATGGTAGATGCCTTGTTTGTATCAGCTCTCGGCCAAGTGGCGCCTTCAGAAATTGAGGGGTGTGGCCGTGGTAGCTTCTGTACTGCAGCTCTGGTCCAGGTTCTGGTCCTAGTTGCGCAGTTGGATGAGAATGGGCACCACGATCTGTAGTAAAGTTAGAACGAGACGATTCCACCTCGCCTGCGAAGAATACTGGAAGACCTTTCCGACGATGCATGGTGATCCTCCAGATGACGTCGGACAGCACCGGGGCAGTCTCTGCAAGTCGGGCTCCAACTGCTGCCTGCGAACAGAGATGGATAGGGTGATGAAAGGTGATGGGAGACGGAGTAGATGGGGTGGATGGGTGTGGGCGTGACACTTGACTATGTGGGGGTCTGTTAGGGGGTGATTCAAGGTGTGGGAAGGGCAGAAAGGGGGCTGGAGGTGGTCTAGCAAGTGGAGGGAGGGGGAGATGCGAATTTGGGTTGGGAAGGAGAGAGGGAGGAGAGATCTCTCCTTTGTTTTGAATGGTGGGTTAATGGAGGGGTTAATGGGGGCCTAGGGAATGGGAAGGGTTGCCTTGGGGAGGGGAAGGAGTGCTTGGGAGAAGGGATTCTCCCTTGGGAAAATGAAAGGTTGTATGGGGAAGGGGAAAGGTTGCTTGGGAGGAGGGAGAGGTGCCTAGGAGAAGGGGATTCCACCTAGGGGTTGGAGGGGACTTAAATGGGAGGTATGGGGAAGGGGGAGGGGTCTTAATTAGAGGTGAATAGGGAGGAGAGAGAGTGAATTTCGAATTTGGAGGTGGGGAGGAGAGAGAATGGGATTCGCCCCCTTTAGAGAGAGAGAGTGAAATAGAGAGAGAGGGAGAGCTAGAGAGAGAGGCACAAATTCTTGTGGCAATTTTATCAATACTTCATTAGCCTCCAAATGAGGGATTGGGGTCCTATTTATAGGAATCCCACATTTTCACATAAGTCCCTGACTTTTGGACTACTAACACTTAACCAAGGGGAAGGGGGCGCCCCTGGGCCTAGCCCATATAATTGGGCCCATTAACCAACATAATGACTCTAGACTTAGGCAAATAGCTATCTAACCTAGGTATTGGACTCAAATAAAAGGAAAAGTACATGATAAGAAAATTAAAATTACATCATATGACTCGAAATATAGTGGTGGACAAGATGTAGCATAGCTGACGAGCATCTGGATCCTCGAACAAAGGGGAAAGCTGGTGATGTCCTCATCAGTTGTGCCCCTGTGGTCTTGATGATTGGTTTTAATGATAGCAAACACTATAAGTCACCATATGCATGTGTGCATGAAAGATCTTGTTGATTTAGTTTAGCAGTCATTCATATGTTCAGTCTTTCAGATGCTCAGTCATTTTATCTGCTTACACTGTGAGTCATTGCATTTGATGCTCAGCCATTTTATCTGCTGCATAAAGCATGTTCAGTCATTTTATCTACTGCATCTCTCTGCTTGTGGAAGTCTACACATTGCATAGCTGCAGCAACTTCAAGTCTAAACACCGCACAGCTTGCAAGACTTCAAGTCTGCACAATGCACAGCATGCGAGTCACCAAGTCTATACATTGCATAGACTGCAGGCATTCTAAGTCTGTACAGTGCCTAGTGTTGCAACACTAAGTCTGTACAACGCACAACATGCAGTTGGGTCAAGTCTGTACATCGCTTGCAGGCAGGCATTCGAAGTCCATACACTACTGTGTGAACGCAAGTCTATACAGCTAGTGTCTGTGTTGCCTTGCATCTCAACAAGTCTACACATCGGCTTCCAAGTCTACACATTATGCTTTGAAGTTGCATCAAGTATAGACATTATCCTGTAGCAAGCATAGCCAAGTCTGTACATTCGTCAAGGGACCAAGTCTATACATTATGTCATTCACATCTTCAAGTCTGTACATTGCCCAGTCTGCATCTCGCTAAGTCCATACATTGGACTGTAGCACACATCTCTGATGTCCATACATTCTCACTCACATCCTCCAAATCTGTATAGAGTTGTCTTTGCATTGCACGTGTTCTAAGTCTATACACTCTCCTGTGCAATGTCTACACATTCAATTGCCATGTCTTGCTCAAGTCTGTACAGCCCTTTGGTTATCAAGTCTATACATTGCTTTCGAATGAAGTCTGTACACTGGTCTTCACTTGAAGTCTGTACAGCGCCATGTTCATATTCTTCAAAGTCCATACATTGCACTGTAGATGCTCGAGGTGAAGTCTATACATCCATCAGTGAACTTCCAAGGCTGTACATCCGTTTGCCTGATTTCATATTCAAAGTCTGTACATCCTTCTGTTGATTTTTCAAGTCTATACATTCTTACCTTTCCCTACGTTCTGGCCAAGTCTACAAATCGTTTGCCTGGCTTCTGCCTTAAAGTCTATACATTCGTTTCTAAGGCAAAGTCTATACATTCCCAGTCTTTACCTACGTTCAGAACTCCAAGTCTATACACTGGTAAAGTCTGCACATTGTGCCTTGAAGCTGTTCAAGTCTATACATTGTCTCAAGCATTCAAAGTCTATACAACGCTGTTGAGTGGAAGTCTGTACAGCCGTTGGGTTGCCAAAGTCCATACATTGTGAATCTCAAAGTCTGTACAAACTTTGCCATGTTCAAGTCTGTACATCGCCCCTTTGGCAAGACTATACATTGAAAGTCTATACACTCGATTGCCTTGCCTCGATCAAGTCTGTACATCGCTCAGTTGGCAAGTCTATACATTGGAAGTATATACATTCCTTTGCCTTGCATCGCTCATCAAGTATGTACAGCTTTTCTCTTTGCATGTCTATACATCGTTGTAGACACGCCATTCCTGACGTCTCCTGAGAAAGTCTCATATTACTATACGACGCCCCGCGATGGCTTACACATTTTGAATCACTCGAGTGCTTCCTTTTCTTGAGTCTTCCTCCGCCCTTGTCAGCATCCGGAACCGTCTCATCGCAGCATTCGGATCAACACAAGTCAGACGCATCGGAACCAGGAAGGGTATCTACCGGGCGGCTGCCAACGCCTCGTCTGAGGACCCAGGTGGGTCTTCATGGGGGCGTCCAGGCTCCTAGACACCCCCATTATTTTTATTTATTTTTCAAACCCCCAAAAAAATGAAAAAATATATATATTAATGGAGGTGTCCAGACCCCTGGACGCCTCCATGAAAACAAAAATATAAAATATAAAATGCCAGTTGGCATAAAAAATAAAACAAAAAAATATAGTATAATTTCTTGGAGGCGTCCAGGACCCTGGACGCCTCCATCAACTCACTCACGGGGCGCCGCCCACCGAACGACGGTTTGTCGTGTGTGAATGATTCCAAATTGTGGAGACGTCCAGCCGGTTGGACGCGCCCATTTCCAAATCACGGGTCGCCACTCCAAAACCACGCGTTGTGTTAAACCGCGTGCGACTTTCGGCGGAGTTCGGTGGGACTTATGGAGGCGTCCCGGACCTTGGACGCCTCCATGAAAATATTCAAAAAAAATGAATAAAAATAGAATAAAATATCTTTTTTACCCTAATGGAGGTGTCCAGGATCCTGGACGCCTCCACCCTCCGGAGCCCTATAAATAGAGGCCCACCCCCTCAGTTCTGGGAAGCTTCTAAGAGATCCGATAGGCTGCCGGAGCCCAGAGGCTACCGGAGTCATTTCTAACCCGTGGGGTCTTTTGTAGGTGGAGGTTCTGCCGGCTTCTCGGGTGCCCACGCTCGCGAGAGGAAGGTCGTCTTCATCTACCGCGCTTCCACGTCGTCCCTACGCTGCCAAAGCTCCGCCGGATTTCACCATCGGCACATCCAATAAGCCAATCCTATCCTTTTCTTCGTAGTTCTTTTGCATTCATCATCTCGCATCCTCTATCCCCCTTCATAAGGGCGTCTCTTCTTATATACTTCTTGCATCTATCATCTCATTTTCCTCCTACTCGAGTCCGAGAGGGGTTTAAAAGATAACACCAACCAGGTGTGTGTCTTGCCATCATTTCGCTATTTTTATCGCAAGGATTTGAATACTACACCTTCATCTTTCTAATCCACTCGTTACTTGTTTGTCGTTATTTTGCAAGGGTACCCAAGGAAAGCCCTCTCCGTCGGCCGGTCGAAGGGGGAGGAAGAAGTAACCCGCCATCTCCCGCTCTTGAGGTAGGCGCGATCACTTTCTTTATTTTGGGGTCTGTCGGCCCCTGGCGATCACATCTTGTTCTCGAGGCCGCGGCGAGTCACTTCCCCAATGGCTGTTTAAATTCCCGTTCTTATATTCTCTTATATTCTGTTATATTCTGCTCATATTCTCGAGGCCGCGGCGAGTCACTTCCCCAATGGCCGTTTAAATTTTCGTTCTTATATGTTATATTCCTATCTATTCATATTCTCGAGGCCGCGGCGAGTCACTTCCCCAATGGCCGTTTAAATTCTCGCTCTTATATTCTCTTTATATTTTGTTATATTCTTATCTATTCATATTCTCGAGGCCGCGGCGAGTTACTTCCCCAATGGCCGTTTAAATTCCCGCTCTTTATATTCTCCTTATATTATGTTATATTCTTATCTGCTCATATTCTCGAGGCCGCGGCGAGTCACTTCCCCAATGGCCGTTTCAATTCTTGCTATTTAATTTCTGCACCATTCCCGTCCCCCCGAGGCCGCGGCGAGTCACTTCCCGCTATGGCCGTTTAACCCCCATATCTTGCTATATTACATTTGTCCCGCTCGCCCCGCCAGAGCAATCTCCCGTGGTGGCCCCTTCTCTTTTCTTTTATTTCTGTGTTGCAGCAAACAAAAGAGGAGCCCGCGCGCTCCGCGTCTTCTTCGCTCCCCGAACCGCGTGACGTCGCTCACAGATTGGCGATCACGGTGGGACATCTACTGCTTCCTTTTGGCTATCCTTGCAAGTTCGGCACCGTCCGTGCCTCTCCACCTTGGCGCCCTCGCGCGCCCCCGTTGTGCTCACGGCAACACTGTCAATTTCATTGGTTGGGTGTTTATTATATGTTTGTTATTTCTGTTATTTTCTTACTCTATATCTTTGTCAGCATTCCATTGCATACATCCATCCCTCTTTTATATCCTTTTTCATTTTTTCTAAGGATCACCCTTTCCCGGTGAAGGAAGGACTCTCCGTTTGAGAATTCCTCTCAACGGACTAGCATCTCCTCCACTGGGACCTCCGTAAGTCCCCGACATCGAAGAATCTCCTCTTCGTTCACTAGGCTGGTTGTACCATTGAAGTTCTCCGGAGTTAGTCATTCCATTCGTGGTGAGACGAGAAACCCTAGCTGACACGGCGGTGAAACAAAAATAAACTAGGGTCCCTATTTTGTGTGAACTTCGGATCTCGCTAAAAGCACAAAAAAATCATCAAAATCAAAACACAAAAAAAAGGCGTAAAGGCATCCACTTATTTGATAATCTCTGCTACCTACTTGCTAGTGTATGTTTTTGCGTTCTGGAAAAATTGTGAGCATGGCTCACGAGTCTTTTGAGGAGAACCACCCTAGTCATGGTTTGTCAGCCGACCCGCGAGTCTATGCTATGGACTCGGGTCCTTCTCATGAGCCCTCGCATGAGGTGCAGGTTATTGCCGGGGACACGTCCCAACCACATGATATCTCTTCCTTACTGGGCATCCTCGCCAACACGGAGCTTACCTCTGAACAGCTCCGGGCCTTCCAGGCCATTCTGAAGGGGAAATCTGTTTCCCCCATGCCCCAGGAATCAACTCCGGCCATCGCACCTCTCCAAGAGTCCGTGCAGGCCATTCCATCTCCTTCATTGGCGCAAGCCATCCAGTCTCCCTCGCTTCAAGGACAAGCGAGCCAACAACCACCCTCATTCCAGTTCCCGTCACAATCTCAAACTCCCGTTGTTCCCCACATACCGCTTCAGCCGGGGCCAACTGTCGGCGGTCCGACAGCTCCCTCTCATTCGGGGTTCCCCCCTCAAGTCTCCGGGAGACAGTTTCTCCCCCAGTGGTAAGTGCCACCTTCACCTCCAGAGGAGCTCGCCCAATCACTCCTCAATAGGTTCAATCGCATGGACGAGCAGTTTCAAAATCTGAGAAGAATGGTGGACGTGAAAGCCACCCCGGAGGTTGCTTTGCCAATCCTTCCCGTCATTCATCTTCCTCCCTCCGAAATGCCCACGTACCGCAGATACAATGGTACCGGCAACCCCTTCATTCACCTCAAGGATTTCATGTATGAATCCTCCTATTGGCAAAACGATCAGAGGTCCCTAGCATACCTCTTTCGGAGATCATTGGATGGTCCCGCGCTTGAGTGGTTCTATTCCTTGGAGCCCCGCGAGGCCGAGAATTTTGAAATAGTCCAGAGAAGGTTCTTGCAGAAATATAGGGATAGGGTCGGTCCCTCACTCTCCATTACCGACCTAGTGGCCGAAAAGATGAAGCCCGACGAAGATTTTGTCCGCTATGCTGTAGATGGAGGTCTCTGGCGGAAAGAATAAGGGATACCCTCTCCGAGCCCGAACAAGTGAAGATGATTGTGTCTAATGCAACCCCATAGTTCAGACACGTCCTGGCCATGAATAAACTTACTACAATGGAGGAACTCTATGAAAGGGCCCGGTACATCCAAACCCAGTTAAAAGACCCCCCCATTATGAACATGTTTGAGTCACCAAAGCCCAAAGTGGTCAGAAAGACAGGCGCTGGTGTCCCGGGCGGAGCCACAGAAGGTCGTGACAAATGAGCAAGTGGGTGCGGTCAACAATGCCAACTATGTAGTCAACCCAAGGCCTCCACAAATGACCCGACTTCCCCTCCAACCAGGTACTTTCCCTCTTCGTCCTCCACCCCAAAATAATCCACCCCAGGATAATATGCCTCCATTATGTCAACCCCAGCAACAACAACCACAACCTCAGCAACAACAACCACCGCTTCAGTACAACCAAGTTCCACCCCGGGGAACTATGGTCCCCAACAGCAACAAAGGAGGCCGGTCGGTCCCAAGAGAGCCTACTATCCACCATTGCCAGAAAGCTTAGCAGACATTTTTAATGCCCTCATGGCATCAAACCAACTCGCCCTACCCAGAGAAAGGCCCGTGTGGCCCCCGAATGTTGATACCTCCAAATACTGCGTCTACCACAGGCAGCCAGGACACACGGTAGATTACTGCTTCCATTTCAAAGATTACATCCACGATATGAATGATGAACATCAAATAGATTGGGATGAAATGAGACGATACGCCACCGCTCTCAAGGCTAGGAGACCTCCTCATAGGCCACAACAGCAGTTACAATAGCAGCAACAGCAGCAACCACAACAACAACAACAGCCTCAGCAGGCCCCACAACAACATCCCAACATGGGCATAATCCAGAATCCATTACCAGAGCACCAACAGCCCAATCATCAGGTTAACACCATCTCCTCCTTCCCGGACGTCGGGAGAGAGCAGGTGTGGCACCAGGAAAGTACCTCCATTCTTTCTACCGCCAATCCTATCATCACACAACACCCTTGCCTTGCATGGGTAGCACCTCTCTCTTATCAACCCACGTCAGTATCGCCTTCACCATTTCCACTACCATTACGCCCTCTCATCCTTACCCCGATCCCCTATCAACCGACACTCTCCACTACGCCTTCACACCCTCTCATCTTCTCCCACTCCCCCACTTTACCATCCACCTCTACCACATTTACCCCTACGCCTTCTAAACCCCTTATCATCCGTCAACCATACATAACCCCGTCTTTCTCCACCATATCATCACTAATGCCTTCAAAACCACTCATTACCCACACCCACCTCAAAATCATTGCCCGCTTCAAGCCCTACCCACTTCTACTTCGTCTCCACCTCCACCTTCCAGACCCCTTATTCTTCATAATCCGCGCGATATCCCCTCTACCTCCACCATGCCTCCACCTAACAAACCCCTCATCAGAATCCCTGCTCCCGTCATCACCCCTGCTTCATCAACCATTCCTCCACCACTACCCCTCAAATCCTTGTTAAAACCCACTGCTACCCCCACAGAGGTACAAAAGCCACAGGCAATGGTGCTCCGGAGTGGAAGGATTTTCCACATGGTTTTCCCCCACAACAGTTAGAATCCTGAGCAATCTCAGCCAGAGAAGGATGATGGAGAACAACCAGAAAGAGCTATCCCTGGAACACAGTATGATCTATTGAAACACTTGGACAAGACGCCTACTCGGATCTCCATCCTGGAGCTACTTCAAAGATCCACATCCCACCAGGCAGCCTTAATGGAGTACCTTCAAAGGGTCATGGTGAATGAGGACCTCCCTATAGAAAAGATCTCTACCGTCCTGACCCCAACGGACACACAACCGGCCATCATGTTCCACAACTACGAGCTCGCTCCCAAGGAAGCTCGAAAATATGCACTGTGCATTTCAATAAAAATTAATGGGGTATCCATAAACCTGTGTCTTGTGGACACGGGTGCGTCCATAAATGTGATCTCCATGGACACCCTTCAGTTGTGTGGGGTCAACGAGGAACAAATAAGACCTTCCTCGATCACGGTCACGGCTTATGACAATAGCAAAAGGCCGCCGCAGGGGATGATTATTCTGAAGGCAGAACTAGGCCCCATGTCAATTCCCACGGAATTCAATGTCCTCGACATGGACCCCACATTCAAGGCTATACTGGGTCGCCCTTACATCGAAGCCATGGACGCTGTGCCTTCCACCAACCATCAGTGCCTGAAGTTTCCTTACAATGGGAGGATTATTAAAGTGGTCAGTACACCTGTCCTTCACACAGTGGATGCTATCAACACCTCTCTGCCCTTTGTTTGGCCGTCTCATCGGCCCATATTATCACTACTGGACGTACGTGATTCATCTCACGTTCCACTAGCACCAAAGGAGCCGGTCAGGACAACCGCAACATCATATCTCCCTTTTCACTCCAAAGGGAGGGAGATTATGAGGAACATCGGCTACCAACAGGGTAAAGATCTGGGCGCCCAGTTACAGGGTAGGCTCAAATCGCCAAAGGAAATTAGGCCGAACCGCAGGTTTGGCCTAGGCTTCAAAGGACCGTTCAAGACGGATTGGAAGCCCCTCACATGGACTCTATCAAATCACTTCAACAGAGGGCCCGTTGTTCAGATGGGAGATTACCCATGAGAAGCATATGGGAGATCACATGCTGTATATTTGGCTGAAAAATGTCCGAGGATCACCAAAAGAGGCAAGATCAAAGATCCGGAATGCGAGTGGAACAAATGGTTCGACATACGGGACATTTCCGTTGCACTGGAAAGGATGTTCTCGTGTCCGCGGCTTGAAGGACCACCATTGATCTTCGAAATACTAGAGAATATTACCACTCTTGCCGAGGTTTCAAACTATCCTCGTCCTCGCCAGAAGGACCCTGTCATCGACGGATCTTCATCCGTCCTCAACATTGCCATCGACGGCTCATTAGCCGCCATCTTCTCCATCCACTCGTCTCAGCCTTTGCTGATATCTTCTTCCTGGGCCAGACAATTGTCTGATGATCTTTCCAGATCCCCTTCTCTGCTTACATACCTATGCGGGCTTCTCAACCCGCGCCAGGTCTTCAACCATGATCTGCTCTATGAGCCTCACAATTCTCTAGCCATAACCACTTTTCTCTCTCCTCCAATCTCTTTTCACTGCTTTGTCATTAAAACTGAAAATGAAAAAAAAACGTCAATTTTCAAACTCCCTAACAACACATCTTCGTTGAGGAAACCTCCTACATCTCCCACGGGTGCGTACCGCCCTACGGACCACCCGTCCAAGGTCCGATGAGCGACCTTTTCTACCCCTCCTCTGAGGGGTCTTCTCCTGTACATTCTACACCATCCTCTTCGTCTTCCTCTTCTTCTGTAAATATTATCAGTCAATCTAGGAATGATAGGCCAAGGGTAGTACCTAGGAAGAAATCCAAGGGTAGGCAGATCCCTCGTCGATTCCTTCTAGATTTAGCCGCCAGGTGTCAGGCCCTTCTTGCCATCCCCCAGTTGTTAGAAAATCCCATCCAGCTATCGAAAATAGAATGTGAGGGCGACTGTGCATTTGATGAAGGGTATGGAGTCTACGAGATCACGGATGAAGAATGCCCCACTGAAGATGAGGGTGAAGAATATGAGGATGCGGCGGGCGCATACGCTAGTGGAATGAGGAGATTCGACGAGCCGTCAACTGCCGTAGAAGAATCCACCAAAGAAGTCAACTTGGGAACTGAGGAAGACCCTAGGATCATCCTCATAAGTGACAACCTACCACCCTCTGAAGAAGAGGCATTAATTGAGGTTCTCAAGGAATATAAGGACACGTTTGCATGGAGCTACGAGGATATGTCGAGTCTAGATTCAACCTTGGTCGAACACCGTTTAACCCTAAAACCAGGGTCCGTCTCGGTAAAATAAAGGTTAAGACTTTTCCACCCTCAAATGGCTTTGAAAATGAAAGAAGAGGTCGATAAGCTCCACAAAGCCAGGTTCATTAGAGTCATCCTTTATCCTCAATGGGTGGCGAACATTGTCCCGGTCATGAAGAAAGATGGGAAAGTCAGGATTTGCATCGACTTCCGGGACCTTAACCGCGCGTGTCCAAAAGATGATTTTCCCTTCCCTCACATTGATGTGTTGATTGATAACACGGCAGGCTACGAAACCCTCTCATTCATGGATGTATTTTCATGATACAATCAAATTCGTTTGGCAGAAGAGGATCAGGAAAAGACGTCATTCACTACCCCTTGGGGAACATATTGTTACGTGGTCATGCCGTTCGGATTAAAGAATGCTGGAGCTACCTACCAAAGAGCGATGATGGCCATATTTCATGACATGATGCACATATATCTGGAAGTGTATGTGGATGACTTATTGGTGAAATCAAGGACCAGGATGGAACATCCAGAAGTTTTGGCTAAGGTCTTGCAGAGGTCAAGGGAGTTCCAATTGAAAATGAACCCGAAAAAGTGTGTGTTTGGTGTGTCATCGGGTAAATTGCTGGGGTTCATTGTGAGTAAAAGAGGGATCGAGATAGATCCCGATAAAGCCATGGCTATCAGGGATATGCCGCCTCCCAAGAATTTGAGGGAAGTCCGAGGTTTAATCGGGAGGTTGCAGTTTATTCGTCGGTTTGTGTCCCAACATTCACAAAGGTGTAGACCTCTCTACGAGTTGACCAAGCCAGGAGTAGAATTCCACTAGAATTTTAAATGTCAGAAAGCTTTTGACGGGTTGAAAGAATATCTGGCTAGTTCACCCGTTCTCATTCCACCTAAACCAGAAAAACCTCTGATCCTTTACGTCTCACTCTTGGATGACTCCGTGGGAGCCGTCCTCGCACAAGCTGATAAAGAAGGCAAGGAACGGGCAACCTATTACTTGTCCAAACTTCTCAATCCCTGTGAGCAGAAGTACACCGTCATGGAGAAAACCTGTGCTGCCCTCGTTTGGGTAGTGCAGAAATTGAAGCACTACTTCTTGGCTCATGAGGTCCACTTGATTGCTCGAATAAATCCTATCAAATTCCTTCTGGAGAAATCCGTCCTTACGGATAGGCTAGCACGCTGGAAAAGTTTTCTCTCTTAGTTCGACATCACCTACATCCAGCAAAAGGCGATTAAAGGCTATGCCATAGCCGAGCATCTCGCTCACCATCCTCTTCCCAAGTTCGATCCCGTCCAATCGGAGTTTCCAGATGAGGAACTAATGTCCGTCAACCAATCAGATGAGCCAATGTGAACGCTATATTTTGATGGAGCTCTGAATTCTCAAGGGAGAGGAATCGGCGTCGCCCTCCTGTCGCCTGAAGGCCTCACATTCCCATTGGCATACCAGCTCAAATTTTCAGTTACCAACAATATAGCCGAATATGAAGCTCTTCTAGCTGGCCTAGAACTCGCTCATTCTTTTCGTATCACTGAGTTGCGAGTCGTAGGTGATAGTCAACTCATCCTTCGCCAGGTGCTCACTAAATATCGCACTCGTGATCCCAAACTCAAGCCATACCAAGAACTCACTGCTGCCTTTGCCAAACTGTTCACCAAACTGATCTTTGTTCATGTCCCTCGTCATCAGAATATTCTCGCCGATGCCCTCGCCTCATTGGCATCATCCATAAGGTTCCCTCTAGGAAGATGGTTTGAGTCCATTTCCATCTACAAACTTCACGCCCCTGCAATCGATGATGCTTCCTACGTAAACATCAAAGACAGGATAGCAAGAAAGATCCTGCAGGAAGATATCCTTGAGAAGAGGGAAATCATGTTGGCAGAGGCCGAAGAAGAACTGGCTGATGAAGAGAAACCATGGTTCTATGAAATCGTCAAATACTGCCAAGATCAGTCTTATCCTGAAGGGGCCACCAAAGAGGACAAGAGAGCCATAAGAAGGGTGGCTCAGAAATATACTTTGGTTGGAGGTCTACTCTATAGGAGGAGCCTTACTGGTATTCTGTTAAGATGTCTTGGTGACGATGAGGTTTGGAAATGTGTAGAGGAGACGCACTCGGGTGTGTGCGGTGGCCACGTGAATAGTCAGATGCTCGCCAAGAAGATCATTCGCCAAGGCTTTTATTGGCCCACTATGGAAGAAGATTGTGTTGTCTATGTCCGTAGGTGTGTCAAGTGTCAACTTCACGCCGATAAAATCCATTCACCATCTTCCTCACTTCATCCAATATCCTCCCCGTGGCCTTTCTCCATGTGGGCATTCGACATCATTGGTCCCCTAGGTGATCCCAATTCCCTCACCAAGCAGAAATCTTTCATCCTTACTACGACGGAATACTTCACCAAATGGGCCGAAGCTGAAGCTTACGCGGAAATCAAGGCGTCAACAGTCTGCAAGTTCATCATGAAGAACATCCTCGCCAGATTCGGCATCCCAAGTACAATCGTCACCGACAATGGGCCACAGTTCATTTCTCATGACCTATACGACCTCTGTAAAAGGTACGCAATTACATTACATCATTCATCGCCTTATTACCCACAAGGTAATGGCCAAGCGGAGGCCACCAATAAAACATTGCTCAAAATCATTAAAAAAACCTGCGAGTCTAGTAAGTTTTCAGACTAGCCAGAAAAACTTATCGAAGCCCTATGGGCCTATCGCACTTCAATCCGTACCCCCACCGGGCAGACTCCATTTGCCCTTACTTATGGTATGGAAGCGGTAGAGCCGTACGAGACTCTGATCCCTTCTCTCAGGGTACAATTGGACGAGGAATTTCCCCTCGACGATCGTCGTAATTCACTCCTCGCCCAGTTGGAACTCTTGGATGAGAAGCGGCTGGCCGCTGCTGAACACGCGCGTGTGTATCAAAATAGACTCGCTCGCTTTTACCAAAAGAAAGTCATTGAGAGAAAATTCAAAGTCGGTGAGATGGTCGTAAAAAGAATTTTTGTCAAACCTGGAGGTCCGCATTCTAAGCTCCAACCCAATTGGGAAGGACCATTTGTAATTCAAGCCGTGTACCTTGGCAATGCCTACAAGCTAGTCAACGCCGAAGGAACCGAGTTATCCCACCCTTGGAATGGGTTTTATCTTAAGAAATACTACCCTTAGCACAAAACAAAAAAATGATGAAAGATAAAAAACATCAAAAACAAAGAAATACCAAAAACCACTAAAAATATGCCGATGCCTGGCAGTCACCATGTAGTTAAGTCCCTGCATCTAACCTTCATGTTAGGATCGGGGCCCATTAAGGCTTGGTAGGCACCGGGTCTTGGTTTGCCAGAACCGTAGAGATCCCTGTCCGGCCACGTCGGCCTATGCTCGCTCGAAGGAAGATAACATGTGCTCACTTATGTATTTTATTCAAAAAGTCGGTAGCATCACCTACGGTGGGGCCCCACCCAGAAGATCTCCAGAAGTTGTAATCTTTATTCTTTTCTCTTCGACCATATGAGACAGTCGGTGCCCTTAAAACGCTGAGCATGAGAAACCGAAACTCAAACCCCAAAGGCAAGAGTAGGATCCATTTCCTCGAGCATCGATCAGAGCACGAGAAGAGAGCAGTGTCCCCGCAGGCATATGAAAATTGAGCCCACAAACGTCAAACGACTATATCTCCCTCACAAAAAGAAATATAAAATCAAAATCAAGAGAAAAGCCTGGTCGTGACCGTGCCTGTTGCGATAAACGGAACCCCTCAAAGCAAAAGTCTAAATCCATAAAAGGGGCCGTGGAATGTAAACGCTCGAGATTTGGTCCGAAGTTGTCCGAAAGGAAAGAGTTAATGGGCCCTTATTCGCTCACCGGATTAACGGCTTTGCCGGTCCTCTCAGGAGATTTATCCCCTACACTCTTCCTTCTCCCTCTAAAGATGAAGGTTCGATGGAGTTTCTGAAGGGTGGAAACTGCCTAGGGTCTGCGATCTTATTTTAATATACACATTTGGTTGCCTACTTCGAAAAGTAAAAGCTATCACTGCGAAGGAGTCTCCGTGTTTCTAGCTGGTCAAGACCCCTGTTTACCACCTTGATGTCTTCTTGTTTAACCTCGGGCTTAGGCCAATGCAAGCGCGTCACCTATGGGTGCGACGGCGTCTGATTCTGGGTCAGCGTCGCGCGATTGGTCATTGGGGTTCCAGGGTGTTCCATCATATACCATCTAGAGTTGTGAGGAAACAGACCCGGGTCGGGCAAATCTCTTACCTCAAACACCTTTTGGGTGAATCTCTGTGGTCGGAAGCGACTGGGAGCCTAAGCATGGCATGACGGTATTGTCATCAGGGTAAGTCCTAGCCGGCGGGATCATCATTCGAGGGGTCTAGAGGCCCAAATCAACCTAGATGTGCACTTAGGATACCTGGGAGGTTAGTAAGAAACCCTTGTTCTCACGTAGGTTATGTGCCATTTGGGTGCTTGCCTGGCGTTAGCAACAAAAAAATTGAAATGATAAAAATAACAAAAAAGAAAAAAAAAAGAAAATGTACATATTTGCAAATAAAAAAATCTTTTTTATGATAAAACAAAAATGCCAAATATAAAAAAAAGCAAATCAATTTTGCATGATTACATTTGCGTGCAGCATCTCACTTTTAATACCGCTTGCATTCATGTGCTTGCCTGTCGCATTTATCATCACCGCATCTTTCCCTTGCCTTCGCTAAATAAAGGCTTGGCCCCTTGACCAATTATCAAGGACAGTCACAGTGACCATTTGCTTATTGAGCAAGGGGCCAAGTCAGAACAGAAATTCTGATTTGTTTGTTTCAGTGATGTGTGCAGGGATTCAGGCAACAGAAGCAAAGGTGAAAACCAAACAAACCGAACCTTGTATTTTATTCCAAAAAATAAAAAATTACATCAAGTTCCGCCCTCTCTCTCTGCATTACTCGTCCCACTACTCTCCAAGTAAAACGCTCTCAAAGGTGCTACCCAACTACGAAAAGCGGTACTCCTACCGCTCTGTACTCCCCTTCCTATTCCCACACCCTGGCGTTGATCCACGGAAGCAGCAGAGAAGCTACCAACACGAAAGCCACGCTCTCGTGCTCTTCGGTAGCGCTCCTCACCATCTCTCAGCCACTGTTCAGTAAGACCAAGGCTGGTTTGGAGTTCGAACAACTGGGCCTCCATGGCCCTTCGTTCCTCCCTTTCAGTCAATCTGTTGGCTCTTTCTCTCCCTGCGTCTCTTTCTCTCTCTACACGTTCCCTCTCACGGTCTTCCCTCTCCAACTGGAGAGTGATCCTCAGTTCCACGGCATCCCTAGAGGAGTCGTCATCAGGATGACGCCGCAGTTCCCTCTCCAGTTCTGCTATCCTAACCTCCCTCTGTGCAGCTTGGGTAAGCGCTTCTTCCGTCTCCTTTTCCTGCCGAGTGTACCATCTCAGATACGCGATAAGGCGTAAACAAAAAGAACTCAACACTGAAACTTTTACCTGTATACAGAGCATCCCTTCTGCCTCCGCAGCACGTTGCGTGGCGTCAGCAAGTTGCTCATGAAGCAAGTCAAGTTCTGAGGTGGGAATCCACAAGCTGGAAGAGGCACCACCTACTCCCATCGCTGGGGAAGCCGCGCCAATCTGGGCATGCTACGACCGCGTGAATTAGCAGCCAACATCTGGAATCGAGGGTTTTAATTAGGAACGTAATGTACACCTACCAAGGCGCCCGTGGCTTCGCGGGCATCGCCCAACCGTTGCTCCTTCTCTGCCAAGCGAGTTTGTAAAGTCGCTATCATCGTATCACGGATATCCTACAGCCATACGAGTCAGCATTTCCACCAGAAAACCAAAAAGGGAGAAAGAAGAAAAGAGAAAAAGAGGAAACCTACCTCCACAAGTCCCCGGGGTTGGAGCCGCTCTGCGTACTTTGTCCTATATAGATGCAAGAAGTCCTCGCTATCCCGCGCATGTGATTCTACAATCGTGCCACCCCATTGCCAGTCTTCATACTGTTCAGGGAACCGCACGCGCCAGTCAATGCAGGTCGTCGGTCCTCGCGTCTCTCTCCCAACGTGAGGTGGCACAGCTGAATCCACCTATTCTTGAGCCAGTCCCAAAGTCCTCATAACCAATCGTAGTCGAAGCAGCTCGATTTCATTCAGGCAGTGCATCCACAGTTCCCGTCTGAACCGGGCACGACTTGCTAGAACCCATAGCTGGTCGGCATTGACCATGTCTGAGTAGAGTCTCCAGTTTACCATCGCTGCAGGGAACTCCTGTAGCTCCCGCCTTAGCACCATCAGTTGGTAGGACAGGGGTGCTGCACTCATGATGGGTTCCCACCGCCTGGCTAGCGGCACCATCGCAGGTCGCCAATGCCAAGCTCTCCCCATGGGGAGGTAATAATAGCTCCATAGCTGCTCGGCGCAGGTCATCAGTACCTTGCAAAAACATAAAAAAAAATACAAAACAAGCAAAACCAAAAATACCTGGATAAATGGTGTAAAATCACTCACAGCCATCTCATGATCCGCTTCTTGAAACAGGCCCGCAAACAAGTGTGCCAGCATGGCAGCTCCCCAGGCATAGTACCCTACTCTTTCAAGGTCTGACAGCAGCTCCAGGAAGCGACATTGGATACCGTCCCCTTTCGAGCTCAGTACCAATCTCCCCAAAAGGAAGAGGAGAAATCTCCTCAAATCTATGTTGCATCTTTCCCAGTTGCCGAAATCTGTGCAGTACACGGCATGGCATCCTATTTCATCCTTTCCATGAACTCTTCTGAGGATTCATCGTCCCGCCGACGAGTGTCGGTGAGCCCTAATGCATCCATGAGGGACGCCCTAGATACCGACCTGTTTTTCTGACCATCTAGGTCCAAACCCAGTAGCTTCCGAGCACCTTCTCGGTAATCCGCATAAGTGACCCCAGTCACTGCCTCGCCCTCCACCTTCAGGCTCATAATCCGGATCACATCCTCCAAGCTGGGCACCATGTGCCCCCAGGGCATCAGGAATGCCCGACTCACTGGGTCCCATCTCTCACACAAGGCTTGGATCAGAACTAGGTCAAGCTCGAGCGGCTCGATCCGAAGAAAGGTGCCAAATCCCATCACGTCTAGCCTCGCCTTCTAAAAATCTGAGAGATCTCGGTATGCTGCCACTACCAACTCCAATGAGATGTGTGATTTCATCACACTCTGTGTGTACATAAGAAATGGAGAATGGTGTTGTCAGGAGGAAGGAAGAAAGAATGAGAAAAGGGCAGGAAAGCTCAGCTTACGAGTTGTGATTGGGCCCTTTCGCTGAAGTGCCCTTCGAGGTCCGAAAGCCTCCTGGAACTACTACCATTGGATCTGCTTCTCTTCGAGGAGTGGGAAGATTCGCCCTCCATCCAACTCTCGGAATTTTGAACTCCTCCTCTCCCGTGAGAACTTGTGCTCCTCGAGTTAGCTCTCGATATACCTGGGAGGATAAAAGGGACAAGAATTTATAGAAATGGAAGGAGTGCAGGCCAAGATTGCCTCCATCACCTTTAACGATAGCCCTCGCGATGAGGCACATGCCATGCTTCACCGCCCGCACATGGTGATTGATTGGACGAAGAATATGACGACTAGCCCCCTATGTTGTCTAGGGATACCCTATCATGTTTTGAAGGACGCCCGCAAAACTTGACACAACATCCGAGAAAAGGGACTAGGGCCATCATTATTGACTTCGACGGTAGATTCCCGTGGAAAATGGTCACAAGAAGACGCGATTTTCCGCTCGGGGTGGAGTCTCGACAGACCCATCACATGGGAACAGTGCAAAGGAGAAGAAGTGTAGGGAAGAAGGAACGCACAAGAGAACAAACAAGCAGCAGAAAATCAAATCACTCCATTCATAATTCTACATAAGCTGTCATAAACACTACAATCATAGAGATGAGGTGGGTCCACTGGCTCGCCAACTCGTGCCATTATCTTCATGCTCATCCCTCTAGGCGTCCCTCTCCTCTCCCCTGAGGTGAGGGTCCCTCAGAAGCCTCCGGGATCCCCGTGCAATAGCACCCGCCTCGCCTCGTGGCGCCGGCTCCACAATAATGACTCGCTGCTCCTCCCCTAGTGTGGCAAAGAAGCCACTTGCGGCAAAGCGACCAGACTGGCGCAGTCGCTCCCCGAACTCTCGCGCTCTCTCGTAGCGCGTCTCCATCCCTCCTAGCCTCTGCACGACGGCCTGAAGGCCCAGCTGGAGCTCCCTCACTTGAGCCTCCAATGCCCTCCTCTCGGTCTGATCCCACTGTCGCTCGGACCTTCTCTCGGCTTTCTCTCTCTCTGCCTCTCTCCTCATCGTCTGCAGAAGAACCCTTAACTCCAGGATGTCTGGAGAAGGTCTCTCCTCACCACGATGTCGCAGCTCTGCTGCAGTCGCCACCCAGGCATCACGCTCCTCTTCCGCCCGGGCAGCCCGAGCCACCGTACCAGCAAGTTGCTCCCGGAGGGAGGCAATCTCGAGAAAAGGGGCTTGTGGACGCACTTTTGTTTAATAAAATCGTTGTTTATTTGTTTATTGGCGTTTATTAAGTGCGTGGGCGTGCCAGTCACAAAGTGACGATTTATTGTACGCTCGATCTGACTAATCAGACGATTGTATGGTTCGTGTCGGGACTGAGACCCGCCGCGCCGTAAAGGTCACGACGTCATTTACATCCCCTCGGAGAGGGGAACACCCTTGATTAATCGCCGGGAAAAGGGGCCTCATGGCCAGAAAAATATATCGAGAGAAACAAGCCGATAGCGGTCTCGAATCAGTTGGAAAGCCCTATGTCTAGGGAAACAAGCATTCGAAATATGTCGATCACTCAAGGGACCATTTTGATATTCGGACGAGCGTCCGGCTTTAGAGAATCGTGATCATCACGGGGAAAACTGGAGCATATGTATGCCGGGGTACGGCAAGTTTATTGTTCAAAGGGATAGGAGGCATTGGGTTGAATCCCGGATAGAGCGGTCGGAAACCGATAAGTTTGTTCGCCCGGTGCAAGACCAAGCTACGACCATACTGTGGTGGGCCCCCCGCGGTCGAGGTCGGGCTCGCGTGGGCATCATTAATATTTCCGGTGCCGAAGGGCAGCGGGAAAGTGTCCCAGGACTAGATTTCGAAACAAAGATTTGTACAGAGATAGCCGACTATAGGCCTAGGATGTGGGTCAGGCGATGACCATGGTTGGGGCGAACCCGAGGTCCAAATGTGACTTACGAAGGTCTTATTGATATTCCCGCACGTAGGGTTCGGGGAAGACGAGAGCCGTCTCGTTCCATTCAGATTTTGTAGGTTATTTATGGACCATTTTATGTTCGAACAAGATCCGTATTGAAGACGTAAACGGAAATAAACTCGTACAAATGTCTGCCGTGAGTACGGCAAGTTCTAATGCAAGCACGAGATTCGATCCCGGGATATACGTCGGTCACTAACGGGCCATTCAGTATTTGGACGTAAGCCCATATTCGAAACATCGAAGACCACGACAAAGACATGCCGGAGGTACGGCACATTTCCTGTGGGTGCGGGATTAGATCCCGGTATATACGTCGGTCACTAACGGACCATTCCTTATTCGAACGGAGGTCCGTATTAGTAGCGTCAAGGACGATGATAAAACCGTACGGATGTCTGCCGTAGGCATGACAAGCTTAATGTGGCGTTGCGGGATTAGATCCCGGGAGAAGCGGGTCGAGTTAACGAACTATTGGCCTGGACTATGTCCGGATCACGACCATGTCGGGGGTTCCGAGGTCCACGCCCGATACCACAAGGCATCATTGATTTTCTCTTTGCGCCAAGTCCGGGGGAGTGAATTGTTAAGTGTGGAGCCCGAACTCGCCATCGTGCGCCCTCGCACGCGGATCGACCTGCGCGGTCAGGTCGCGGGGTTCGACCTGCCCAGTCAGGTCGTGGGTGTCAAGGGGGCAACGCCCCTTGCGGGGGTTTCCGGGGGCAGCGCCCCCGGAACAAAATTGACTTCTTATGAATGGTTTATATACTTCCCTTTCTCTTTATTGGCCTTAAATTTTCTATTATTTCTTTCATTTGGTTAATGGATTTCTTATGAAGCATGCTGGATTAAGGAGATGCCAAAGGAGAGGAGGGGCGCGTCGGATAAGGCCAAGAAGGGAGGCGTGCCGGAATAGGGATCATACAAGGGGAGAAAAGGAGCGCGCCGGGTAATGGGGATCCCATAAGGGCACGCCGGAATAGGGGTTGAACTGGGGGGCGCGCCGATTTAAGTGTGTTGAGAGGGGGGGTGCCATGGGCACGCCGTTTTAAGGGTGGCAAAGGAGAGGCGCGCCGGAATAGCCTTGCAATGAAAGAGGGGCACGCCAGTTTTAAGGGTGCCGGGTTAAGGTGTATGGAGGAGTGGGAGTGCGCCGTATTAAGACCGTTCAAGGGGAGAGGGGCGCGCCGGTCTTAAGGGCGCCGGATTAGAATCGAAAGGGGTTTCGAGTGTGGGTTAAAACGGCGCGGGGGAATAGTGACCGCGCCGGATTAGCCCCTCCCGAGGGTTTATTGCTTTTGACTGTGTGTTTCTCTCTTCTTTTCATCTGTAGGTTGGGTTAATGATCCGTTTGTTCATTCATTTGGTGGATTACGTTGGTGAAGAGGGGGTTTAATTTTTCTAGTTGTTTATTAAGAGGAATTAGCATGAATGCTTAAGTGTTCGTTCGAGGGGTTTTAGTTCACAGATCTTACTGTGTGTGGTTCTTATTCTCAGAAGTGGTTTCTTCGCTTGTTCTATGGAGGTGGTTTGTTCGTTGTTCGTTTGTTCCTGAGTGTTCTTAATCCCCTGATGAAAATCGGGCAGCATCTCCCCCTATACCGAGGCTTGCCAGAGAGAAGCAAAGGCCACCAAACGGATTTCTACGGGGTGACCCTCAAACATCGGAGTGGCCTTACGGCGGTCCGAACCCATGTGTGAGTGTGGAGCGCTCGAGGGCTAGCCTTCAAGAGCGACCACGACTCACGGGCGATGAATCTTCGGCGCGGGACAGATGTTTACCACGAGGGCCATGCATGTTCATCCGGTGATGGGTTCCCTTGAGGGACATGCTATGGACAAGCAAGCCTCGAAGGGCCCTGGACGATTAGAGGGGGGGGAAGGGAGGCGTAGATCGGAACGGAGAAACATTGAGCTTGCAGAAGGCCCCTTTTCTTTTATTCATCCTCACAAACGGGGAAGCAGTTGACACAGGGAGAGTTCACCCTGGGATGGGAGTGGAATACATTGCAAAAGGGGGAAGAAGAAGATACAGACAAGAGAAAAAAAAAAGGGAACACAGACCCCCCCCCTCGACTCACCTCTCACCCTCACACCCTCTCTCTTTCTCTTCACCTTGCCGGCGTGGATGACGGGAGCTTCTTCTCTCTTTTTCTTCTTCCCATCAATGGCCAGCCAAGGGCCCTCTCTTCTCTCTTCAATAGCCCAACTGGGGGGTGGTTCGAGCCTCCTCCCTCTCTTCTTCAACAGTGGGGCATGCCTTTTATAGAACGGACAGTGGGGGAGAAAACTCCCGCCACCTCTGCCTTGTTCGCAACAACGTTGTTGTTGTGTTGGATGATGCTGGTTCGTGGGGTACACTTGCATTCGTCCGAGGACGGGATGTTCGCAGGTTTGCCGGGAGGATCTGCTGCCGCTTCTCCACCATGGATGCTTGTCCTCACCGTCGATGCAGCTACGTTGTCGAACGGAGGTGGAGATAGGGCTCCAGAGCATTGAATGCCCATGGAGACAGGGCTTCAGAGCATTGAATGCCCTCTAGGCACCAGGCTGATGCAAAAATAGGGTATCGGCTGGCGGATGGGATGGGTTGATTGTGCGCCGGGGAAACGCTTCAGCGAACGGCTTGTTCGCATCACCTAATCCGGCGTGGGGGAATAGTAACCGCGCCGGAATAGCTTTCCTTTTGCTTTCAATGTGAGCACGCCGTGGTAAATATTTGAAGAAAAGACTTTTAGAAATGGGCAAATGAGTCCTTCAACTTTAGCACGCCGGTTTAGCTTGTGCAAATGGGTGGCGCCGTTTTAATCATCAAAGGGGGATGGCCCCTTCAACAGGAGCACGCCGGATAACCTGAGGGGCGCGCCATTTTAATGCAACACAAGGGAGCTCGTATTAGAGCATGAAGTGGGGCGCGCCGTTTTAAGGCGCGCCGCTTTAAGGCCCTTCCATGTCGTTTTAAGCACCGAACGGATTCTTCTCGAAGTCGCGGCCGTTTATATGAATGTCGGCATTCCCAGAACGTTCCGGTTGCAATGTATGGCCTCCACAATTTTCCATTCGCAGCCTTTGGGACTCGGTCCCAGACTTTGCGTGACTTTCGATGCAAGCTGAGACTGTGCCGAAGTTCCCGACTCTTCTTTGATTCAGCTTTCGGCATGGCCGGTCGGAGCGTTATAGATGTATCTTCTGCTTAGGGGGCTTCCTTAGCAGGTAGCAGACCACCGAGCGAGTTCTCGTCCTGATCGGGCGAGGCATGACGTTTATTCGGCATTTCTATCTTCGGCTTGCTCTCGAATGTCGAGACGTGCATGCCGTATGATCCTCATCGACATTTTTTGGTGTCCACAGGGCCGAGGAACTAGAAGATGCGCCACCGGTCACTCCTACCATCGCTGTCTGCTGGGCACGCTGGAACGAACAAACAACAGCCGTCAGCTAAGCTCCACATTTAAAAATAGAAAATGCAGCACTTAGCTTACCAGGAGCGACAGTTCCTGTTGAGTGCCAGCCAGCTGCCGCCTGACCTCGGCTAATTGGGCACGCGACCCGTCGACGTCGCGCGTATCCCCGGCTTGGAGAAGCCCCACATAACTCTCTCTCTGCCACCGCAGGAAGTCGACACTATCCTGCACCAGTACGCTCCCTTGCTGCCCAGGGAGACGTATGTGCCAATCTTCAAGCTTCGCCTTGCCGCGACTCTCCTTCCTGATGCGGCTCGGCTCGTCTGCACTCGCCCACTCATCGGCCAGGCCCAGGGTCCTCGCCATGTCCTTCACCAAGAAAGAAGGGCCTCGCATCATAACAAAGAATGCGTCCCATGTCTAGGATGCGTCCATCATTTGAGTGCAACACTCGCCGAACCCTTTCCCCATTCGCGCGGCCCACTTCAAAACTCAAAATAGATCAAAGAAGGGGAAACCGAAGCACTCACCAAGCCGTGTTCACTTCCTTCCGCGCCATTGGGCCCCTCGGGTCCATCGGAGGCCCGAAGCGGCCCTTCCACCTCCATGGACGCCGTTCCGTGCTCTGGCGCGTCCCTCCTCAGGCGAGGGGTCTCGCATCCCTCTCCACCTTCGTCGTGGTCCAGACCGCCGAACTCCATCGATCGAGGGGAAGAAGACAAAGACGGGCGAGCGAGTTTCGACGGAAGGCGGGCTCGTTTGCGGGTAAGGCACGGGAGAAGAAAGGCCACCCGGCGCTTTAAATTTGAATTCGAGGGGCGTGCCCAAAAAAAAAGGAGAAACGAAACAGAATCCCCCCGTGCAAAGCGTAGTTCCCCGCTGTTCAGGGCAAGGTCTCGTGGAGCGTGCTTCGAAGGACAAGTGCAAAGAAAGAAAAGTGAGAGAGATAAGGTACACACAACACAAGAAAACCATTTTCATTTCATATAATAGTCGAAAGTACATCATGCAGTAAGGAGGGTGTAGTGTACAAGCAACTCTCTAACTCTCACCATCACCCTCCTGGTCATCTCTCTCCTCCCTCCTCTGACGGGGATCCCTAGGGGGCCTCTGCGACCTCTGCGAACCCTGAGAAGCCGTGCTCGCCTCGCCCTGCGGTGGCACCCCAGCCTCGAAGGCACGACGACGCTCCTCGGCCGAAGAAACCAGATAGCTGCCCATGAGACTGACGAAGTCGCGCCCCGCGTTCCTTCGCCCTCTGGTACCGCTCCTCGCTCTCTCGAAGCCTCCCCTCCGCCATGCCGAGACTCAATCGGAGCTCCATCATATGGGCCTCCAGAGCCCTCCTCTCGTCCCAGTCTCGCAGTCGCTCCGCCCTCTTGTCCTCTCTCTCTCTCTATCTTCTCTCTCCCTCTCCCTCTCCCTCTCCTCTCTCTCCCGCGTCGCCTCCCTCCTCGACAGATCGAGCGCGATACGCAAATCCAGCACGTCACGAGGGAGCTCCTCAGCCTCCCGTCTCCACTCCTCCTCCAACTCCACAATCCGGGCGTCACGCTCCGCCACCCTAGCATCGCGCTCCTGCTAGGCACGAACAGCACGGGCCAGGGCCTCCCGAATCTCGGCCACCTGTCGAAGCACGCATGCACCATGTGAGAGCAGTGATAGAAGGAAAGCAGCTAGAAAGAGGGTCAGGGCCAAGTAGGCACTCACTCGAGCCTCGTGGTCACGCTCGGCCTCCTCGGCCCGAGCCACCGCATACCCCAGCTGCTCCTGAAGCGCAGAAATCTCCGGAGGAGGGCCCCACGAACTGGAACCCGCTCCACCAGCCGTCCCGGCTGCTGCTGCCTGGTGGGCCCGCTGAAACACGGGGCAAACGATAGTCGGAGGCTAAGTATCAAAAATCCAGGTCACAAAAATGCATTGCATAGACTCACCAGGATCTCCAACTCCTGTTGGATGGCCACCAACTGCCGCCTGGCGTCCGCCAACTGGGCCCTCAGCTCCGCAATCATGTTGTCACGAGCATCCTGCATTACACATAAGTTAGTGCCACAAGCATATACATATAAAAGGGTGAAGCATTTTCATTTCACTTACCCCTGCCATACCACGAAGGAAGAGGCGGTCCACATACGTAGCCCGGTACCGTCTCAGGTAATCAGTACTGTCATGTACATGGAACACCACTGGGACCCAGCCCTGTTGCCAGTCCTGGTACTGTGCCAGGAAGCGCGTACGCCAGTCCACAATCTTCGCCTTCCCTTTGGTCTTCCTCCCGATGTGGGCCGGCTCATCTACATCAACCCACTCCTGGGCTAGCCCCAACGTCCTCATAACCAGCCACAGCCGAAGCGGCTCGATCTCGTTCAGGCAATGGACCCACACGCCCCGCCCGAAACGAGGAAGACCTGCTACAACCCAAGGCTGGCCAGCGTCGCCCATGCCCAGGTAGGGTCTCCACACCACCTGCATCACCATACATACATCATGTTAGTTATCATTCAGTCACATGCATAAAAACACAAAAAATCATACGCATCATACCATGGCCTCGGGATACTCGCTTAGCTCCCGACGAAGTGACGCCAGCTGGTAGCTGTGTGGTGCCGCTACCACGACCGGCCTCCACTGTCGCGCTAGAGGAACGGCTCTCCTGTTCCCCTGCCTGGCCCTCCCCATCGGGAAGTAGTAATAACTCCACACCTGCATCCATCATACATCATTAGCACGAGTAATTGCATATTTAACTACGGTAAAATGCATAAATAAATTGTGTACCTGGAGAAAAGCTGCGAAGCCGCTGACTGTCGTTTCCCTCTCTGAAGTCTGGGAGAGATCAGCAATCAAATGGGCAAGCAGAGCCGCTCCCCACGCGTAGTGCCCCACTCTGTCAAGGTCCGCCAGGATCCCGAGGAAGCGGCAGTGGATGCCATCCCCCTTCGTCCCCAGCAGAAGGCAGCCCAGGAAGAAGAAAAGAAACCTCCGGAGGTCTAGATCCACCAGCTCCCGCTCGCTCGGGTCCTGGGTGAAAGCTGCACGGGCATCTCCCTCCAGTCATGCCAGAAACTCCGCTCCAGTCTCGCTAACCCACTGGCGCGGGTCGACGAATCCGAGCGCCTCCATGATCTCCACTCGGCCGACTACCCTGCTGTCTCTATCAGTCACGCTCGTCTCTAACCACAGCAGGTCCAGGGCACTCTCTCGGTAGTCGGGGTAGGTGACCCGCTGACCGCCTCTCCGTCAACTCGTAGCCCGATGATCCGAGCTACGTTTTCAAGCGTCGGCACCATGTGCCCCCAGGGCATCAGAAACGCCCGACTCGGTGCATGCCACCGCTCCCTCAATGCCTGGATAAGAGGAAGGTCGAGCCGGAAGGGCTCGATCCTGAGGAAGGCTCCAAAGCCCATGGCGTCCACACGCGCCCTCTGGAAGTCTCGCAGCCCACGGTATGCTGCCACCACTAGAGACCAGCTGATCCGGCCCTTCATCACGCCCTGCACACCACAAAACCAACAGGGCAACACATCAGCATCATGGATAGTAATAAACAATAACACTGTATATGCTACTTATTTATTTTATTTTTTTAAAAAAAATATTTATGTTTTTTTTAGTGGCGTCCAACACCTTGGACGCCTCCTCTTTATTTTCTTTATTTTATTTTTAGAAAAATCCAAAAACAAAAACAAAAATAAATAAAATATATATATATTATCATGGAGGCGTCCTAAGTCCTGGACGCCTCCTTATTTTTAATCCTATTTTATTATTTACGTGAATAAATAAATAAATAAAAAGAAAAAAGAAAATGTGGAGGCGTCCAGGCCCGTGGACGCCTCCTTCCCTCACTCACTGGCCCTCACCACACGGCCTCTCGTCCGCTTATCCAGCCTACTAAACCAACAGATTGAAGTTCCGAAGGGCTTACCGGGTCGTGATCGTCCTCTCCCGCGTCGCCAGCATCTACTGCAGCCTCTACGGCCAAAGGAGGAGCCTCCTCCTCCACGGCAATCTCCTTCACCGCAGCAGCCTCCTCGGCATCATCCCTCAGCCTCCTCAGACGACGAGCCCATCGTTTCTGCTTCTCTCCACCCTGGCTCGGGCCTCCTTGCTCCATTGGGACTAAGAATGGGTCGTCTGGATTGACTGGGTCGTCTGAATGAACAGTAAATGAGCAAGGGGGGGGAGGCCCCCCCATATATATAGAATCCACCTTATTTGGGGCGTCCAGGCACCTGGACGCCCCCACGTTTTTTATTTTTTTTCAAAATTCAAAAAATTAGGGGCGTCCAGGCGCCTGGACGCCCCCAAAACAAAAACTAAAAAAAATAGAAAATTAGGGGCGTCCAGGACCCCGGACGCCCCCCAAAAAAATAATACTGAAAATTTCAAAACGAAAATCAAAAACTTAGGGGCGTCCAGGCCTCTGGACGCCCCCATAATAAAAATTTCAAAAAAAATAATAAAAGAGAAATAAGACAAGAGTATGTATATAATCTAAACAAAAGCACAAAATAAAAACACAAAGAAAAAGAAAAATCACCAAAAAATAATAATAATTAAGGGGACAAGGGTCCAAAACATCCAAATGCCAGATTTTATTCCATCAGAAAGCAGAACGAGTTATATCAGGGGCTTAGGCGCCTTAGGCCTTAACTTCCCCAGTTCGGTTACATAAGCTCTCCACAGCTCGCATTCTTCCCCCACATGCGCTAAGGCCTTTCCCGCAACACTTGTCTTCCAGGGTGCTTTGACGGCCTTCGCTTCCTTCGCATCTGCTTCAGTGCCCAACTCTCTCTTCTTCAAAGGAACGATGCCAGTCGGTAGTGGGAACGAATGACGTGGAATGCCGATCTGGAGGCAGCACCGATGTGCGTTGTAAAGGACAAACTCGGCCGCACCAATCAGTTGGAGATCAACTTCACAAGAAGACCTCATGAGGAGCTCAAGCGAGAGTAGACATGTTGGTGCGCAAGTGAAGAAGCTTTGTGTCACGGTAGGAAAGTGAGACCGCTAGTCTTCACGTTTCTTTAGCCACGGAACACGGTTCGTTACAGTGCCACCAAAGCCTAACACGTCGGCTATGTGGTGAAGCGGGCTTTGTTGGAAAAGCTTTCCCTCCGTCAGCATTCCCTCGCGGTGGTCGAATTTGAAATGCAAATCAAGCCAGCAATTCAAGACAAGTGCGCAACCAAATGGAGGCTTACCCATGCTCGAGGCAGTAAGACCGCTGTAAAGATAGGCAAGGACGGCGGGTCCTACCCTCTTTCCACTCCAGATCCCACGAATGGCACTTAGTTGCTCTTCCTCCACCATGTTGTCGGTATAAGGAAACAAGAGAGCACCCGCCAGACAAATGGTGAACCCTTTCATGATTCCCTCCAAATAGTCATCGTCTGGTAACCCTCTCAGGGCCTCCATGACCCATTCTGCGAGCTTTTGCAAATCAATTCCCTTTTGAGTACGAACCTTTCAGGCTGCGTCGGGCGGCATGAAGCTTCCAAGGACGCTTTCGGAAGTCCCCCGTGTCAGCATCTGCACAGCCTTCACCTTCCCGTCACTCTAGAATTTCTTCAATCCGAGCAGAAGTTCCACCTCCTCGAGGAGGATGGTCGCCTCGAAGGTCGGGAAGACAAAAGTGTGGGTCTGGGGATGCCAGATCTCCACTAGTGCGCCCATAGCCGCCCAGTCCATACAAATCTTCTCGTAGTGTTTGGCGTGAATAAGGAGCCCCTGCAGATGCCACTTCGAGAGTATGGCCCTCATACCGATGGATATGTTGGAAGTTAACTTTGAAAGCCATGGCAATTTGGAAAACTTCCTCGGGCCCGGGAAGAGTGGATATGGCTGGAAGAGAAAAGAAAGAAGAAGAAAGGAAGGAAGTAAGAAGAAGGTTCACGTGGAGAAATTTGAAATGAATCAGCTTACCATATGCGACATGATCGTCCCACTCAGATGACCCTCAAGGTCGGAGAGTCGCCTGATCTCGCTGCTAGGCCTGCTCCTCTTCATAACGCGGGAAGACTCTCCTTCCATCCTGAAATCTCTAGATTCTCCTCTCCTTCCTCTCCTGAGCTTCCAAAACCCACCTTGGTGCATTTGAATGAACTACCCTAAGGGGAGTTCTTATAGGAAGGGAACATCGCTATAGGACAGAACATGTCACATCAGCAGTCAATGTCAGGATTTTGGCTAGATCTCCTTTCCATTGTGGTGCGATTCTGTTACGATTCTGTTACTTTCTGATGTTATTAATCCATGCTGGCCTGTGCAAGTTTTACTAACGGACGTCTTTGTCCTATTTCCTGTCCCGCCTTTCATTGGTTGGTCCCACCTTGTCATGCATCGTAGTATATGATACCTACGCTACTAGAACATGTCAAGGACCTTGCGGCCCGAACGAATCTGGGATTTGAGTTCCCCTTCAACAAAAACGGTGATCATCCCGGAAGAATTTGGGTTGTACGGATAGGCCATTAATTTATGGTAGCATGGGGAAGACGGTTCCATTCAGTGAGTTGGTGCGCAGATAAACGGGCCCCAGCCCAGTGTCGGCTCACCGGATCGGTATCCTGACCCGTTTTTAACAAGTTGACAATATTATCCTTGGCTATTTTCTATTTTAGTTTGTTTTAAAATTTTATTTTAACCCAGCATGCATTCATATAGGACTTTGATTTATTACGGAAGATCATTCAAGTGATTCGATTGCGAAAGCCGCTGTGCTTTAATTCTTACAAATATGAGATGTTCCACGCCGAATAAAATACTGAGTTTCCTTGAAACGGCCCTACGCTGCTCTTCCAAAGGAGACCCTTGTTTGGACAGACCCTCAGATATTCCTTTACTGTTTACCTTGTTTGACCCACCTTGGCCGCAACACTTCCACATTGGCTGGTAACTGCTCACCAAAGGTGAAACCTGCAGGTTTATGACCCAGGTACTTCCACACCGAGAAGTTGGTCTCTTTTTGTTTCGTGCCTGAGCGCACATCTCACCCTCCCTTATTTGATCTCTGTCCAAGCAAATCCTCAAAATTTGAAAGACCTCTTCAAGGTCGCCTCATTGAAACTTCAGGAAAGATTCCAAACAGTAACATCAAAAGTATGTCTCATCACACCTTGGCATCAACTTATCAGTCCGCTCCCACTTCACTCCACTTCGATACCATTCCACTATGTGTCGCTCCCTTGCAAAGCAGACGCCAAGGCGGGGCAGCTGTAGACATGCCATTCCTGACGTCTCTTGAGAAAGTCTCATATTACTATACGACGTCCCGCGACGGCTTACGCATTTTGAATCACTCGAGTGCTTCCTTTTCTTGAGTCTTCTTCCGCCCTTGTCAGCATCCGGAACCGTCTCGTCGCAGCATTCGGACGGCATCAACACCAGTCAGACGCATCGGAACCAGGAAGGGTATCTGCCGGGTGGCTGCCAACGCCTCGTCTGAGGACCCAGGCGGGTCTTCATGGGGGCGTCCAGGCTCCTGGACGCCCCCAGTATTTTTATTTATTTTTCAAACCCCCAAAAAATGAAAAAATATATATATTAATGGAGGCGTCCAGACCCCTGGACGCCTCCATGAAAACAAAAATATAAAATATAAAATGCCAGTTGGCATAAAAAATAAAACAAAACAAAATATAGTATAATTTCTTGGAGGCGTCCAGGACCCTGGACGCCTCCATCAACTCACTCACGGGGCGCCGCCCACCGAACGACGGTTTGTCGTGTGTGAAAGAATTCAAATTATGGAGACGTCCAGCCGGCTGGATGCGCCCATTTCCAAATCACGGGTCGCCACTCCAAAACCACGCGTTGTGTTAAACCGCATGCGACTTTCGGCGGAGTTCGGTGGGACTTATGGAGGCGTCCGGGACCCTGGACGCCTCCATGAAAATATTCAAAAAAAATGAATAAAAATAGAATAAAATATCTTTTTTACCCTGATGGAGGTGTCCAGGGTCCTGGATGCCTCCACCCTCCGGAGCCCTATAAATAGAGGCCTACCCCCTCAGTTCTGGGGAGCTTCTAAGAGATCCGATAGGCTGTCGGAGCCCAGAGGCTACCGGAGTCATTTCTAACCCGTGGGGTCTTTTGTAGGTGGAGGTTCTGCCGGCTTCTCGGGTGCCCACGCTCGCGAGAGGAAGGTCGTCTTCATCTACCATGCTTCCACGTCGTCCCTACGCTGCCGGAGCTCCGCTGGATTTCACCATCGGCACATCCAATAAGCCAATCCTTTCCTTTTCTTCGTAGTTCTTTTGCATTCATCATCTCGCATCCTCTATCCCCCTTCATAATGGCGTCTCTTCTTATATACTTCTTGCATCCATCATCTCATTTTCCTCCTACTCGAGTCCGAGATGGGTTTAAAAGATAACACCAACCAGGTGTGTGTCTTGCCATCATTTCGTTATTTTTATCGCAAAGATTTGAATACTACACCTTCATCTTTCTAATCCACTCGTTACTTGTTTATCGTTGTTTTGCAAGGGTACCCAAGGAAATCCCTCTCCGTCGGCCGGCCGAAGGGGGAGGAAGAAGCAACCCGCCATCTCCCGCTCTTGAGGTAGGCGCGATCACTTTCTTTATTTTGGGGTCTGTCAGCCCCTGGCGATCACATCTTGTTCTCGAGGCCGCGGCGAGTCACTTCCCCAATGGCCGTTTAAATTCTCGTTCTTATATTCTCTTATATTCTGTTATATTCTACTCATATTCTCGAGGCCGCGGCGAGTCACTTCCCCAATGGCCGTTTAAATTCCCGTTCTTATATGTTATATTCCTATCTATTCATATTCTCGAGGCCACGGCGAGTCACTTCCCCAATGGCCGTTTAAATTCCCGCTCTTATATTCTTTTTATATTTTGTTATATTCTTATCTATTCATATTCTCGAGGCCGCGGCGAGTCACTTCCCCAATGGCTATTTAAATTCCCGCTCTTTATATTCTCCTTATATTATGTTATATTCTTATCTGCTCATATTCTCGAGGCCGGGGCGAGTCACTTCCCCAATGGCCGTTTCAATTCTTACTATTTAATTTCTGCACCATTCCCGTCCCCCCGAGGTCGCGGCGAGTCACTTTCCGCTATGGCCGTTTAACCCCCATATCTTGCTATATTACATTTATCCCGCTCGCCCCGTCGGAGCAATCTCCCGTGGTGGCCCCTTCTCTTTTCTTTTATTTCTGTGTTACAGCAAACAAAAGAGGAGCCCGCACGCTCCGCGTCTTCTTCGCTCCCCGAAACGCGTGACGTCGCTCATAGATTGGCGATCACGGTGGGACATATACTGCTTCCTTTTGGCTACCCTTGCAAGTTCGGCACCGTCCGTGCCTCTCCACCTTGGCGCCCTCGCGCGCCCCCGTTGTGCTCACGGCAGCACTGTCAATTTGATTCGTTGGGTGTTTATTATATGTTTGTTATTTCTGTTGTTTTCTTATCTATATCTTTGTCAGCATTCCATTGCATACATCCATCTCTCGGGGGGACGGGAATGGTGCAGAACCTCCACCTACAAAAGACCCCACGGGTTAGAAATGACTCCGGTAGCCTCTGGGCTCCGGCAGCCTATCGGATCTCTTAGAAGCTCCCCAGAACTGAGGGGGTGGGCCTCTATTTATAGGGCTCCGGAGGGTGGAGGCATCCAGGACCCTGGACACCTCCACCAGGGTAAAAAAGATATTTTATTCTATTTTTATTCATTTTTTTCGAATATTTTCATGGAGGCATCCAGGGTCCCGGACGCCTCCATAAGTCCCACCGAACTCCGCCGAAAGTCGCACGCAGTTTAACACAACGCGTGGTTTTGGAGTGGCGACCCGTGATTTGGAAATGGGCGCGTCCAGCCGGCTAGACGTCTCCACAATTTGGATTCTTTCACACACGACAAACCGTCGTTCAGTGGGCCGCGTCCCGTGAGTGAGTTGATGGAGGCGTCCAGGCCGCGTCCCGTGAGTGAGTTGATGGAGGCGTCCAGGGTCCTGGACGCCTCCAAGAAATTATACTATATTTTTTATGATTTGTTTTTTATGCCAACTGGCATTTTATATTTTATATTTTTATTTTCATGGAGGCGTCCAGGGGTCTGGACGCCTCCATTAATATATATATTTTTTCATTTTTGGGGGGGTTTGAAAAATAAATAAAAATAATGGAGGCGTCAAGGAGCCTGGACGCCCCCATGAAGACCCGCCTGGGTCCTCAAACGAGGCGTTGGCAGCCGCCCGATAGATACCCTTCCTGGTTCCGATGCGTCTGACTGGTGTTGATGCCGTCCGAATGCTGCGATGAGATGGTTCCGGATGCTGACAAGGGCGGAAGAAGACTCAAGAAAATGAAGCACTCGAGTGATTCAAAATGCGTAAGCCGTCGCGGGGCGTTGTATAGTAATATGAGACTTTCTCAGAGACGTCAGGAATGGCGTGTCTACAATCGTCCATGAAGTCTGAACAACGAGCAAGTATGTACATCGCTCACTTGTCTTGGCAAGTCTGCACATCGTTAAGTCTATACTTTGTCCATTGCATTGCATTCATCAGTCGTGAAGTCTATACATTGAGTTGAAGCCTGCCTAAGTCCATACACTGGCTGCTGTTCTTCAGAGTCTGTACATTGCATATTTTGAAGTCTATTCATTGGCTTTGAGCTGAAGTCTATACATTGCTTCAGGCTGAGCAAGTCTATACATTGCATGCTCGTTCATTCAAGTCCATACTTTGTCCTGAAGCATGTATAAGTCTGTACGTTGTCTGCCTGTCGATTGAAATGTCTATACATTGCTGTTTGCATTGTAAAGTCCATACATTGAACAATGTCTGCACATTGCATTACACTTCAGCAACTCTATACACTGCTTCAGCTCTGATTCATGAAGTCTATACATCGCTACAGCTTTTTCTTCACATAGTCTGTACAACGCAATTGTCCTGCTTCATGAAGTCTATACATTGCTTCATCTTCACAAGTCTATACAGCGAAGTCTATACACTGTAATGCATATACTTAAACTGATAATGTGATTCTCTGTCTGACAGGCACCCTTCGTGAAGCCTAATGAAGGCACGTGATCCGAGGATAAGGGGAGTGCCCAGATGATGACACGTGTACTGACAGCCTGCTGGATGCTGCCACGTGGTCCAAATTCTTAGGGCGGGAAATGTGGAGAGCACACGTCCTAGTTGTTGCTGCCATAAATAGAAGCCTTCCTCCATCTGAAGAAGGATGAGAAGAATAGTAGAGGGATGATCGAGACTGTGAGTGAAGAAGAAGTGAGGCAGAGAGCAGCAGAAGAGGAAAAAGAAGAAGAAGAGAAAAGAAGAGATAGAGAGAGCCTGCACGATCGAGTGACAGAAAAAGAAAGGGAAAAAGAGAAGGAGAAGAGAGAGAGTGAGAGTTCGTGGAGAAGAAGAAAGAAGTCTCGACTGAAGATCTGTCTACTGGACCATGGATCAAATCCAGGCCAGTCCGCTCCATGGGAGCCATATCTATGTTATCTTTCTTTACAGCTTTCTGATCGCTGTGTATTTTTCCTTTCTTATTTTTCCTTTCTTTTGTTATATGTTCATCATTGTTCTTCCGACTCTATGGATTGAGGTCGGGTTCCTCCTGTGGACTCAAGAGAAGGGAGACATTGTGTCTCCGGTTGCAAGTGGGTGGGAGTCATTGGGTTCCCTCCGGGTTGGAGGAAGGGAGACTTGTCTCCGGTTCTGGTCTTGTGGGTTGCAAGTCCAGGTGTTCCCTCCTGGTCTGGAGGAAGAGAGACCTAGTCTCTGGTTCCAAGTGGCTGGGAGTCACTTGGAGTGTCCCTCCGGTTTGTAGGAAGAGGGGAGGTTGTTCCCCTAGTCAAGCTGTTTGGCAGCAAGTGTTCGGAGACTGAGTCTGCTGGTTCTGGCATTAGCTAGTGAAGCCTCACTCCGTTTGGGAGTGAGGGGTGGATGTAGGTCTGGAGGACTGAACCACCTAAAAATTATATGTGCAGTGGTTTGCCTTGTGCGTTAGCTCCATATCTTCTACCACCCTTCACAGGTTGTCTGAGCTTTCATATTGCTATCTGTGCAGTAGGTTGTTTACCTTCTTCTGCTTCTACTAGTTGATTGTCTAGGCGCGAGATAGATGTTTGTTCTTCGGTTCAAAAGAAATTCTGATTAGTTATCCAGTTTGTGTATCTTGTTCTAGTTAGTGTTCTTGTTTTCATTGAGCGAAAAGTTTTTAAGGGTGGGATTCATTCACCCCCCCTCTGAATCCAGCGCACTGATCCTATCAGGAGCGAGCTGGTTCGAAGGCCGGTGTAGTTGTGGTTTGCTCAAAGGAGAGTTCTTTTTATTCAATAGACCCATGTGGGGAGTTTCTTCTACTCGTGAGATGCATGAGGGGCTAATTTGGTTTTCTTCTATTCATGAAATGCATGTGATTAGATTTCTTTTATTCATGGACTACAAATGAGGAATTTCTTTTATTCATGGAATGCATGTGAGGAATTTTATTTATTTATGGAATGCATGCATGAGTTTTGATTTGGTTTTCTTTTATTCATGGAGACCATGTTCGTGGTTATGTTCGGTAGTTCGTCATAAAGATGCAAGTGCTCAGTTATTCGGGATCTCCGGGGTTTCTTTGTTATTTCAGCAAAGCCGCTTCATTGGTGTTTATTCTGTTTATTTGTGGTTTCCTTTTGTATTATTACTTTTCTTTTATTATTGTCGTTATTAGGTTAATTCAGATGAAAATTCGACAGCATCTCCCCTTGACCTGGATGGTAAGGGGGGTAAAGGAGAACACGCCCACAAGGAGTGGCATGACCCAACAACTCGGGGTCCGTGCCAAGGTAGCGATACCTTTAAGAAAGGTTCTAAAAACTCGGGGAAAACAACGGGCGAGGGACACTGGGCTAAAATAGGCCGAGAGTGCACCGGCTGAGAGGGGCTCCGGTGTACCGGGTAAAGGCACGCTAAGGGTGTGTCAGCCAAGGCAGACTGAGAGGTGTACCGGCCAAGGCACAGAGGGTGCACCGGGCAACGTAGGCCGGGAGGTGGCTGGTGTGGCGGAGAAAGGGTATTCGTAGGTGTGATGGATGGGGGTGAGCCACGGGTGTGCCGGGCTGGGAGAGCTGAAGGGTTCCGTTGAGGGGGGAGAGCAAGCATGTTGGGCCACGCAGGCTGGAGTGCACCGGACAAGGGCGGCTGGGGTGTGCCGTGTCGAGCAGACTGGCAAAAGTGCCGGGCTGCGAGCAAGCTGGCGGGCGTGCCGGGCAAGGGTTGCTAGTAGGGGTGTGTCGGCAGGCAGGCTAGGAAAGTGCACCGGCCAAAGGCCGTTGAGAGTGTGCTGGGCGGAGCTGGGCAAGGGTGTGTCGGGCTGCTAGCAAGCTGGTAAGCGTGCCGGGCAAGGGATGCTGGCAGGCGTGCCGGACGAGGGGTGCTGGCAGGCGTGCCGGAGAAAGGAGATCGGCGGGTGTGTCGGAGGGAAAGTCCTTGCAGGTGAAGTGTGCCGGGTAAGGTACGGTGGTGTGTGCCGGCAGGGACAATGCTGAGCAGGGGAGGCGACGACGAGGTAGACGAGGGCAAACCACCAGGAAGACAGAAAACCCCAAAGAAAGGAATGAAAAAGAATGGCATGAAAAGACCAACGGTGGGGGCTGGGCATAACAAGATAAAGGGATGCATTCCATTCACAGGGAACTGTGGCCGATACATTGCAAGGGGAAAGAAAAGAAAAAGAAACAAAGAAAATACAGCGTGGGGAGGGGAACGGAGCATGGGCTCCTCCCCTCCCAGATCTCACTCCCTCTCCTCACTCACCCTTTTTCTTCTCTTCTTCCTTTCTCTCTCTTCTCTTTGCGTGGACGGCGGTGGGCGGAGCAGTATACCCCCCCCCCTTCCTCTTCCTCTCTTCTGATCTTCTTCTACTTCTCTTCTTCTTTTTCTTCTCTTCTTCTTTTTCTTCTCTTCTTCTTCTCCGCGCACGGGAGCTCTCCCCCTTCTTCTCTTTTCTATCTCTCTCTTCTTCTGATCGAAGTTCAGCCTCTTCTTTTTTTACTGTGAGACGGTATATGTGTATATGCTGCCGTTGACCTTCGCTGGCGATAGTGGTTAATGGGGGATTGACCCCAGTCTTGTCTCCCGGCAGAGGGATGCTTGCGTGCCTCAACGGGGCGTCGACATCTAGGCTTTCTAGCTACTTCAACGGTAGTCCACTGTGCGCCAAGGGTGGGGGCTGTGACCGTTGGAAGGGTTACCGTTGGAGGATGATGCACTGGGTGGAGGGCATTTGGAGGTGTGCCGCTGAGAGGGCTAAACGGGTGCACCGTAAAAAGGGCACAATGATTGTGATGTTGAAGGGGCGCAAGGTAGTGTGCCGCTAGAGCAGGCACAGGCAGTGTGCCGCTGGGGCTCTTGAGGGGTGTGCCACTATGGCACTCGAGAGTGTGCCGTTGGAGGCACTTCAGGGTGTGCCGTTGGAGGCACTTCAGGGTGTGCCGTTGAAGGCTCTTGAGAGGTGTGCCGTTGGGGCACTCGAGAGTGTGCCATTGGAGGTACTTCAGGGTGTGCCGTTGAAGGCTCTTCAGTGGTGTGCCGCTGGGGCACTCGAGAGTGTGCCGTTGGAGGCACTTAAGGGTGTGCCGTTGAAGGCTCTTGAAGGTGTTTCCTTTTCTTATTTTTCTTATTTTCATCTTCTCTTCTCTCTCCTTCTCTTCTTTATTCCCCTGCACATAAACATAGGGTGAGAATTTTTTAGTGTCCACAAATGCCCCCCATCCCCAGACGGTGCGAGAGAGGGATGAGAGAGCGGGGCTTGCAGGTGCAGACCGACTGAGAGATTTATCAACATGACGAGGAGAGCGGGGCTGCAAGAGCCGAAGGATGTTGGAAGGCGGCTACAGAAGCCAAAGTTGTTGGAAAATGAGCCACGAGGGCGGAGAGAATGATTTATTCCTTTAATGATCCGGACGGTAGATCCAAATCAAAGGAGGATTCGTCACCTAAAGGGATGGAGAGGAGAGTTTGTTGATTCCATGATCTAGACAGAAGGTCCGAGTCAAAAGGGATATTCTTCACCCGGAGGGACGGAGAGAAGAGTTTGTTGATTCAATGACCTGGACGGAAGGTCCAAGTCAAAAGGGATATTCGTTGTCCGAAGGGGCAGAGAGAAAGGTATATTCATTCAATGATCCAGACGAGAGGGTCCAAATCGAAAGGGATATTCGTCACCTGATGGGACGAAGAGAAGAGTTTGTTCATGTAATGACCTAGACGGAAGGTCTCGGTCAAAAATGGGTTATTCGTCAGTGCCAACGGAGTGCCAGGAGCTGACCTGGTTTGTTTGTCTCTTAATGTTTTTCGTTGGTATGGGGCTGGTGCCAACGCAAGGAAGGAGGTTGATTTCCCAATTCCAAACGGAAGGTTCGGGTGAGGGTGAAAGGGTGTTTTGTTCTTTAAAGTGCCGGGGGTGCCGCCTGTATGGAGGGTCTTTTAATTCTTTGGCTGGAAAGAAGGTCCGAACCAGAGTGGAGAGAATCTTTTAGTTCTCTAGTCGGATGGAAGATCTGATCTAGAGTGGGGAGAATCTTTTAGTTCTCTAGCCGGACGGAAGGTCTGATCTTGAGTGGAAGGAGTCTTTTTGTTCTCTAGTCGGATAGAAGGTCTGTGCCAAAGTGAAAGGGATCTTTTGTTCTCTAACCGGACGGAAGGTCCGATCTAGAGTGGAAAGAGACTTTTTATTCTCTAGCTGGATGGAAGGTCCGAGCTAAAGTGAAAGGGATCTTTTGTTCTCTAACCGGAGGGAAGGTCCGATCTAGAGTGGAGAGGGTCTATTAGTTCTCCAGCCGGATGGAAGGTCCGAGCTAAAGTGATAAGAGTCTTTTTGTTCTCCGGCTGGACGGCAGGTCCGAACCAAAGTGAAAGGATCTTTTTGTTCTCTAGCCGGACGGAAGGTCTAATCTAGCGTGAAAGAGTCCTTTTGTTCTCTGGCTGGGCGACGGGCCCGAACCAAAGTGAAAGGATTTTATTTTATTCTCTAGCCGGATGGAAGGTCCGGTCCAAAGTGAAAGGATTTGATGTTCTTCAATGCGCCAGGGGTACCGACTGTGAAATTCGAACTCGGGAAAGTGGACCGCAAGGGGCAGAATCGGTGTTGCGGAAGTAGGCCGTGAAGGCTGAAATCAGGGAAGCGGACTACAAGAGTCGCAATCGGGAAGCTGGCTACAAGAGCCGAAATTGGGGTGCAGGCTATGAGAGCCCAAATTGGGGAAGCGGACTATAGAAGCTGAAGTTGGGAGATTAGCGAGCCGCAAGGGCAGGAAGTAGGCCGTTAGGGCCAAGATTGGGTTGTACAAGTCAGAACTGGGAAAGCAGGCTGTGATATCTGAAATTGAGTTTATTTTTATTTTTATTATTTATTTTTTTATTCAAGCATGCAGGCAATCGTCAGCAGGCATAACACAAGTATAAATAGGGCAGCTCCCACTATAGGGGATCGGATAGGGACCTCGCCCATAATTCACAGACACGGTGTGGGCCAGAAGGCACAGCTAAGGGGTGGTGCACCCGTCAAGAAGATATCGTATGTCTTGCATGCATAGCTTAAATTCACACATTTCACCCAAGATAACTCTTTGTGGAGTGGAGGAGCAAACGTGTGAATAGAAGGCCCTAAACATAGGGATATGCATGTTTTCCAAGTGACACATGAGGATTACTCTAGAGCCTACACATGGGTTTCAGTCTCTCGATTTCGGTAGCTTCGCACAGCCCCCATCTGTTTATTTTGGTAGCGGATTTCACCGTTCGGCGTGAGTCACCTCATGTGTCTCAATGGAAATTCCCGGCTACTAGGGTTCATCCCTATCATAATTCCATTGCGGATTCCACCGTTTGACGCGAGTTTTCTCATGTGTCTCAATGGGTATTCCCAGCTAGTAGGCTTCATCCTTATTGAAATTCGCTTCACCATTTCACGTGAGTCTCCTCATGTGTCTGAATAGGGATTCCCGGCTACTCAGATTCATGTTTCTCTCTCTCTCTCTTTTTGCATCATTTTTTTAAGTGGGGGCAGGCAGCTTTTTCCTTACGATTACCTTTCACGCGAGTGCAGGAATTCAAGCATCCGTAGAGTGCTAAGAAGAAAGTCGGGCAATCCCTATGGTTGAAGACCATTGGACACATTAAGCGCGGATTGGGGGAGTGTTGCCTCGGGTTTATTTTGTGAGTTGGGCTTTGTAATTTAGCCATGACTCTTCCCCTTGACGTGTGCACCTGTCATAATTGGGTTCCCTTCGAGTGTATGCCGTGACGCACGTGCATCTGGAATCGGGGCAGCATTATTTAGCAAGGAAACATGGTCTTAGAAAATTTCAAGGAAGTGTGTTATTCTATATTATAAGCAAGCATGCAAGTAAGTCAGCCAAGCATTTTTTTTTTGCGAAAGAACATATTGTCGTTACGTATATGTATCTTGTATGTGCATATAGAATCAATGCCGCAGCCAATGTACTGAGGAGGGAGACCGTGAAGGGCCAAAAGAACATTGGGGAAGCGGGCTACAAAAGCCGAAGTTGATATTGGAAGTGGGCTACAATAGCCAAATTCCAGGAAGCAGGCTACAAGAGCCAAAGGTATTGGGAAGCGAACTACAAGTGCCGAAGTTATGGGAAGTGGGTCGTGAAGGTCGAATTCTGGGAAGTAGGCTACAAGAGACAAAGGTATTGGGAAGCGGGCTGCAAGCTGAAATCGAGAAAGCGGGCTACGAGAGCCAAGAAGCAAGCTACAAAGGCAAAAGGTTGGTGAAGCGAGCTACAAGAGCCGAAATTGGGAAAGCGGGCTACTAGAGCCGAAATCAGGAAAGCGGGCTCCGAGAGCCGAAGTTGGGAAGCATGCTACGAGAGCCAAAAATCGGGGAGAAGGCTACAGGAGCCAAATCGGGGAAGCAGGCAACAAGAGCCAAAATTGGGAAGCAGGCTACGAAGGCCAAAGGGAAGTGGGCTACAAGAGCCAAAATGTTAGGGAAGCGGGCCACAAGCCGAAGTTGAGAAGCGGGCTGCAAAGACCCAAAGCTGGGATATTGAAAAGTAGGCTAAAAAGCCAAGAGATATTGGGAGCAGGCTAACAAGCCGAGAGATATTAGATGCCAGCTATAAAGTCGAAAGATATCGGAGAGCGCAGTGGGATGGATGGATTAATCCAGATAGTCGACCTTGGCCGAAATGGCTGAGCCGAAGGGCGTCGGGTAGCGGGATGTGAGAGCCAAAGAGAAGGGTCTCTTTTTGTTCTCTGGCCGGGGGAAGGATCTGAACCAAAGTGAAAGGTTTCTTTTTTAATTCTCTGGCCGGGGAAGGGTCTGAACCAAAGTGAAAGGGTCTCTTCTTTAATTCTATGGCTGGGAGAAGGATCCGAACCAAAGTGAAAGGTCTCTTCTTTAATTCTCTGGCAGGGTAAGGATCCGAACCAAAGTGAAAGGTCTCTTCTTTAATTCTCTGGCCGGGGAAGGATCCGAACCAAAGTGAAAGGTCTCTTCTTTAATCCTCTGGCAGGGGAAGGGGTTCGAACCAGAGTGGAAAGTCTCTTTTTAATTCTCCGGTCGAAGTCGGGTCCGAACCAAAGTGAAAGGTTTATTATTTGGTTCTCTGGCCGGGAAAGTATCTGATCCAAAGTGAAATGTTGACTCTTTAATTCTCTATTCAGGAAAGGATCTGAACCAAAGTGAAAGGTTGATTCTTTAATTCTCTGGTCGGGAAAGGATCCGGACCAAAATGAAATGTTGATTCTTTAATTCTCTAGCCGAGAAAGGATCCGGACCAAAGTGGAAGGCTTCTTCTTTAATTCTCTGGCCGGGGAACGATCCGAACCAAAGTGAAAGGTTGATTCTTTAATTCTCTTGAGATGGTCATCCTGGCCGAATGGAAAATGTTTGTTGGCTTAGACGAACGGTCGTGATGCCGACCACATGAGAGGTCTCTCGGTTCGTATATTTTTGGGTGGACAAAGGCCGATGGTGGAGTTGCTTGTTGGCTTGACATCTGTCAGCTTGAGTGTCGATGGTAGAGTAGCTGTTGGCTGGGAAGCCGATAATTGGATAGCTGTCGGCTCAGAAGCCAATGGTGGATAGATGTCGGCTCAGAGGCCAATGGTAGAGTAGCTGTCGGCTCAGAGGCCGATGGTGGAGTAGCTGTCGGCTTGAAGCCCCGATGGCTAAATATCTATCTGCTTGAAGCACCGATGGCTGAGTATCTGTCGGCTTGAAGCCCCGATGGCTAAGTATCCTGTCGGCTTGAAGCCTCGATGACTGAGTATCTGTCGGATTGAAGCCCCGATGGCTGAATATTCTTTGGTTTAACGCCTCGATGGCGGAATATCTATCGGATTGAAGCCCTGATGGCTGAATATCTGTCGGATTGAAGCCCCGATGGCTGGATATCTTGTCGGTTGAATGCCCCGTTGGCAGAGTATCCTATCAGCTTGAAGCCCCGATGGCTGAGTATCTGTCTGATTGAAGCCCCGATGGCTGAATATTCTTCTGTTTAACGCCCCGATGGCAGAATATCTGTCGGATTGAAGCCCCGATGGCTGAATATCTGTCAGCTTGAAGCCCCGGTGGCTGGATATCTTATCAGTTTAACACCCCGTTGGCAGAGTATCTGTCCGCTTGAAGCCCCGATGGTTGGATATCTTGTCAGTTTAACGCCCCGTTGGCGGAATGCTTTATCGGTTTAACGCCCCATCGATGGAGTGCTTGTCGGCTTAGACGAAATGTCGTAACGCCAACCACATGAGAGGTCTATTTGTTGGATGGCTACAGGTAGATGGTGAAAGACCATGTCTGCCTCAAGGCTCACTTTCTTTTCTTCTCTTCTTCTTTTATGTGGAGGGGCGAATGGAAAGACCACGTCTGCCTGATGATTGTTCTTTTCTTTTCTACTCTACTTTTTATTGTGAAGAGGCGGGTTCAAAGACCACGTCCACCTCATGACTGTTCTTTTGGTCTGCTCTTCCTTTCTTATTAATGCCCCCGGACTGGGGTGTATTTCTCTTAATGTGCCCCCAGGTTGGGGTGTAACTTTTCTTCCATGCCCCCAAGCGGGGTGTATCTCTCATGCCTTCTAGGCCCCCAGACGGGGTGTAACTTCTGCTTCTTTTGTCCCGGAGTGGGGTATGTTTCTCTTCGAATGCCCCTAAACAGGGGAATACTTTTTACTTCTTATGGCCCCCCACGACGGGGTGTACGTCGCTTCTTCTGCCCCAACACACTGGGGCATGTTTGCTTCTTATGCACCCAAGGTGGGGTGTGTTTCTTTCTTTGTATGCCCCTGGGACTCGGGGAATGTTGTTTGTCCTACTTCAGATGCCTCTGGGACGAGGTGTATATTGCTTCATGTGCCCCCATGGTGGGGTATAGTTCTTCTTCAAATGCACCTATCCGGGGGGAGTTTCTCTCTTTGTGTGCCCCCAGGCGGGGTATAGTCTTTGTTTCTCATGCCCCTATAACGGGGTATAGTTCTTCAAATGCCCCTAAACTGGGGTAGATTTTTTGAATATCCCTAAGCTGGGGTGAATTCTTCATGGCTTCCATGCCCCCGTGGCGGGGTATGTTGCTTCTTCAAATACCCCTAAGCCAGGGTATACCACTTTGCATATGCTCCCAGGTCGGGATGTACGTCTCTTTGCTCCTATGCCCCCAGACCGGGGTGTATTCTTTTCTCCATATGCCCCCATGGCGGGGTATGTTTTTTCTTCAAATGCTCCTAAGTCGGGGTGTGCTTCTTTCTTTGTGTGCCCCCAGGTAGGGTATAGTCTTTGCTTATTATGCCCCTAAGTCGGGGTGTGTTTTGTGATTCTTATGCCCCCGAGGCGGGGGTGGGTTCTGCCTCTTTTACCCCTTCCTAGTTGGGTGTATTCTTTTCTTCATATGCCCCCATGGCGTGGTATGTTTCTTCTTCAAATACCCCTAAACTGGGTGTTGTGACTCCTCTGTGTTGATGATGTTGACAATATGCTTCACTTCATTGGCAACAATTTGTTTTGATTGATTGGCAACTGTTTATGTTTTGATGAAATTATTTTTATCAGATTGTCTGTGTGTTCTATGCATTTCACAGGTCTACACATTGCACACACACACAAGTCTATGCACTCAAAGTCTATACATTACATTGTGTTGTGTTTGTGCATCGTTGAGAACACAAGTCTATACATCCATTGCTTCAGTTCAATACCTACAATGTGCATGCATTGCATCGGTGCATTGCTTCCTCTGTGCATATACTGCATCAGTGCATCCATCAGGCATACAATCTATACACTAATGCATGTGAGGTACTGTCTGCACGATAATGTCTATACATTGCTGCATTGCTCGCATAGGCTAAGTCTATACATCGTCCGTCTCAGTTGAGCTTCAAAGCCTATACATCCACTGTCTCACTTGAGCTGTGAAGTCTATACACTGTCCGTCTCACTTAGCATCTTATGCATTGGGCAAAGTCCATACACTGCAGCTCACATAACTAGCAAGTCTATACATTGCATTGTGGTGTTTGTGCTCAAAGTCTATACAGTGCTTACACTGTCATTCAAAGTCCATACATTGGACTGTAGCATGCACGAAGCTAAGTCCATACATTAGTGAAGTCTGTACAGCGTCATGCATCATTCTTCAAAGTCCATACACTGCACCGTAGCTTGCTCAAGGTGAAGTATGTACATCCATCAGTGAACTTCCAAGTCTATACATTGGTGAAGTCTGTACATTCATCAGTTGAACCTTCAAAGTCTATACATTCACCAGTTGAACTTCGAAGTCTATACATTGGGATCTTTACCTACGTTCAGTTTTGCAAGTCTGTACATTGGGCTTTCAGATAAAGTCTATACATCCCAGAACTGTGCAAGTCTGTACATTGCTGCTTTGCCAAAGTCTTTACATTGTGAACCTTCAAGTCTGTACAGACTTTGCTTCGCTCAAGTCTGTACATCATCCAGTTGTCTTTGGCAAGTCTTCACATCGTGAAGTCTATACATTCAATTGCTTTGCTTTGCTCAAGTCTGTACATCCTTTTCTTTGGCAAGTCTATGCATCATTCATGAAGTCTGTACATTGAGCTGAAGGCTGGCTAAGTCTATACATCGTCCGTCTTCCTTAGAGTCTCATGCATATCATGAAGTCTGTACATCGCATAGCATTCAAGTCTGTACATTGTGCATCCTTTAAGTTGAAGCCCATACATTGTTCAGTTGTCTGTCCAAGTCTTTACATTGCGTAAGTCTATACATTGGCTGCTGAATGTTCTTCAAAGTCTACACATTACATTACACTTCAGCAAGTCTGTACAGCAGTTGCCTTCATATAGGAAGTCTGTACATCGCATAGCTCTGCATATTCAAAGTCTAGACAGCATTGCACGATGAGTCTGCATATTCATATGGCATGTCTATACAACCATCTACTATGTTCTTAGCATTGCATACCTGAAGTCTGTACAATGCCACAGCACTGCATTCACTAAGTCTGTATAACGCCATGGCCATGCACACGTAGAGTCTGTACATTGCATTCGCATTCACAAAGTCTATACAGTGCAAAGTCTATACAATGCACTGCATCCTACAAAGTCTGTACAGGATTCTATACTTAAACTGATAATTCGATTCTCTGTCTGACAGGGACTCCTGGCTGAGATTGATGACATGGCTCGTGATCCAAGGAGGACGAGGTGCCCAGATGGTGACACGTGGAAGTAGCTCAGTCAGGATGCTGCCAGGTGGTCGAAGTTCCTAGAATCTGGCAAAAGCATTGGGCGGGAAATGTGGAAGCCACACGCCCTTATCTAATCTGCTGCTGGTATATATATGAGCTTTCCTCTTCAGAAGGAGGCTGATTGAAGAAGTGGCAAAGTCTATACAGTGAGACTGAAAGTCTGAAGCAGCAGAGAGCCACCGAGATCCACAGAGAAGAAAAGAGGAGAAGAAAAGAAAGAGAGAAAAGAGAGATGTGTTGAGAGAGTTTGATTGAGAGAGTTGAGTTGAGAGAGCTTTCGAGAGGTCTTGTAAATCAGACTCTTGGTTCAGATACCAGAGCTGATTCTGCTTATACTTGAGCTACATTCGTCTTATTTTTACATTTCGTTTGCTTATGTTTTTCTTACTTTCGATACCTTTTGTTATCAAGTTGTGAGGCAGCAATTGTAGTGGAGGTTTCCACTGGACAGGTGAAGCTGTAATCCTTAGCAGGCGAGACTTGGTCTCGGACGGCTAAGCTGTATTGCCCAGCGGTTGCAGAGGATCTGTTCCTCTGGTCGGCAAGCTGTAAAGCCCAGCGAAGCTATGTATCAGTGGTTGTGGCGAGCTGTGAAGCCCAGCTATTCAAGCTGTGAGTCAGCAGAATCCACACTCTAGTTGGGGTGTGGGGTGGACGTAGGTCTCTGACCGAACCACCTAAAAATCTTGGGTGTCTTGTGTTTGTGAGATTGCTTGTGATTTGCTGTGTGGCTGCATGTGTCGACACTCTTCATAGTGTTCTTTCTGTCGTTCTACAGTTGTTTGTTTAAATTCCGCATTAGAGCTCAACTGTGTTTTAAAATTAGACATTAGATATATTCACCCCCCTCTAGATCCACACTTCGTGGAGATAGACTGCGTCCATCTAACATAACAGTTGGTATCAGAGCCATACTCTTCTACAGGGACTTATCGCCCGAAGAGGAAAGGCAAAGATGGATGCTCAAGGGATGATAGCTGAAGGACACTCAACCACAAAGCCCCCATTCTTCGATGGATCTAACTATGCATACTGGAAGAACCGTATACAAGTATTTCTGAGGGCGAAGGATTACGAGATCTGGAAGGTAGTAAGCAAGGGACCTTATGAGATGTCCCCTAATGAGGAAGTCTGGACCAAGGAGGAGATCAGGAGGTCTACACTAAATTGGAGTGCCATAAATGCCATTCAGTGCTCTCTGCACCCCACAGAATTTTCTCGAGTATCAGCTTACAATTCAGCTAAGGAGATGTGGGATGCACTGGAAGTTATTCATGAAGGGACTTCTCAGGTTAGAGAAACGAAGGCTAATCTCCTTGTGTCTGAATATGAAGCATTCAAGAGGAAGCCAAACGACACCATCAAGGAGATGTACTCTCGATTAACTATCATCACAAATGGTCTTAGAGGTCTCGGGAAACCTCAGACAGAATACGATGTAGTGAGGAAGATATTGCGCTCCCTGACTCATGCTTGGCATACTAAGGCTACAATGATGGAGGAGTCAAGGGATTTGCGAACCACAAGGGCTGATGAGCTAATTGGCTCGCTGATGGCATATGAGATTAATATGCCAAAGATAGAATAAGCTGAGAGGAAGAAGAAGCCAATCGCTCTGAAAGCTGGTGCCAGCAAATCCAGCTCTAGCAGTTCATCATCCGAGGAGAGCCTGAATGATGAAGATATAACTCGTACTGAGATGGCAATGATGACCAGAGAGTTCAGGCGGTTCCTCAAGAAAGGAGCAGGACGATTCAGCCAAAAGAAGTATGGTGGCGGCCGAAGGGATAAAAGGTATAAACATAACCCTGCAAAGAAAATTGAATCTAATACTTGTTATCAATGCAGGAAGGCAGGCCATATGAAAGCTGACTGTCTAGAGAATCAGAAATACAAGGACAAGTCAAAGAAGAAGAACACGAAAGGGAGAGCTGTGGTTAGCACCTGGAGTGATGAAGATGAAGGCTCCTTGAGCAATACCTCTGACAGTGAAGCCGAATCTGAACAGCCCATTTTCCTTATGGCAACAAGCTCTGAAGACAGAGAGGAGGACTCAGATGAGGTAATCACTAGATTCGAAAATTTCACTATTGTTGATTGGGTAGATGCCTACCATGACATAGCTGATAGAGCTGATGATATTAGAAAGGAAAACAGGCATCTAAGAAGAAAGATTAACTCCATGCAAAATGATACAACTCTAACTGATAAAATTGCATGTCTAGAATCTAAGAATAAAAAATTGAAACTCACATGTTCTGAATTAGAAGAAATCAAGAATGAGTCAAAAGCCTCTAAAGAAGAAAATGAGAGGTTAGAAAAAGAAACTGATGAACTGAAATTGAAAATTCAGAAATGTGAGAGTGAGATAAAAATAGTGAATGAAAAATATCAAGCCGTCCTAAGTGTGAATACTGAACTTAAGAAATCCATTGAAGATATTCAAAAGGATAATGAGGACAAGCTTAAGACTATTGAGAAAATGACCCAAGGTACAGATAACCAAAATGCTTTGTTAGGGTCAAAGGTCAACTTCAGAAAAGAGGGCCTTGGATTTAATTCTAGTGCAACAAAAACCTTTGGAATGAAAACTATTTCCTTTGTTGCACAAAAAGAGAAAGGATCTCTAATTAGCATGAATTCAAACATTTCATTGAACAAAATTGCTAATCTAAAAAAGCCTAGTGCTGAGGAGAAGGGCAAACAAAAGCTGAGTGAGTCTAGTAGAGCTAGCACATCCAAGAAAAATCCCAAAGCTCAGTTTCAGGTTAGGGGTCAACCTACACAGTCTTATGAACCCCATGTTAAGGTCACCAAGTCTCCACCATCACCACCACCTCTGAAAAAGACCCAATACACACCTATGAATAGGTCAGCAGGGTCCAAGGTGCAGGGGAGGCAGAATGCCTTTAGAGCTCAACCTAAACATTTCTACCAACCTAGAGCCCAGTCCCATTTCTTTACACAGTCAACCTATCCAAATAGGTCAGGATGGACTAGGACTCAAGGAAGGTTTACAGGTCATGGACATCAGGCTACACAGTCTTATAGACCTTACACCAGAAATTGGGTTAGTGGGTATGGCAATTGGACACCAAGGAACCAACATTTCTACAGCCAGCCCAATGATTACTATGGCCAAAATTTCATGAATACATCCTGGCCAAGGCACTGGCACAGAAATAATCAATCTGTAAATAATCATGCTAGTGTCAACAAGAAAAAGCAAAGCAAAAAGAAATCTAAAAAATCCACTGAACAGAACTGTTTCAAACAAATGTGGATTCCTAAAAGTCTACTTTCTGTTTTAATTGCTTTTCATCTTCTCTGGAGCCCAATCAGTATTGGGTTCCAAACTTCTCTACCTGATTGTGTGTGCAGGTGTGCCTGGCAGCCAAGAATAACTTGTAGTACTTGGATAGTGGCTGCTCCAGGCATATGACAGGGGATAAGGCCAAGTTCTGCATGCTGACAGAGAAACAAGGAGGCCTTGTCACCTTTGGTAGCAACACAAATGGTAAGATTGTTGGAACAAGTAAGGTAGGTAAGTGTACTACTTGCTGCATTGAGGATGTTATGTTGGTTGAGGGTTTAGCTTATAACTTACTTAGCATCAGCCAACTATGTAATAAAGGATGCAAAGTGCTTTTTGATTCTTAATGTTGCAAAGTTTTTGAACCTGATTCCGAAAATGTTAAATTTTCTGGTAAGAGGATAAATAACACTTACATGATAGATTTAGATGATATTCAACATTCTAACCTATGCCTTACTGCTAGTAGAGAAGACTCATTTTTATGGCATCGTAGGTTAGGTCATGCTAGTTACACTGCTTTGCATAAACTGAATAAGCATAGCATGGTTAGAGGACTTCCTGAAGTTTCCTTTAAGAAAGAAAATAAAATCTGTGATGCATGCACTCAATCAAAGGTAACAAGAAAGTCATTTAAATCTAGAACAGAAAATCTATCTTCTAAAGCCTATGAGCTGATACACATGGACCTTTTTCGGCCAACCGGGTCTGTCAACTTATCAGGGAGGAAGTATGGATTTGTCATGGTAGATGACTTCTCTAGGTATACTTGGGTATATTTCTTATCACATAAAAGTGATGCATTCTCAGAATTTCAGGAGTTCTATCTTAAGAAAAACCAGAAAATTGAAAATATTTTGACTGATCATGGAGGTGAGTTTGAAAACTCACATTTTGATGAATTCTGCAGGTCAAATGGAATTAACCATAGGTTCTCCTCACCAAGGACACCTGAGCAGAATGGAGTTGTGGAGAGAAGGAACAGAACTCTAGTGGAGATGGGTCATACACTCTTAGTTGAAGGTGGTCTGCCAAGATGATGGGGACATCACCTCCCATGCCCACATTCACAGCTCGTCTCCTCGCCCCGGTTGCATCCGGCATCGTCTAGTCATTTAATTTTGAGTCTTATGTAATTTTTATTTGAGTCATTTGATGTATTTTCCCTTTTATTTGAGTCATGTTCCTAGGTCTTGTGTTCATTTCCCTAAGTTTGAGTGTCATTAGGTTGTCTAGTTAGCTATTGGGCCCAATTCATTGGGCTTGGCCCAAGGGCTCTCCCCTACCCCCTCGGTTATTTGTCATTGAGTCAATTGTCAGGGACTTTTGTAGAAATGTGGGTTTCCTATATATAGGACCACATTCCCCCCCATTTCAACTTAATGAATCAATGAATGAAAAACTTGCCATTTTGAGAGTTTACACTTCTTATCTAGTGGAGAGATTCCATTTTTGGGGTGAGAAGCCCTAGGGGAGAGATTCCCCACCCTTCCCTCTCTTAATCTCTCTTTTTCACTCCACTTTCTCTCTCCTCAACACCCAAATTCGAATTTTCTTCTCTCTCCTCCCTTCCCAACCACCTCCACTCCCCACCTACCCCATTTAAGCCTCTTCCCATTCCCCACAACCCTCATCAATACTCCACCCCTTCCCAAGACCCCCCTCTATCAATCCTCTCCTCACCATCCAACCCCCAACTACCCCTCCCACTTTCCCAAGCACCCCTTCCCTTCCCCAACACAACCCCCCCCCATTCCCAAGAAAAAAAATTAACCCCACCCTTAAACCTATTTTCGAATATCCTTTCCCTCTCTCCATTCCAACCAAATTCGCAGCCCCCACTACCACCATCTATTGGACCTCTTCCAGACCTTATTCTCCACCTCCCACACCTTAGAACACCCCCTCCAAGACCCCCTTACAACCAGGGGTCACTCCCACACTCATCTACCCCCTTCCCCTTCTTCTTTCTTGGTCATTGGAAGCTACTTCGAAGTTGCAGTTTGCTGTCCAGAGGTTGCAGATGAACCAGCAACTTACAGCGGCCACCACGACTTCCTCCGGATGAGTTTGAGGACCCAAGGGCCATCGTCGGAAGAGTCTACCAGTCTCCTTCGCAACAGAAGTGGTTTCATCTTCTTCCAATCTCCGAGCCGTCCAGGAGTTCCATTCTCCCACAACTGCGCAGTTCTGCCTCAGCTGAGGACCTGAGCCAGATTAGAAGCTCTGCCACGACGAACTCCGAAGGAATCAGTCCACGAGCTCTTCTTAAAAGTTCTTGATCGCCCAGTCTACTTCCAGAATCAAGAAACAGAACTTCATTCGGCATTCGTGATCCAGAGTTCTCATTTTTCTCCCTCAACTATGCAGATCTGCTACTCGTAGTCTGCACCGACCAGTCGCCATTGTTCTGCATCCCCTAGTCTTCTCCGACATCGGTTAGCTTCCCCGTCAGTTTTTATGCGAAGAGTACTCGTCCACGGTTCCAACGACTCTAACGGTGCTTGATTCCAAGTTCGGGAGCTGTCGGGGCATCCTCTGCAACCTGCTGTTGGAAACCAGGAGCTAGCTCTGCAGAGATCCTGATCCGGAGAGAAAGCTTCACCACGACAAACCCCGGAGGAATCAGGCCACGAGCTCTTCTGCAAAGTTCTTCCCCTCCCTGTCTACTTTCAGAACCCAGAAGCGGAACTCCGTTCAGCATCTTGCAGCAGAAGTTACCAATTTTCTTCCTCAGGCGTTCGACTCTACTTCCCACTATCTGCATAGACCACTCCTCACTTTTATGAGTCCTCTGATCTTCACTGGCATCTTTTGGCATCCCTGTTTCTTCTGCTGTAAAGAGCACTCACCCACAGTTCCAACGGTTCTAACGGTGACTGATTCGGAGTTTGGGAACGGTCGGGGCAGCCGCGTCTTCCTGCTGTTGATAATCTTTTGCAGACAGTCCGAGATTCAGCAACCATGTTCGTACTCCCGCCCAGGCCGCCAGCGACCCCTGAAGAAATTGCCAAAATTCAGAGGCACTCCTGTTCCATAGATGAAGAGATCCCCACTGGTCTCACCCTCCGAGAAATTCCAAAGAGAGTTCTGCGGCCTCCACACCCTCTGTCTATCAGCTATTACAGAGAGAAGGCTGATTCGGTGTCATCACTTCTTCATCACTCTTAGCACTAGTTTCCCCTCCCCGCTTGGCCGGCTGAAGGCCCCTCCCGGTGTGGAGGTAGTGTTTGGATGTAACTATCATCTTCCCTTCCCCACGATCCCCCCCTTGCATGGGGTGTAGTGTTGTAATAGCTTAAACAGGTCAAGCTATCCCGGCGCGGCGTGTGGGGAACCCACGCTTCCCCGCTCACCCTCGTCTCCGAGCGGGACCGGTTTCTTCAAACCGGTCGAGTGAGTGATCCAAAACTTTGCTCTAATTCATGCTTGTTCTTTCAATATTAGTTCATAAACTCCGCTGGCCGTGACGAGAGCCCGATCCTTAAGCTCATTTGCTATAAGTGATCATCGTGGGAAGAGAGTGGAACCCGTGCCCTTTGGCACTTCGTCGGACCCTTGATTTGGGCAGCGGTACCCTTGGGGAATCAAACCTTGGTCTTGTTGGCCCTCTACCAGCAAGGGCCTAGCCCACACAACCTCCCCTTGGCATTGCCAAGCTACCCCGGGTCTTAGTGAGTATCGGGTGAGCAGTTGCTATTATCGGTCCGTTTTTGAATGTTTAATTGTGCTTGCTTGTTGAGTCCTAGGTTGTGTCACATCAATTGGTATCAGAGCAAGTTCTAGACTTGTCTCTACTAAGTCTTGTCCTAGGGCCATTGCATGCATCACCCTTGTCCACTATCATGACTACCTCATACATGGCATATTCGCCACTCTTAGGCCCATTAGAAGCCTTTGTGTTTGATGGATCCCGCCCTAGCATATATCTAGAATGGGAGAAGTCCATAGACCAACACTTCGGGAGGTTTACCCTGTCAGGGCTTGTCCAAGTCAACTATTCCAAGAGTTTGCTTTGGCGCCAAGCTAGGAAAGAATGGGAGAACATTGTAGGTTTGAGAGAAGCCAAAGGGGAAGCACCCATTGAATCTTGGGATGAAATGAGGGCCGATCTTAGAAAGATCTACGCACCGCAACCCAAACCTCTTCAACCAACCGATCTTTCACCCCCGAACCCAACTCCCACCCATGAACTTCCCTGACCAAGCCCAACCCAAGTCAACCCATGTTCACCACCCCGAGAGTACCATGCACTGACCATTATCACTCCACCCACCATAGACTATCCGACCCCATTATCCTTGGAAGTTGTGGCCCACACTCCTACCCAAGTGGAGATGGATGCCAATCCGGATTCACCTCCTACCATAGAGAACATCCTAGACCCCCCACTTCCACCCACCTCTCCTAGTTCGGGTCCTCATGAGCCGCACACCCTAACCATGAATGAGTCCATACTCCAATGGCTTAAGCAAGGCCCCACCATTCCTAGCTCACCACCTTACCTCTCACCCTTGGCATATCAAGTCCAAATTATGCCCACCCGGTCTTCCCATGTCACACTTCAAACCTCCTATTTTGTGGAAGGCTTAGGGGACCTAGTGGACTGTTTACAATGGCAAGTCTACCTGACCAATATGCTAGCCATAGGACCATTGGAGTCTAGCCCCATATACTCTAGTGGACCCTTCCTTGCTTACCCCGCCACCAGTTCCATCACCTCCATCTACACTAGTGGCCATTATACGAGTGAAATCCTCCTCTTTCTCCCCAAGGATGAGAAACCAATCTTGGGCCACTTCCCACCCATCAAGATTCCAATTGCTTTAATTGGCCAACCCAATAGAGACCTTGACCCAATTATCTTGGAGGAGGATGACTCACCGTTTGGGTACCTTGAAGACATAGAGTGCCACCCCCTAGGAAGACCTTTCCACTACCCCTTTGATCCCTTCCTATGGGAGCCTAGACCCCTATGTGACCCAACCACCTTATCCACCACCCACCTTTCCCTAACCCAACCCACCATGTTTGACCCAATGCACCCCATCCTAGACCCGGGTTACATCTTGGGAGCCATGACCTTGGGCCACATATCCCTAGGTAATAAGGTTGTGCTCCACCCCATGATGACCACCTTCTTAGATCCATTCGATCCTTTCCAATGGGAGTTCAAAGGTTGTCCCACACCTATACACATGAAAGTCACCCTTGGGAAAAATATGCATGTGTCTAGGCTTACCACACCACTTGGCATGAACACTATGTTGGGTCCATTCATTCATATCACCCACATGTCAAGTAAAAAGTATGAGTGGTCCATGTTCGGATGTAATGGTCCACCTTCATTCATCATGGGTCTTAAGCATGTCAAAGGCATCTACAGATGTCCGGGTCCCCCGATATTTATCACCACTTTGCATGATAGGGCCACCTACGGGTGCCACGGCCCACCTAGGCTGACCAAAGTCTACACTACATCATTACATGATAGGTCTACTTTTGGTTGTCCAGGTCCACCCATCACCCCTAGAATGTCTGCATTCACAACATTGCACAAAGAGATCCGCAAGCATATTAGCAAGAAGAATGTGACTTATAAAAGGCGAGCCAACTCTCATCGACGTCACCAAGAATTACATGAGGGTGACTTTGTGATGGTAAGGACGGAGAGGCTCTCCCCGGGAGCCATCTCCAAATTGAGGCCACGTGGGGCTGGTCCCTTCCAGGTCCTGAGGCGTATTGGTGCAAATGCCTATGAGTTAGATCTCCCCGAGGAATATGGGGTAAGTCCCACATTCACTGTCGCCGACCTAGTGCCATACAAGGGACCCACGGTGGTATCTAGTGAGGATATTGAGCCTATTCCCTCCGTTGAGAGAGCACCCACCCGTGAGGAGAGTACACCAGCCAAGAGAGCCCAGCGTGAGCGCATTGAACGAATATTGGATGAACATGTCACTACCACCAGGAGCAAGGTATACGAGCGCTATCTCGGCAGGTGGATGGATCGGTCTCGTTCAGAAGACTTGAGGGCAGTACCACTTCTACACCCTCCAAGGAGGGAAGGACACTTACTCGATGGAGTCGAGTTCTCAGCACCCCGGGAGTATGATGGGGACATCACCTCCCATGCCCATGTTCACAGCTCGTCTCCTCGCCCCGGTTGCATCTGGCATGGTCTAGTCATTTAATTTTGAGTCCTATGTAATTTTTATTTGAGTCATTTGATGTATTTTCCCTTTTATTTGAGTCATGTTCCTAGGTCTTGTGTTAATTTCCCTAAGTTTGAGTGTCATTAGGTTGTCTAGTTAGCTATTGGGCCCAATTCATTGGGCTTGGCCCAAGGGCTCTCCCCTACCCCCTCGGTTATTTGTCATTGAGACAATTGTCAGGGACTTTTGTAGAAATGTGGGTTTCCTATATATAGGACCCCATTCCCCCCCATTTCAACTTAATGAATCAATGAATGAAAAACTTACCAGTTTGAGAGTTTACACTTCTTATCTAGTGGAGAGATTCCATTTTTGGGGTGAGAAGCCCTAGGGGAGAGATTCCCCACCCTTCCCTCTCTTAATCTCTCTTTTTCACTCCACTTTCTCTCTCCTCAACACCCAAATTCGAATTTTCTTCTCTCTCCTCAACACCCAAATTCGAATTTTCTTCTCTCTCCTCAACACCCAAATTCGAATTTTCTTCTCTCTCCTCCCTTCCCAACCACCTCCACTCCCCACCTACCCCATTTAAGCCTCTTCCCATTCCCCACAACCCTCATCAATACTCCACCCCTTCCCAAGACCCCCCTCCACCAATCCTCTCCTCACCATCCAACCCCCAACTACCCCTCCCACTTTCCCAAGCACCCTTCCCACTACCCCAAGCACCCCTTCCCTTCCCCAACACAACCCCCCGCATTCCCAAGACAAAAAATTAACCCCACCCTTAAACCTATTTTCGAATATCATTTCCCTCTCTCCATTCCAACCAAATTCGTAACCCCTACTACCACCATCTATTGGACTCTCTTCCAGACCTTATTCTCCACCTCCCATACCTTGGAACACCCCATCCAAGACCCCTTACAACCAGGGGTCACTCCCACACTCATCTACCCCCTTCCCCTTCTTCTTTCTTGGTCATTGGAAGCTACTTCGAAGTTACAGTTTGCTGTCTAGAGGTTGCGGATGAATTAGCAACTTGCAGTGGCCGCCACGACTTCCTCCGGACGAGTTTGAGGACCCAAGAGCCATCTTCGGAAGCGTCTACCAGTCTCCTTCGCAACAGAAGTGGTTTCATCTTCTTCCAATCTTGGAGCCGTCCAGGAGGTCCATTCTCCCACAACTGCGCAGTTCTGCCTCAGCTGAGGACCTGAGCCAGATTAGAAGCTCTGCCACGACGAACCCCGAAGGAATCAGTCCACGAGTTCTTCTTAAAAGTTCTTGATCGCCTAGTCTACTTCCAGAATCAAGAAACAGAACTTCATTCGGCGTTCGTGATCCAGAGTTCTCATTTTTCTCCCTCAACTATGCAGATCTGCTACTCGTAGTCTACACCGACCAGTTGCCATTGTTCTGCATCCCCTAGTCTTCTCCGACATCAGTTGGCTTCCCCGTCAGTTTTTATGTGAAGAGGACTCGTCCACGGTTCCAACGACTCTAACGGTGCTTGATTCCAAGTTCGGGAGCTGTCGAGGCATCCTCTGCAACCTGCTGTTGGAAATCAGGAGCTAGCTCTACAGAGATCCTGATCCGGAGAGAAAGCTTCACCACGACAAACCCTGAGGAATCAGGCCACGAGCTCTTCTGCAAAGTTCTTCTCCTCCCTGTCTACTTTCATAACCAAGAAGCGGAACTCTCTTCAGCATCTTGTAGCAGAAGTTACCAATTTTCTTCCTCAGGCGTTCGACTCTGCTTCCCACTGTCTGCATAGACCACTCCTCACTTTTCTGAGTCCTCTGATCTTCACCGACATCTTTTGGCATCCTTGTTTCTTCTACTGTAAAGAGCACTCACCCACAGTTCCAACGGTTCTAACGGTGACTGATTCGGAGTTCGGGAACGGTCGAGGCAGCCACGTCTTCCTGCTGTTGATAGTCTGTTGCAGACAGTCCGAGATTCAGCAACCCTGTTCGTACTCCCGCCCAGGCCGCCAGCGACCCCTGAAGAAATTGGCAAAATTCAGAGGCACTCTTGTTCCAGAGACGAAAAGATCCCCACTGGTCTCACCCTCAGCGAAATTCCAAAGAGAGTTCTACGGCCTCCACACCCTCCGTCTATCAGCTATTATAGAGAGAAGGCTGATTCGGTGTCATCACTTCTTCATCACTCTTAGCACTAGTTTCCCCTCCCCGCTTGGCCGGCTGAAGGCCCCTCCCAGTGTGGAGGTAGTATTTGGATGTAACTATCATCTTCCCTTCCCCACGATCCCCCCCTTGCATGGGGTGTAGTGTTGTAATAGCTTAAACATGTCAAGCTACCCCAACGCGGCGTGTGGGGAACCCACGCTTCCCCGCTCGCCCTCGTCTCCGAGCGGGACCGGTTTCTTCAAACCGGTCGAGTGAGTGCTCCAAAAATTTACTCTAATTCATGCTTGTTCTTTAAATATTAGTTCATAAACTCCGCTGGCCGTGACGAGAGCCCGATCCTTAAGCTCATTTGCTATAAGTGATCATCGTGGGAAGAGAGTGGAACCCGTGCCCTTTAGCACTTCGTCGGACCCTTGATTTGGGCAGCCGTACCCTTGGGGAATCAAACCTTGGCCTTGCTGGCTCTCTACCAGCAAGGGCCTAGCCCACACAACCTCCCCTTGGCATTGCCAAGTTACCCCGGGGCTTAGTGAGCATCGGGTGAGCGGTTGCTATTATCGGTCCATTTTTGAATGCTTAATTGTGCTTGCTTGTTGAGTCCTAGGTTGTGTCACATCACAAGAAGGTTTTAGGCTGAAGCAGTAAATACTGCTTGTTATGTAATTAACAGAGCCATGGTAAGACCTTCTACCCAGAAAACACCCTATGAGATCATAAAGGGTAAGAAACCTCCAATTGCTCATTTCAAAGTTTTTGGGTGTAAATGCTTTATACATATAAATGATAAAAGAGACCGTGACAAATTTGAACCTAAAGGTGAACCAGGAATTTTTCTTGGTTATTCTGAAAACACCCGAGCATATAGAGTGTATAATCTGAATTCCAAAACTGTTGAAGAATCTCCACATATAATTTTTGATGAATCCTTATTAAAGACTAATATTGGTCAATGCAGGAATGGAGACAGTGGTGATATTCTGAAATAAGGAAATTCTGCAGACCAATCCGAAGATGAGGAAGGAAATGAAGAGCTTAATGAAGAAGAGCCTACAGTTCAGGGGGAGGTAAATGAATTTAACGATAATCCAATTGTTAACATTAGATATCTTAAAGATCATCCTGTAGATAATGTAATTGGAAATCTGCATGACCCCCTAGGACCAGAGGCCACTTAAGGATTCAAAATGAATTGAATGCATATGCGTTTGTTTCAAATGTAGAACCCAAGTCTATTGACTGTGCTCTCAAAAATGTGCATTGGATTAATGCCATGCATGAGGAGCTCAATCAATTTGACAGGAATAAGGTATGGCATTTGGTTCCACCTCTTGATCATGAAACAGTCATAGGGACTAAATGGGTATTCAGAAATAAAACTGATGAATCAGGGAATGTCATTAAAAATAAGGCCAGACTTGTAGCTCAGGGGTATAATCAGGAATTTGGAATAGACTTTGAAGAGTCTTTTGCCCCTATAGCCAGGTTAGAAGTAATCAGAATATTATTGGCTTATGCATGTTCCCTAGGAATAAATCTTCAGCAGATGGATGTAAAATCTGCTTTTCTAAATGGGGAAATCGGTGAGGATGTCTATGTGAGGCAGCCTCCTGGATTTGAATGCTTAGACTTCCCTAATCATGTCTATAAACTCAGAAAAGCTCTCTATGGTTTAAAGCAAGCTCCTAGAGCTTGGTATGACAGGTTGAGCAAATTCCTCACTGACAAGAACTTCACAAGAGGTGTAGTTGATCAAACATTGTTCACCAAGGTGAGTAATTCAGATATTCTTATCATTCAAATTTATGTGGATGACATTGTCTTTGGGTCAACAAACCCCAAATTGTGTGAGGAATTCTCTCAAATTATGACTAATGAGTTTGAAATGAGCTCAATGGGTGAGCTCAAACTATTTCTTGGACTGCAAGTTACACAATCAAACGATGGTACCTTCATCTCTCAGTCCAAGTACATAAGGGATATATTGAAGAAGTACAAAATGGACAACCTCAAGGAAATAGCTGCTCCAATGGGTAACTCAACCAGTTTGGATGAAGATCCTCAAGGTAAACCAGTGGACCAAAGGCTATATAGAGGTATGATCGGATCCCTTCTATATCTTACAGCATCTAGGCCTGACATTCAATTTTCAGTGTGTTTATGCTCTAGATTTCAGGCTAGTCCCAAAGAATCACATCTTAAATCAGTGAAAAGGATTTTTAGATATTTACTAGGCACCCAAGAGCTAGGTCTTTGGTATCCTGCCAAGTGTGAGTTAGAACTTCTAGCTTACACTGATGCAGATTATGCTGGGTGTCGAGTAGATAGAAAAAGTACTAGTGGATATTGTCACTTCCTTGGTGGCTGTCTAGTATCTTGGGCATCTAAGAAGCAACACACTATAGCTTTGTCTACAGCTGAAGCTGAATATGTTGCAGCTGGTAATTGTGCTGTCCAAGTACTATGGATCAAGCACCAACTGGATGATTATCAGATAAAATTGGGATGTATTCCAATGTTATGTGATAATACTAGTGCTATATGCCTTGCTAAAAATCATGTTCATCATTATAGGACTAAGCATATAGAGATAAAACACCATTTTCTTAGAGATGTTGTAAATAAAAAGGAAATTGAAATGAACTCCATTGAAACTGAAAAATAAATTGCTGATATTTTTACTAAGCCTATTGGGAATGAAAGGTTTAAATTTCTTAGAAGAGAACTTGGCTTGTGTAAATTTCAGCATAATGAATAAACTCTCTGATGGCTTGAATAAACCTTGTGAATGTTGATTATTGCACCAGACTCATTATCATGCATAACATTCATATTTTTTTGAGCATCACACTCATGATCATCATTGCATATCATCTAGTCATGACTATGTCTAAGGTCTCTCTCTCATCTAAAGTCACATGCATATAGATAGGGGGAGTATTGTTAGAAATTCAGAATGGTCATCAAATTTATTGAAATCCAAATTCTTTGACCCTGAATGAGTTGAGTCTGACAATATGGCAATCGGTTAGTCAGTTCTGATTTCTAAGCAATAGAAAACAGACTTCTTCATTTATAAGAACTTTAATTGCTTGAAGACTGACTTGATGGTTTAAATTTTATAAAGTTTAAAGTTTAAAGATTGCAATCAGTAAATAAGAAAGCTGAAAATTGATAAAGCTCTCAACCCTTATCTTATTTCATGTCAGACAAAGCTAATCATATCTGAAATCTGAAAACTGATCTAAAATCATGTTAGAGAAGCTAAGTATGTGTATTATTCTTAAACAAGTCATTCTGAAACAAATAAAGGACAGCTAAAAAAATATTAAAAAACATTAAAAATTAATTGAAAATAACATTGGCAGAGCAATGACTAGTAAAATATTGAGAAACTAAGTGATCCAACAAAGAAATGGATAATACTTAAGTTATGAGGTGTATTAGTTATCTCTGTATAAAATGATCAAAATAGTAGGGTGGTTTCACTGAGTACCTGGGGGTAACTGGCGTCTGATAAATGTGTACCCTCACATAAAAAGGTGTAAATCAGTTCTATTGAATTTGATCATGGCAGAATGGTCCATCATGTTGAGTATCTAGGGGTATTGGCATCTGATAAACGTATACCCTTACATAAAAAGATAAATGGTACATGAATGCCCTTAATGAAATACAATGAAAAATGTTGTTCCTTCAAAAGAATTTTCAAGGATGTCAATTTGTTTAATTTCAATACATGACCTAGTATCTCTTAACAACTTTTAATGAGTCTACGAAAGTAAGATATTCTGAAACTGAATCTCCCATGCAAATGTTATTTTGGTTTATTGTTTTATCATGCACAGAAAACTTATCCATTGATTGTAGTGCATGAACTAAAATTTTATAACCTTTAAACCAGAATTCTATCTCAAAGCATTTTCTAAATTCATATGACTGAAGACTCTATGCTTTAGAATGCTTATTCCTGAACTACTTGTTCAGAATGCCAGTCAGATGATCTCTCTTGTTCCTTCCCTTGTAATCACTTTCCCTCCTCTTTGTTGATGGCAAAGGGGGAGAATATTTTATCTGTTTGATGAATTCATTCCAGGGGGAGTGTATCCACTATTTGGCAAAGGGGTAGTGTATGCATCATGATTATGGCATAGGGGGAGATCTTGTTAGCAGGGAGCTGTTTTCATTTCAGCATGCATTCATAGCATCTGCATGACAAATCTGACTAACAATTCATGTCTTTCATCAAAATACATCTGTATGACAGGATGGTGCTATTCTATATGATAGGGCGTTGCCATCATCAAAAAGGGGGAGATTGTTGTGACTCCTCTGTGTTGAAGATGTTGACAATATCCTTCGCTTCATTGGCAACAGCTTGTTTTGATTGATTGGCAACTGTTTATATTTTGATGAAATTATTTTTATCAGATTGTCTGTGTGTTCTATGCATTTCACAGGTCTACACATTGCACACACACACAAGTCTATACACTCAAAGTCTATACATTACATTGTGTTGTGTTTGTGCATCGTTGAGAACACAAGTCTATACATCCATTGCTTCAGTTCAATACCTGCTATGTGCATGCATTGCATCGGTGCATTGCTTCCTCTGTGCATATACTGCATCAGTGCATCCATCAGGCATACAGTCTATACACTAATGCATGTGAGGTACTGTCTGCACGATAATGTCTATACATTGCTGCATTGCTCGCATAGGCTAAGTCTATACATCGTCCGTCTCAGTTGAGCTTCAAAGCCTGTACATCCACCGTCTCACTTGAGCTGTGAAGTCTATACACTGTCCATCTCACTTAGCGTCTTATGCATTGGGCAAAGTCCATACACTGCAGCTCACATAACTAGCAAGTCTATACATTGCATTGTGGTGTTTGTGCTCAAAGTCTATACAATGCTTGCACTGTCATTCAAAGTCCATACATTGGACTGTAGCATGCACGAAGCTAAGTCCATACATTAGTGAAGTCTGTACAGCGTCATGCATCATTCTTCAAAGTCCATACACTGCACCGTAGCTTGCTCAAGGTGAAGTATGTACATCCATCAGTGAACTTCCAAGTCTATACATTGGTGAAGTCTGTACATTCACCAGTTGAACCTTCAAAGTCTATACATTCACCAGTTGAACTTTGAAGTCTATACATTGGGATCTTTACCTACGTTCAGTTTTGCAAGTCTGCACATTGGGCTTTCAGATAAAGTCTATACATCCCAGAACTGTGCAAGTCTGTACATTGCTGCTTTGTCAAAGTCTTTACATTATGAACCTTCAAGTCTGTACAGACTTTGCTTCGCTCAAGTCTGTACATCGTCTAGTCGTCTTTGGCAAGTCTTCACATCGTGAAGTCTATACATTCAATTGCTTTGCTTTGCTCAAGTCTGTACAGCCTTTTCCTTGGCAAGTCTATGCATCATTCATGAAGTCTGTACATCGAGCTGAAGGCTGGCTAAGTCTATACATCGTCCGTCTTCCTTAGAGTCTCATGCATATCATGAAGTCTGTACATCGCATAGCATTCAAGTCTATACATTGTGCATCCTTTAAGTTGAAGCCCATACATCGCTCAGTTGTCTGTCCAAGTCTTTACATTGCGTAAGTCTATACATTGGCTACTGAATGTTCTTCAAAGTCTGCACATTGCATTACACTTCAGCAAGTCTGTACAGCAGTTGCCTTCATATAGGAAGTCTGTACATCGCATAGCTCTGCATATACAATGTCTAGACAACATTGCATGATGAGTCTGCATATTCATATGGCATGTCTATACAACCATCTACTATGTTCTTAGCATTGCATACCTGAAGTCTGTACAATGCCACAGCATAGCATTCACTAAGTCTGTACAACGCCATGGCCCTGCACACGTAGAGTCTGTACATTACATTCGCATTCACAAAGTCTATATAGTGCAAAGTCTATACAATGCACTGCATCCTACAAAGTCTGTATAGGATTCTATACTTAAACTGATAATTCGATTCTCTATCTGACAGGGACTCCTTGCTGAGATTGATGACATGGCTGGTGATCCAAGGAGGACGAGGTGCCCAGATGGTGACACGTGGAAGTAGCTCAGTCAGGATGTTGCCAGGTGGTCGAAGTTCCTAGAATCTGGCAAAAGCATTGGGCGGGAAATGTGGAAGCCACACGCCCTTATCCAATCTACTACTGGTATATATATGTGCTTTCTTCTTCAGAAGGAGGCTGATCGAAGAAGTGGCAAAGTCTATACAGTGAGACTGAAAGTCTGAAGCAGCAAAGAGCCACCGAGATCCACAGAGAAGAAAAGCAGAGAAGAAAAGAAAGAGAGAAAAGAGAGATGTGTTGAGAGAGTTTGATTGAGAGAGTTGAGTTGAGAGAGCTTTCAAGAGGCCTTGTAAATCAGACTCTTGGTTCAGATACCAGAGCTGATTCTGCTCATACTTGAGCTACATTCATCTTGTTTTTACATTTCGTTTGCTTCTATTTTTCTTGCTTTCGATACCTTTTGTTATCAAGCTGTGAGGTAGCAATTGCAGTGGAGGTTTCCACTGGACAGGTGAAGCTGTAATCCTCAGCAGGCGAGACTTGGTCTCGGACGGCTAAGCTGTATTACCCAGCGATTGCAGAGGATCTGTTCCTCTGGTCGGCAAGATGTAAAGCCCAGTGAAGCTGTGTATCAGCGGTTGTGGCAAGCTGTGAAGCCCAGCTGTTCAAGCTGTGAGTCAGCAGAATCCATACTCTAGTTGGAGTGTGGGGTGGAAGTAGGTCTCTGACCGAACCACCTAAAAATCTTGGGTGTCTTGTGTTTGTGAGATTGCTTGTGATTTGCTGTGTGGCTGCATGTGTCGACACTCTTCATAGTGTTCTTTCTGTCGTTCTACAGTTGTTTGTTTAAATTCCGCATTAGAGCTCAACTGTGTTTTAAAATTAGACATTAGATCTATTCACCCCCCTCTAGATCCACACTTCGTGGAGATAGATTGCGTCCATCTAACATAACACTGAGGTCTATTTGTTGTCTCATATGTCCCCCTGAGTCAGGGTATGTTTCTTCCTCAAATGCCCTTAAGCCGGGGTGTATTCTTTGTCTCATATGTCCCCCTGAGTCGGGGTATGTTTTGCTTTTCGTGCATCCCGGGCGGAGTATGTTTCTTTCTTTGTATGCCCCTAGGCCGGGGTGTGTTTTCCGCTTCTTATGCCCCCGAGATGGGGTATGTTTCTTCTTCAAAAACTCCTAAGCCAGGGTGTACTCTTTTGATCTTTATGCCCCTAGGTCGGGGTGAAACTATGTTGCTTCTTATGCCCCCACGGTGGGGGTACACTTCTTCGTCAAATGCCGCTAAGCCAGGGTACAACTCTGTTTCTTTTTATGCCCCCAGGTCGGGGTAGATTTTTCTCACGTGCCCTTAAGTAGGGGTGTATTCTCTTCATGTGGCCCCAGGAGCGGGGTATATTCCTTCTTGCCTCTTATCCCCCATGGTGGGGTATATTTCTTCTTCTTATCCCCCATGGCGTGGTATATGCATGCTCACTTCGGGAGTGGTGGTCGTGCTTGGCCTCATTGCTATAAAGCATCCCCCACAGCAGGCAGGAAGTCATCATGCTAGAGTTGCGGCTTGTTGGATCATCAAACAACCACTCGAGGGACTGTCTTGTTCCGGATAGAGGTAGCAGGAAGGTGGAATGGACTGGGACAATGCACCACGGACTTGGACCCTCCTAAGGTCGGGCGGGATGCCGGCCTTCTTCTTGTCCTTTTGGTTGGCGATGCTTGCCAACTTTTCTTTTTATCCTTTCTTTTATTCTCTTGTTTTTTGTGTAATAGACCAAGGTAGGTGCGTAGGAGAGCGCTCACCCCCTCAAGGAGGGATGAGTTGTTCGCTCCACCGCGTCAATCTCACAGTGGTAATCTTTGTTCAGCAAGGGTGTCGATGGATATGGCCGTACAACCCTCTCTCGCCAATTCTTTCTCTTCTTTTTCTTTGTTTCTTTCTTTTCTTCTTTTCTTTCTTTTTCTTCTTAGGGAATGGGGTTTGATTTCCCCTCCCTTCTTCTCTCTTTCTCTTCTTTTTTTTGGTGGCCTTCATGATTCCTGGAAGCTGCAGGCTTCTCGGAGTAGCGTCCTCGAGGCCACAAAGACAATTGCGCCTAGTCCGGCTTTTCTCCCCATAGGACTGGCGAAGATAGCACCTGCAATTCATCAAAGCAGACAAAGAGCGTTTATTAGGCAGCCATGAGGCCCTGAATCCCAGCGAAGAGATGAAGGGTGGTTTTAGTCCCACCTGGCGTGTCAGACTTGTGGACGCACTTTTTGACACACTCATTCGTTTGTTGTTTAAGTCGATTTATTCGGTGGGTTTATTCGTTTATTAAGTGCGTGGGCGTACCAGTCACAAAGTGACGATTTATTCAGGCTTCATGGAAGCCCATGGTGCGCTCGATCTGACTCAGTCAGAAGATTGTGTAGTTCGTCTCAGGACCAAAACCCACCACGTCATAAAGGTCACGGCGTTATTTACATCCCCTCGGAGAGGGGAACACCCTTGATTAATCGCCGAGAATCAGGGTCTCATGGCCAGAAAATTATATCGAGAGAAACAAGACGATAACGATCTTAAATCAGCTAGAAAGCCCTATGTATAGGGAAACAAGCATTCGAAACATATCGGTCACTCAGGGGACCATTTAATATTCGGACGAGTGTCCGACTTAAGAATATCGTGATCGTCACGGGAAATCGAAGCGCATGTATGCCGGGGTAGGCAAATTTATTGTTCAGCGGAACGGGAAACATTCGGTTGAATCTCGATTAGAGTGGCAGAAATCAGTGAGTTTATTGGCCCGGTGCAAGATCGAGCCAGGACCATTCTGGGGAAGCTTCCCACGGTCGAAGCGAGGCTTGCGTGGGCATCATCAATATTTTCGGTATTAAAGGGCTGTGGGAAAATGTCTCGGGATTAGATCCGAAAACAAAGACATGTACAGAGATAACTGGCTATAGGCCTAGGATGTGGGTCAGGCAATGACCGTGATTGGGATGAACCCGAGGTCCAAGCGTGACTCACGAAGGTCTTATCAATATTCCCATGCAAAGGATCCGGGGATGATGAGAGCCGTATCATTTTGTTCATCGTTATTATTATTGTTTATTGTTATTATTATTTATCTATTTATTTATTTTCTATGTTGCTAATTGATTCTTCTTTTATTACCTGTGCGTTATATCCTTTTCTTTTATTTATTTTTTTGTTATCATTCTTTTCTATATATTTTTATTAGTATTTTATTATTATGCTATTTTTTTATTATACTATTACATTTCAGGTGTACCGGATGAAGGCTGGAGAGTGTGCCGCTGGAAGTGAAGCCAAAGCGTGCCAGTCTGGAGGGGCTAGGAGTGCACCGGGTGGAGGCTGGAGAGTGTGCCGCTGGAAGCGAAGCCAAAACGTGCCAGGCTGGGGGGGCTAGGAGTGCACCGGATGAAGGCTGGACAAGTGTGTGTCGAACAAAGGCAAGTTGGGGTGTGTCAGGCAAGGTTACCTGAGGGTGTGCCAGGTAGAGGGGCAGGTTGGGTGCGCCGGGTAATGGCTAGTTGGGTTGTGCCGGCAAGGAGCTGCTAGGGAGTGTGCCGGGCAGGGCATAGGCCAAGGTATGCCGGGCTAGGTTGGTTGAAGGTGTGCCGGCAAGGAGCGAGCTGATTCGAAGGCCGGTGCAGTTGTGGTTGGCTCAAAGGAGAGTTCTTTTTATTCAAGAGACCCATGTGGGGAGTTTCTTCTACTCGTGAGATGCATGAGGGGCTAATTTGGTTTTCTTCTATTCATGAAATGCATGTGATTAGATTTCTTTTATTTATGGACTGCATATGAGGAATTTCTTTTATTCATGGAATGCACGCGAGGAATTTCTTTTATTTATGGAATGCATGCATGAGTTTTGATTTGGTTTTCTTTTATTCATGGAGACCATGTTCGTGGTTATGTTCGGTAGTCCGTCATAAATATGCAAGTGCTCAGTTATTCAGGATCTCCGGGGTTTCTTTATTATTTCGGCAAAGCCGCTACGTTGGTGTTTATTCTGTTTATTTGTGGTTTCCTTTTGTATTATTGCTTTTCTTTTATTATTGTTGTCATTTGGTTAATTCTGACAAAAATTCGGCAGCATCTCCCCTTGACCCGGGTGGTAAGGGGGGTAAAGGGGAACACGCCCATAGGGAGTGGCATGACCCAACAACTCTAGGTGTGTGTCAAGGCAGCGACACCTTTAAGAAAGCTTCGAAAACTCAGGGAAAACAATGAGCGAGAGACACTGGGCTAAAATAGGTCGAGAGTGCACCGGCTGAGAGGGGCTCCGGTGTGCCAGGTAAAGGCACGCTAAGGGTGTGTCGGCCAAGGCAGACTGGGAGGTGTACCGGCCAAGGCACAGAGGGTGCACCGGGCAACGTAGGCCGTGTGGTGGCTGGTGTCCTAGGGAAAGGGTATTGGCAGGCGTGCCGGATAAGGGTGAGCCACGGGTGTGCCGGGCTGGGAGAGCTTAAGCGTGCCGGTGAGGGGGGAGCGCAAGCGTGCCGGGCCACGCAGGCTGGAGTGCGTCGGACAAGGGCGGCGGGGGTATGCCGTGGTGAGCAGACTGGCAAGTGTGCTGGGCTGCGAGCAAGTTGGGGGGCCTACCGGGCAAGGGTTGTTGGCAGGGGTGTGCCGGCAGGCAGGCTGGGAAAGTGCACCGGCCAAAGGCCATTGAGAGTGTGACGGGCGGAGCTAGGCAAGGGTGTGTTGGGCTACTAGCAAGCTGGCGAGCGTGCCGGGCAAGGGATGCTGGCAGGCATGCTGGACGAGGGGTGCTGGCAGGCATGCCGGAGGAAGGAGATCGGCGGGTGTGCCGGAGGGAAAGTCCTGGTAGGTGAAGTGTGTCAGGTAAGGCACGTTGGGGTGTGCCAACAGGGACAAGGCCAAGCAGGGGGGTGCCAGTGGAGGCGACGGCGAGGTAGACGAGGGCAAACCACCAGGAAGAGAGAAAACCCCAAAGAAAGGAAGAAAAAGAATGGCATGAAAAGAGCAACGGTGGAGGCTGGGCATAATAAGATAAAGGGGTGCATTCCATTCACAGGAAACTGTGGCCGATACATTGCAAGGGGAAAGAAAAGAAAAAGAAACAAAGAAAATACAGCGTGGGGAGGGGAACGGACCATGGGCTCCTTCCCTCCTAGATCTCACTCCCTCTCCTCACTCACCCTTTTTCTTCTCTTCTTCCCTTCTCTCTCTTCTCTTTGCATGGATGGCGGTGGGTGGAGCGGCAGACCCCCCCTTCCTCTTCCTCTCTTCTGATCTTCTTCTTCTTCTCTTCTTCTCTTTCTTCTCTTCTTCTTCTCTGCGCATAGGAGCTCTCCCCCTTCTTCTCTTTTCTGTCTCTCTCTTCCTCTGATCAAAGTTTAGCCGCTTCTTTTTTTGCTGTGAGAGGGTGTATGTGTATATGCTGCCATTGACCTCCGCTGGCGACAGTGGTTAATGGGGGATTGACCCCAGTCTTGTCTCCCGGTAGAGGGACGCTTGCGTGCCTCAACGAGGCGTCGACAGATGGGCTTTCCAGCTAGTTCGACGGGAGTCCACTACGCGCCAAGGGTGGGGGGCTATGACCGCTGGAAGGGTTGCCGTTGGAGGACGCTGCACCTGGTGGACGGCGTTTGAAGGTGTGCCGCTGAGAGGGCTAAACGGGTTCACCGTCAAAAGGGCACAATGAGTGTGCCATTGAAGGGGCACCAGGTAGTGTGCCGCAGGAGCAGGCACAGGGAGTGTGCCGCTGGGGATCTTCAGGGGTGTGCCGCTGGGGCACTCGAGAGTGTGCCGTTGGAGGCACTTCAGGGTGTGCCGTTGAAGGCTCTTGAGCGGTGTGCCGCTGGGGCACTCGAGAGTGTGCCGTTGGAGGCACTTCAGGGTGTGTCATTGGAGGTACTTCAAGGGTGTGCCGCTGGGGCACTCGAGAGTGTGCCGTTGAAGGCCCTTGAAGGTGTTTCTTTTTCTTCTTTTTCTTCTTTTCATCTTCTCTTCTCTCTCCTTCTCTTCTTTATTCCCCTGCACGTAAACATAGGGTGAGAATTTTTTAGTGTCCACAAATGCCCCCCAGCCACAGACGGTGAGAGAGAAGGACGAGAGAGCGGGGCCTGCGGGTGTAGACCGACTGAGAGATTCATCAACATGATGAGAAGAGCGGATCCGCGGACCGGAGTTAAGGTCAAGAACCCATGCCACGTGGGCCAGCACCCGAGAAGCAGGCTATGAAAGCCAAAGGTTGGGGAGCAGGCTGTGAGAACCGAAGTCCATAAAGCAGGCTATGAGAGCCGAATGATGTTGGAAGGCGAGCCACGTGGGCGGAGAGAAGGGTTTATTCTTTTAATGGTCTGGACAGCAGGTCCAAATCAAAAAGGGGTATTTGTCACCCGAAGGGACGGGGAGAAGAGACTTGTTCATTCAATGATCTGGACGGAAGGTCCAAACCAAACGGATCATTCATGACCCCGGAGGGATGGAGAGGAGAGTTTGTTGAATCCAAAGGGGTATTCGTCACCCGAGGGGACGGAGAGAAGAGTTTGTTGATTCAATGACCTGGACGGAAGGTCCAAATCAAAGGGGTATTCGTCACCCGAGGGGACGGAGAGAAGAGTTTATTGATTCAATGACCTGGACGGAAGGTCCAAATCAAAAGGGATATTTGTCACCCGAGGGGACGGAGGAAAGAGTTTGTTGATTCAATGACCTGGACGGAAGGTCCCAATCAAAAGGGGTATTCATCACCTGAGGGGACGGGGAGAAGAGTTTGTTGATTCAATGACCTGGACGGAAGGTCCAAATCGAAGGGGTATTCGTCACCCGAAGGGACGGAGAGAAAAGTACGTTAATTCGAAAGAGGTATTCGTCGCCGAAATAGGCGGAGAAAAGAGTTTGTTGATTCAATGATCTAAACAGGCGGTTCAGATCAAATGTGATATTTGTCACCCTAAGGGACGGAGAGAAGAGTTTGTTCATTCAACGATCTGAACAGGTGGTTCAGATCGAAAGGATTATTCGTGACCCCGAAGGGATGAGGAGGCGGTCAAGTTGCTGACACGGACTAGTGTTAGCGTAAGGAAAAAGGGGTGATTCCTTACCAGAACGGTAGGCTCGGGCCAGGGTGAAAGGGTGTTTTGTTCTTTAATGCACCAGGGGTACCAACTGTATGAAGGATCTTTCAATTCTTTGGCTGAACGAAAGGTCCGAACCAGAGTGGAGAGAATATTTTAGTTCTCTAGCCGGGCGAAAGGTCCGATCTGCTGAACGGCGGGTCCGAACCAAAGTGAAAGGATCTTATGTTCTTTAATGCGTCGAGAGTATCGATTGTGAAATTCGAACCCTGGAAAGTGGTCCGCAAGGCCCAGAATCAGTGTTGCGGAAGTAGGCCGTGAAGGCTGAAATTGTGGAAGCGGACTACGAGAGCCGCCATCGGGAAGCTTCCTACAAAGGCCGGAGTTGGGGAGCAGGCTGTGGGAGCCCAAATTGAGGAAGCGGACTACGAGAGCCATAATCAGGAAGCTGGCTACAAAAGTCGAAATTGGGGAGCAGATTACAAAGAGCCGAAGTTGGGAAGCATGCTACAAGAGTCAAAATTTGGAAGCAGGCTATAAAGGCTGAAATTAAGAAGCAGGCTACAAGAGCCAAAATTGGGAAGCAGGCTACGAAGGCCAAAGGGAAGTGGACTACAAGAGCCAAAATGTTGGGAAGCGGGCTGCAAGAGCCAAAATTGGGAAAGCGGGTTACGGGAGCCGATGGTTGGGAAGTGGGTTGCAAGAGCCGGAATTGGGGAAGTGGGTTACAAGCCGAAGTTGAGAAGCGGACTGCAAAGAGCTGAAGTTGGGAAGCAGGCTATAAGAGTCAAAGTTGGGGAAGCAGGCTACGATAGTCAGAATTCTGGGAAGCGGGCTGCAAGAGCCAAAATTGGGGAAGCGGGCTATGGGAGCCAGAATTGGGAAGCTGGCTATGAGCCGAAATTAGGGAAGCGGGCTACGAGAGCCAGAATTGGGGAAGCGGGCTACGAGAGCCGAAATTGGGAAGCGAGCTGCAAGACCCGAAGTTGGGAGATTAACAAGCTGCGAGGGCGGGAAGTAGGCCATGGGGGCCAAGATTGGGCTCCACGAGCCAAAATTGGGGAAGGCAGGCTACGAGAGCCGAAATATTGCTTGAGTTTTTTTTTGCTTTTTATTATTATTATTATTATTATTATTATTATTATTATTATTTCCTTATTCAAGCATGCAAGCATTCGTCAGCAGACATAACATAAGTATAAATAAGGCAGCTCCCCGTATAGGGGATGGGACAGGGACATCGCCCATAATTCGCAGACACGGTGAGGGCCAGAAGGCACATCTAAGGGGTGGTGCACCCGTCAAGAGGATATCGCATGTCTTGCATGCATAGCTTAAATTCACGCATTTCACCCAAGATAACTCTTTACGGAGTGGAGGGGCAAACATGTGAACAAAAGGCCCTAAACATAGGGATATGCAGGTTTTCTAAGCAACACTCAAGGATTACTCTAGCGCCTACACAAGGGTTTCAGGTTCTCAATTTTGGTAGCTTCGCACAGCCCCCATCTGTTTATTTTGGTAGCGAATTTCACCGTTCGACGCGAGTCTCCTCATGTGTCTCAATGGCGATTCCCGGCTACTAGGATTCACCCTTATCATAATTCTATTACGAATTCCACCGTTTGATGCGAGTTTTCTCATGTGTCTCAATGGGTATTTTCAGCTACTAAGATTCGTCCTTATCATAATTCTATTACGGATTCCTCCGTTTGACGTGAGTTTCCTCATGTGTCTCAATGGGGATTCTTGACTACTAGGCTTCATCCTTATTAAAATTCGCTTCACCATTTCACGCGAGTCTCCTCTTGTGTCTCAATGAGGATTCCCAACTACTTAGATTCAATTTTTTTTTAAGTGGGGGTAGGTAGCTTTTTCCTCACGATTACCCTTCACGCGGGTACAGAAATTCAAGCATCCGTAGAGTGCTAAGAAGAAAGTCGGGCAATCCCTATGGTTGAAGACCATTGGACACATTAAGCGCGGAGTGGGGGAGTGTTGCCTCAGGTTTATTTTTTGAGTTAGGCTTAGCAATTTAGCCATGACTCTTCCCATTGATGTGTGCACCCACCATAATTGGGTTCCATTCGAGCGTATGCCGTGACGCACGTGCATCCGGAATCGGGGCAGCATTATTTAGCAAGGAAACAAGGTCCTGAAAAATTCCAAGGAGGTGTATTATTCTATATTATAATCAAGCATGCAAGTAGGGCAGCCAAGCAATTTTTTTTGTCTCTTTTTTTGGTCTCTTTTTTTTTCTTTTTTTTTTGCGTAAAAACATACTGTCGTTACGTATATGTATCATGTATGTGCATATAGAATCAATGCAGCAGCCAGGGTGCTGAGGAAGAAGACCCCGAAAGGCCGAAAGAACATTGGGGGAGCGGGCTATAAAAGCCGAAGTTGATATTGGAAGTGGGCTACAATAGCCAAAATTGAGGAGAGCGCGGTGGGGTGGATGGATTAATCATGATAGTGGGCCATGGCCGAAATGTCCGAGCTGGAGGGCGTCGGGTAGTGGAATACGAGAGCCGAAGAGAAGGGTCCCTTTTTATTCTCTGGCAGGGAGAAGGGTCCGAACCAAAGTAAGAGGTCTATTATTTTGTTCTCTGGCTGGGGAGGGATCCGAACCAAAGTGGAATGTCTATTCTTTGATTCTCTGGCCGGGGGAAGGATCCAGACCAAAGTGTAAGGTTTATTCTTTAATTCTCTGGCCGGGGGAAGGATTCGGACCAAAGTGAAAGGTCTCTTTTTAATTCCCTGGTCGGAGATGGATCCGAACCAAAGTGAAAGGTTTCTTCTTTAATTCTCTGGCCGGGAATGGATCCGAAACAAAGTGAAGGGTCTCTTCTTTGATTCTCTGGCGGGTGAAGGATCCAGACCAAAGTGAAAGGTTTATTCTTTAATTCTCTAGTCGGGGGAAGGATCCGGACCAAAGTGAAAGGTCTCTTTTTAATTCCCTGGCCGGAGACAGATCCGAACCAAAGTGAAAGGTTTCTTCTTTAATTCTCTGGCTGGGAAATGATCCGAACCAAACTGAAGGGTTGATTCTTTAATTCTCTGGCTGGGAAAGGATCCGAACCCAAGTGAAGGGTTGATTCTTTAATTCTCTGGCCTGGAAAGGATCCGAACCAAAGTGAAGGGTTGATTCCTTAATTCTCTGGTCGGGAAAGGATCCGAACCAAAGTGAAGGTTGATTCTTTAATTCTCTGGCCGGGAAAGGATCTGAACCAAAGTGAAAGGTTGATTCTTTAATTTTAATTATCTGGCCGGGGGAAGGATTCGAACCAAAGTGAAAGGTTGATTCTTTAATTTTAATTCTCTGGCCGGGAGAAGGATCCGAACCAAAGTGAAAGGGTCTCTTGATTTTGTTGGGTGGCCAAAGGCCGCAGGTGGAGTTGCTTGTTGGCTCGACATCTGTCGGCTTGAATGCCGATGGTAGAGTAGCTATCGGCCCAGAGGCCGATGGCCGGATAGTTGTCGACTCAGAGGCCGATGGTGGGATATCTGTCGGCTTGACACCCCGATGTCTATCGGCTTGACGCCCCGATGGCTGAGTATCTGTCGGCTTGAAGCCCCGATGGCTGAGTATCGGTCGGCTTGAAGCCCCGATGGCTGAATATCTGTTGGTGTAGATTCTAATTAGAAATCCACTTAGAACAAAGAATAAATAGAGATATGGAGGAATATGAAGCATAAAAAGCATGCACGAGGTGCAAGTATGGAAATGTGATCGCCAGAGACGCGAGGGCCTCAAAGAATATAATCAAATAATAAACATGGAGGGATCGCGAAAAATACCTTGAAACGCGGGGATGTGAGTGCTCCTTTCTCTTCCAATCGACCGGCCGATGAAGAGAGTTCTTCTCGATTTGATTACCCTTGCAAAACAATCAAAGACAAACACCAATAAAAGAATATGGAATTAGAAACATGGTGAGTGTAGCATCAAATTCTCAATAAAAGGATGAGCATGGAAAATTGTGTAAGAACACACCTTATGGGTGGTTGCCCTTAAACCCCTATGCAAAAAGGGTATGGGATAATATGATGAATGAAGATGCAAATATGGAATAAAAATAATGAAGAGGGAGAGAGTGCAAGAGTGCACTATGGGAGTTACTCAACGTGGTTGAGTTGGAGTTTAATAGAAAAGGGATGAACATGCATACATATGAACACGATAGTAAAACAAAAGAGAATATATAAAAGGGAAAGAGGAGCCTGTGATGCTTTGGCTTTAGATGCTCGATGGGAAAAGGCCTCGGTTGGATGAAGAGGTGAATACACGAAGCCTTCTCCTTCAGCCAAGAAGCAACAGCATCCTGCGTAAGAAGAAACAAGGAAAAGACAGAGAAAACCGGGGAAGAAGAATTTCGGAGGAGAAGAAGAAGAGGGAGGGGGAACCTATATAACAGAGCCGAAGGGCTCTATTAATAGGATTGAATCACATAGATAGAAGGGATAAGAACGGGCAAGAGCCCAATAAGGGAAAGATTAAGATGGAGCAAGGTGACAAAACGAAGCAGGGACTCTCTGGGAAAGGCTGCGCTCGTTTAGAACCCGAACGGTGAAACACGACCTGAACAAGGGCGTCAATTCAAGAATTGACGACCTGCAAGAGGGCGTCTCTTCAAAACACGCCTAAGACCAAAGCGTCAATTCCTGAAATCATATTACTTCACTTGTAAAAGACGTCTGAATGTGGGGCGTGATAAATAGTCAAAAAAAGGGACGACCGTTGCTTCGGGCGTCAATTTAATTGACGTCCGATTCAAGGTCGTTAAATCAAAATATTCAAAATAGGGCTAGTTTTCATTTCTCAATATTATTTTCCCATTTTTTACGTGGAGGTGCATCACATTGTGCTGATTCCAATGACTATTTTACGAATTTTTCTGACACTCGGAAGGCCACCAAATCGCCTCTCAAAGGGGGTTGAAAATAATATTAAACTATTCAATTTGAAAGTGACGCCCTCACATATGTCGTGATTTCCAATTTTTTTATTTTTTTATTTTATTAAAAATCAAAATAACGTCTCTTGTTAAGTCGTTAATTCATAAAAAATTCTGAAAAAGCCTAAGAAAAATCCAGAAAAATAGGAAAATGAGAGGAATTGACGCCTAATGGAAGTGGCGTCAATTTTTAAGAAACGCCCAAGACTAAGTCGTTATTTAAAAGACGCCCCACGTCAAGTCGTTAATTCTGGAAAATTCATAAAAATAGAGAAAAATATCCAGAAAATCCAGAAAAATCTAGGAAAATAGGAAAAAATAAGAAAAGGGAGAAAAAAGGGAGAAAAAAGGGAGAAATCCAAGAAAAGTGAGAAAAACCACTCAAACAAAGTTAATTTGAGGGTCAAATTAGGGCATTACAAGGTAATATGAGATGCACTCACAGTAACGTCAATTTTGGCGTGTCTATAGCTGTCCCGCCTTGGCGTCTGCTTTGCAAGGGAGTAGAGCAAACTGAAAAGTAGATGCCAAGGTGTGATGAGACACGCAATCAACATCACTTGATGAGAATGAAATCAAAAGCCCGAGATGAAGCCATCCCGGGAAATTCAATGAAATCAACGATGTTTGGATAAAAAAGGGAGTGTGCACGCGGGCACGAAGGAGAATGATCAACTTCCAGCGCGGTGGAAGTACCCCTGGTCACAAACCTGCAGGTTTCACCATTGGGGAGCGATTACCAGTCAATGTGGACGTGCTGTAGCCAAGGTGGATCAAGGGAAAAGGATTGAAATAAGATGATAGAAATCCAAACAAGGAGCTTTCGAGAAAATGACCCAAAACAGCGACAAAACGAACTGAGGATTCCATCAGCAATGAATATCTCATATCCGGGAAGATTAAGATCAATTTGACTCTCCAAATCAGCTTATCAGAATGATTTTCCAAAGTTAATTCAAATTCCTATATGAATGCATGCTGGGTTTAAAAGGAAAAATTAAAACAAATGAAAATATATGATAATCAAGGATAATATTGTTAAACTGCCCAGACTGGGTCAAGAAACTAATTTCGCGAGCTGATACTAAGCCGAAGTCCGTTTATCCACGCACCAACTCGCAAAAGGGAACTATCGTCCCCAGTCTTGGACGGCTCAACGGCCTATCCGTGTGACTAAGACTCCTCTGGAATCATCATTATTTTTTGATGAAGGGGAACTCAAATCCTAGATTTACCAAAGTCACAAGGTCCTTAATATAATCTAGTAGCGTATGTAACATATAGTAGAATGCATACATGGGGATGGTGAAGCAATGAGCATGGGGGAACTGAGAAATGAGGTGCAAGCACCGTGGGACTTGGATGGTGATGCCCAGTCGGTGGGACCAAGAGCTTCTTATCCTGCGCTCAAAATTTCATTAGCCAAGATATAAATAACAAGCAATGAATAAGGTATTTAAGCATAGCAAGTATAGCATGAATCAAAACATGAAAGCATTGAATAGCATAAAAATATAGTATGTATCAAAGCATCAATAGCATGTATGTATCATATCATGAATAGCATTCAAGCGTGCACAGCGTGAAAGGCATGAATAGCATCATTGCTTGTTGTTTGTCATGAGGATGACAACTTGGCTAATCAAGATTTGGAGTTGAATGATCAAGATCTGATAATGCCCATTGGCGGAGTGATCAGCAAGATTTGATAAAAAAAAGATTTAGAGATGAATAATCGGAGTAATGCGTAACAAATTATGAAGATGTGATCAATTGTGAACATGGGAAGAATCAAAAGGTAGATGGCAATGAATGGAGAGGACTCATCCCATACTCTTGGTCCTTGCAAAGTTGTTGTTCCTGCAAAAGCACCATCAGAAAAATACAATGCAATTTTTGTTAGATTTTGAAATATACATATTTTGTGGGTTTTGAAAAGGATATTCAATTTTTATGGATTTTAGAAAATATTTGAATTTTTTTGATGATTTTAGAAAATATTCATTTTTTTGGATTTTGATTAGGAAATATTCAAATTTTTTTGAATTTTGATTTAGGAAATATTCAATTTTTTTGGGTTTGGTTTAGACATTGCTATTGCAGCATCAAAGGGTGTTTTTGGAACCACTGGCTAGGGGTCCTCGTTCCTTCCCTTTTCACTAAAAACTGCCCAAAACTGAGCGTGCATTTAAAGGTGGCGTCCTATGACCAGCTATCCTTGATTAACGGTGCCCCTACCAAGGCCATACCCGAGAAACATTCGATCTTAGAGGGAGAAGAGAAGAATAATTGAGGATAAGCTTTATGCAAGATGGGAGATGTCGGGACTCGAATTCCTTCCAAGGTGTTTCCCCTCAAAGAGGTAGTCTGTTGTGCCGGGGCTTTGTGCCTTTGATTTTTAGACCCTTGACATGCATACGACCAGCGTTTTCCCTGCGGGGACTTTGCCACTCTTGACATGCCATAATTCACAATTTTGCATTTATCAAAATTTTGTGACTTGATTTTCATAATAGCCCTTTCTGGCGAGATATATATCATGAAAACTCATATGAAAACTCATATTGATTTTGGGTCAAGACTGCCCCTATTTGAGACTCCTCTCGTATTGGGGATTACCGAGGTTGGTCATCTCATCCGTCAACCTCTTGCCCCTACATTCAGCCGAGTAAAGAAGAGAAAAGACTTTCAGGAATTCTCATAGTATGGCCAAAGTAGCAACGGTGTTTAACCAAAGGAGCCAGCTAAGGACGCCGTGAAGTGTGTGGAATGCCCAGCTAAAGGTTGATAAAGAATGTTGAATTCCCAGCGCGGAGTTCTTATTAACCAATGGTGCTGCAGAAGCAAGCCTAAAGACTCTTTTGAGAATGATTTAATTAAACAAAAGCCTAAGATAAAGGTCTAAAACACCACTCTTAATCTTGTTAAGAAGCACTTTATTTTGAAAATCATCGTGAAGCAATGAGATAATGATATCATGAAATGAGTACTTACGCCAACGTATTACCTTGCAACCTTTGTAGAAGCAGCTGCCGCGAGAGGCGGGGCTGATCATCGTGGGATAGTCCTCTTTGGCGAATAAAAGGATTGGAAGCAAAGGATTTGGAAGTGGCTTAACAAGAAGGAGTGGTGCCAAGACCAGACTCAGACGAATAAGGAAAAAAAGGAAGAGAGGCGAGGGCTAGAACTCCCTCACTAAGGTGTGGAGACCCTGATCACATGAAAGGTCTACAGAAGAAGCGGAGAATTAGAAGGAGGAGTGGGGACTAAAGCCTCGAAAGCAGTGGGAGAAAGAGCAGATGCCCAAGGTAGTGGATGTGGAAGAAGCTGGGTCAGACCCATGATCAGGAGGAATTAGAAAAAGAAATTGGTAGATGGAAAGAGGCGGATCCGGAGGGTCCGGAGGTTGTGGAGTAGAATTCTGATAGGAGGAATCAGAATCTGGAGAAGAAGAATTTCGAGGGACGCGATGCCCTGGGAAGAGATAGGGAAAAAGATGATGAAAAAGGAAGAAGAGGACAAATGATGCGATATCATGAAGGAGTAGAAAGATGAATCGGAAGAAAGATGGAGGGTCCGGTGGTTCCGGTGGGAGAAGATAGAAAGGGTCGGGATGCCCTGAAAGAAGATAGAAAGAATAAGATGTAGAATCCGGAGGTTTCGGAGGAAGAAGATGAAAAGGGGCGCGATGCCCGAAGGATAAAGAGAGGGGTGAAAGATCCAGAGGTTCCGGAGGAAGCAGATACCGAGGGACGCGATGCCCTGGGAGAATCAGTAATAAACCCATAAGATCCGGACTTGAGGGTGTGTAGGGGCGCGATGCCCAAAGAGCAGGATCCGGAGGTTCCGGAGGAAGAAGACGGAAAGGGGCGCGATGCCCTAAAAGGAGGGATAAAACGCCTGGAGGTTCCAGGGAAATAGCAGGAAAGGGGACACGATGCCCAAGAAAGAAGGCCGAAAATTCTGGGAGAATGAGATGAAAAAGGGCGCGATGCCCTAGCAGGATAAAGGAGAAATCCGGAGGGTCCGAGTGCAGGAGTTGGAAAGGGGCGCGATGCCCTGAGAAGAGATTGGAAAGGGGACAATGTCCGAGCAATGAGGATGAAGATGAATAGGATGGGAAATGCGTGATATCCGGAGGTGTCGGAAGGCGGGGAAGATACGGGTTTGGAAACCCGGGAAGCTGGATGTGCAAATGTATGCAATAGGATGGATGCGATGAATGCAGTGAATGCGTGAATGCAATGAGATGCAAAGAACATGAAGAATGTGAAGGGTGAGAGGATGAGATCCTCCTCCTTACCCCTAGAGTGGCCCATGAAGAATCGGTGACAGAGGATAATATGGGTGGAGTTGAATGGAAGGTGGATAAAAGAGTGGAAGGCCCCTTAGCACCAAGATAACTGCCCCTCCACGGCAGTGAAAGTGTATAGCCAATCGGCCCAAAGAAAGAAGCTTCAATAATAAATGACAACCCTCTTGAAGAGTGAAGAGTAATTATGTGAGGGAGTTGGGAAGTTGGGACAGGAAGCATTGCCATGCCCATTGATTGCGGCATATAAAGAATGTTGACAAAAATGGGCATTCGCCCCTTGTATGGAAGAATGAATTCAGGATTTGAAAGTTGGAACAAGGGGTGCCCTGCCCTGCCCTTGGGTGGCATCAACGCTTGGCATTCTTATCTAGCGAGCAGTGGCGGCTTGACCTCTTCAGCCGTGCTTGGCACAATAACCCGGATTGGCATCCGGTAAATGAACTCTTGCATCTTGAACTGCACGGCAATGGCCAAATTCTTCTTTCGCGGCTCTTGATCATCCTCGGCACAAGTGTTTGTAGCAGCGCTCCCCTTCCGAGTAGTAAAGGGAGGTGAAGCGGAGGTGGGAGGCTCCGTGGATGGTGGGGGTATAGTGGAAGGCGTTGGAGAAAGGATAAGTGGAGGCGGAGGTTCAAACACGTCGAGCTTCTCCCTTTGCTCGGAAGCAGTTTGGGTTGGCTCGAGTGCAAAAAAGGGTTGATCCTGCTCAGGATTAGCCATGGGTAATAGGTTAAGTGGTGGAGTAGGGGTAGTTGGGTTTGGTGTTAAAGGTGTAATGGAGGGTTGAATTGGGGAAAGTTCGACGTTAGGCTCGGTGGAAGCCGATGGTGTGGAGGCTGGCATAACCGGTGGAGGTGTAATTGGTGGAGGTTTGGTGCGGAGAAAACGCCGGACGGGGCGAGTGGTGTTAGGAGTGGGAGGAGACTCAAGATGTGCCGGCGTGGGTGATTGAAGTACCGACCCATCATCGTAACACCAAGAGGTCTCGGAAACGGGGGTTGGATTAGGGACGATGGCTTTGTCCTGAGCAGGGGGTTCATCAAATGGAAGTGGAGGGAGAGGGAAACGAAGGAAACTCGGAAGGGGTGCTTGCAAAGCTTCGTCATATGCCGCCTCGAATTCTCCAATTGCTGGTTCTTCATCATCAAACTCAAGTGGACACCGTAATGGAGGCGTATATGTGGATGGAGGAGTGTAATGGTGTTGCATATGTGGAGGTGGAAGGCCATATGAATGAAGTGTGCGGACGGGTGGAGGGCTGACGGTGTCCACTTGAGCGTTGAAATCTGCCGGCTCTTGCTTGCTTGAACTGTCGATACCATAGTCATTCATCCTATCTTTCCAATCTTTCTCCATTTTTGTAATTTCATTTAGGGCGGCATGAAGGGGATTGATTGGAGTAGGAGGAGCGGGCCGTGGGCTCGTAACCCTCTTTAATTGTTCCTCCAATAAAGTGACCTTGTCAAGAAGAGTTTGTTGGAGGGGTATGGCTTGAGCAACTAAGGGTTGGCAGGGCCTTGAAGGAGGGGCCGCATAAGAAGGCCGTGGAGGGGGATTAATGGGATGACCCATAGAAGAACCCGGATGGGCCGGATTGCAAGAAATAAATGGGCCTCGGGGCCGTGGTGGAGGAGGAATAGAAGGAGGCGGGTGTCGGACCACCCGAGGAGGAGTATGTGTGGATGAAGGAGATGGGTTATGGACTACCCGAGTAGGAGTATGAATAGAGGAGGGAAGTGGGCGATGGGCCACCCGCATAGGATTGGAGGGAGGATGAGATGAATGAGATGCACCCTCAACAGCGGCCTTAAGGGCTTGGATTTGCTGAGGGGTAAGATGATCTAATGCATGAATGATTTGGGAAACCTTCTCATCATTGGGACGAGACGGTCCCGTAAGAGTAGTGGCTCGCGATTGGATTGAAGGACCATGGGATTTGATATTGCCCATGGGTCGGGCAACACCATAAGAATGAGGACGTGATCCTTTGAAAGAATTATGGTGAGAATGATGAACATGTTGAAATTGAGGGGAATAAGATGTGCTAGGTTGATCACCCTCATGAACATTAATTGAGTTGAACATGTTGACTTTCTTATCAAGGTAATCCAAATAATTCAATGTGCAATCAAAACAGTTCACAGAAATAGCAAACGAGTTGGGATGGTTACCTTTGACTTTCTTTATGTATGATCCTTGGTGAATTAATGTTTTTCAACAAAGTTTTGGAATGATTCACACAAGGGAGGATCCTAGTTTCAATATGATTTCACTTTGATGCCAACTAGGAACACTCTCTCACCAAGCATAGGCCAACTAAACCCGGGGAACTTCAAGATACAACCTGCCCGCCGTCCGTGAGGGAATCCACGGGTGCGGGGACTTACGGAGGTTTGGTTTAGGAATTTCCAATCCAAAGAGACGGAATGCTCAATGGAGGGTCGTTCCTTCACCAAGAGGGTGTGTGGCTCCTAAAGATGTGGGGAGAGGAGGTCTCCTAAACCAATGCCAATGAATGAAATGCAGGAGATATGAATGAATCACAGCAGTAAGCCAAACAAGATAATCAAGAACAGCACGTAGTAAGGCTCCGTGAAAACACAGGAAAAAGATGACCTGAGGAAGGTCGCTAAAAACAAAAGAGACGCCTCAGGGTGAGGGCGTCAACTCCAAAATCGCGCCTTGATCGGAGGCGCTATGCAATCAAAAGGCGCCCTGAGGCAGGGCGTGAATTCTCAGAGAAGCAAGGGCTATGATAAAAGACGCCTAGTTAGAAGGCGCTACACATGAAAAAGACGCCCCTGGAAAAGGTGTTTAAATGAAAAAGCGCCTCTGTCTGAGGCGTTAATTCTCTGTGTCCCAGAAAATAGCCCTCCACCGGCCAGAAATATATCTGGAGTAACAGACCAATATGAAAAAGAGGCAAGACACTCACAATCACAATGAAATAAGGCAATCAATCACCATAAGAATATAGCATGCTCATCAAATTTTTGGATAAGTGGAATTTGTTTTTAAAAAGAAATCTATCAAGCTAACAGATCACAAGTGGGGAAAGTGCTGCGTGGAGCACAAAGGGGAGGTGCACCGTGGGTGCAAAATAGGGGAGATGGCACACGCGTGTGCCCAAGGGAAAAGGGTAATAAAAAGAAGAACACCAAGATGTCCCACCGTGATCGCCAATTTGTAGATTCTAATTAGAAATCCACTTAGAACAAAGAATAAATAGAGATATGGAGGAATATGAAGCATAAAAAGTATGCACGAGGTGCAAGTATGGAAATGTGATCGCCAGAGACGCGAGGGCCTCAAAGAATATAATCAAATAATAAACATGGAGGGATCGCGAAAAATACCTTGAAACGTGGGGATGTGAGTGCTCCTTTCTCTTCCAATCGGCCGGCCGATGAAGAGAGTTCTTCTCGATTTGACTACCCTTGCAAAACAATCAAAGACAAACACCAATAAAAGAATATGGAATTAGAAACATGGTGAGTGTAGTATCAAATTCTCAATAAAAGGATGAGCATGGAAAATTATGTAAGAACACACCTTATGGGTGGTTGCCCTTAAACCCCTATGCAAAAAGGGTATGGGATAATATGATGAATGAAGATGCAAATATGGAATAAAAATAATGAAGAGGGAGAGAGTGCAAGAGTGCACTATGGGAGTTACTCAACGTGGTTGAGTTGGAGTTTAATAGAAAAGGGATGAACATGCATGCATATGAACACGATAGTAAAACAAAAGAGAATATATAAAAGGGAAAGAGGAGCCTGTGATGCTTTGGCTTTAGATGCTCGATGGGAAAAGGCCTCGGTTGGATGAAGAGCTGAATACACGAAGCCTTCTCCTTCAGCCAAGAAGCAACAGCACCCTGCGTAAGAAGAAAAAAGGAAAAGACAGAGAAAACCGGGGAAGAAGAATTTCGGAGGAGAAGAAGAAGAGGGAGGGGGAACCTGTATAACAGAGCCGAAGGGCTCTATTAATAGGATTGAATCACATAAATAGAAGGGATAAGAATGGGCAAGAGCCCAAGAAGGGAAAGATTAAGATGGAGCAAGGTGACCAAACGAAGCAGGGACTCTCTGGGAAAGGCTGTGCTCGTTTAGAACCCGAACGGTGAAACACGACCTGAACAAGGGCGTCAATTCAAGAATTGACGACCTGCAAGAGGGCGTCTCTTCAAAACACGCCTAAGACCAAAGCGTCAATTCCTGAAATCATATTACTTCACTTGCAAAAGACGTCTGAATGTGGGGCATGATAAATAGCCAAAAAAAAGGACGACCGTTGCTTCGGGCGTCAATTTAATTGACGTCCGATTCAAGGTCGTTAAATCAAAATATTTAAAATAGTGCCATTTTTATTTCTCAATATTATTTTCCCATTTTTTAGGTGGAGGTGCATCACATTGTGCTGATTCCAATGACTATTTTTGCGAATTTTTCTGACACCCGGAAGGCCACCAAATCACCTCTCAAAGGGGGTTGAAAATAATATTAAAATATTCAATTTGAAAGTGACGCCCTCACATATGTCGTGATTTCCAATTTTTTTAATTTTTTTATTTTATTAAAAATCAAAATAACGTCTCTTGTTAAGTCGTTAATTCATAAAAAATTCCGAAAAAGCCTAAGAAAAATCCAGAAAAATAGGAAAATGAGATGAATTGACGCCTAATGGAAGTGGCGTCAATTTTTAAGAAACGCCCAAGACTAAGTCGTTATTTAAAAGACGCCCCACGTCAAGTCGTTAATTCTGGAAAATTCATAAAAATAGAGAAAAATATCCTGAAAATCCAGAAAAATCTAGAAAATAGGAAAAAATAAGAAAAGGGAGAAAAAAGGGAGAAATCCAAGAAAAGTGAGAAAAACCACTCAAACAAAGTTAATTTGAGGGTCAAATTGGGGCATTACAAGGTAATATGAGATTCACTCACAGTAACGTCAATTTTGGCGTGTCTACAGTCGGCTTGAAGCCCCGATGGCTGAATGTTTTGTCGGTTTAATGCCCCGTTGGTGGAGTATCTGTCGGCTTGAAACCCCGATGGCTGAATATCTGTCGGCTTGAAGCCCCGATGGCTGGATATCTTGTCAGTTTAATGCCCCGTTGGCGGAGTATCTGTCGGCTTGAAGCCCCGATGACTGAATATATGTCGGCTTGAAGCCCCGATGGCTGGATATCTTGTCGATTTAACGCCCCGTTGGCAGAATGCTTTGTCGGTTTAACGCCCCATCGACGGAGTGCTTGTCGACTTAGATGAAAGGTTGTGACGCCGACCACATGAGAGGTCTATTTGTTGGATGGCTGCAGGTAGAGGGTGAAAGACCATGTCTGCCTCAAGGCTCACTTTCTTTTCTTCTCTTCTTCTGTTATGTGGAGGGGTGAATGGAAAGACCATGTCCGCCTAATGACTATTCTTTTCTTTTCTGCTCTTCTTTTTATTGTGAGGAGGCGGGTTCAAAGATCACGTCCACCTCATGACTGTTCATTTGTTCTGCTCTTCCTTTATCATTAATGCCCCCGGACTGGGGTATATTTCTCATAATGTGCCCCCGGGTTGGGGTGTAACTTTTCTTCCGTGCCCCCAAGCGGGGTGTATCTCTCATGGCTTCTAGGCCCCCCCCAGACGGGGTGTAACTTCTGCTTCTTATGCCCCGGAGTGGGGTGTGTTTCTCTTCGAATGCCCCTAAACCGGAGCATACCTTTTGCTTCTTATGCCCCCCCACGGCGGGGTGTACGTCGCTTCTTTTGCCCCGATACACTGGGGCATGTTTGCTTCTTGTGCACCCAAGGTAGGGTATGTTTCTTTCTTTGTGTGCCCCCGGGACTCGGGGAATGTTGTTTATCCTGCTTCAGATGCCACTGGGATGAGGTGTATGTTGCTTCATGTGCCCCCATGGTGGGGTGTAGTTCTTCTTCAAATGCCCCTAAACCGGGGGGAGTTTCTCTCTTTGTGTGCCCCCAAGCGGGGTATAGTCTTTGCTTCTTATGCCCCCATAGCGGGGTGTGGTTCTTCTTCAAATGCTCATAAATCGGGGTAGATTTTTTTTGTGTGCCCCCAAGCGGGGTATAGTCTTTCCTTCTCATGCCCCCATAACGGGGTATAGTTCTTCAAATGCCCCTAAACTGGGGTAGATTTTTCGAATATCCTTAAGCTGGGGTGAATTCTTCATGGCTTCCATGGCCCCATGGCGGGGTACGTTGCTTCTTATAATGCCCCTAAGCCAGGGTATACCTCTTTGCATATGCTCCCAGGTCGACATGTACTTCTTTCTGCTTCTGTGCCCCCAGACCGGGGTGTATTCTTGCTCTCTTTTCTCTTATACGCCTCTATGGCAAGATATATTTCTCTTCATGTGCCCCTAGATTAGGGTGTAACTCTGTTGCTTGTTTTGCCCCCAGGTCGGGGTAGATTCTTGTGCTTCTTTTGTCCCAGAGTGGGGTATATTTCTCTTCGTATTCCTCCAAGCCGGGGTGTATTCTTCTGTTTCATATGCCCCCATACGGGGTAGAGTCTTTGCTCCTTATGCCCCCACGGCGGGGTGTCTTTTGCTTCTTATGCCCCTATATCGGGGTATATTTCTTCTTCAAATGCCCCTAAGCCGGAGTGTATTTTTTTATCTCATATGTCCCCCTAAGTCGGGGTGTGTTTTGCTTCTCGCGCACCCCTGGCGGAGTGTGTTTCTTACTTTGTATGCCCCTAGGCCGGGGTGTATTTTCTGCCTCTTATGCCCCCCTGGCGGGGTATGTTTCTTCTTCAAAAGCCCCTAATCCAGGGTATATTCTTTTGCTCTTTATGCCCCTAGATCAGGGTGAAACTCTGTTGCTGCTTATGCCCCCATGGCGGGGGTACATTTCTTCATCGAATGCCCCTAAGCCAAGGTGTAACTTTTGCTTTATGTGCCCCCGAGTCGGGGTGAATTCTCTTCATGTGCCCCAATGGCTGGGGTATATTCTTTATGGCTTCTATGCCCCCGGGCGGGATGTAACTTCTTATTTTCATGCCCCCCATGCAGGGCGTGTTTCTTTTGCTTCATACGCCCCCATGGCAGGGTACATTTCTTCTTCAAATGCCCCTAAGCCGGGGCACAACTCTGTTTCTTCTTATGCCCCCAGGTCGGGGTAGATTCTTCTCATGCGTCCCCGAGTTGGGGTGTATTCTCTTCATGTGCCCCTAGGAGCGGGGTGTATTCTTTCTTGCCTCTTATGCTGCCCATGGCGGGGTATATTTCTTCTTCTTATCCCCCATGGCGGGGTATATGCATGCTCTCTTCGGGAGTGGTGGCCGTGCTTGGCCTCACTGCTATAAAGTGTCCCCCACAGCGGACAGGAATTCATCAAGCTACAGTTGTGGCTTGTTGGTTCTTCTAACAGCCACTCGAGGGATCGTCTTATGTCGAATAGAGGTAGCAGGAAGGTGGAAGGGATCGGGGCATTGCACCACAGACTTAGACCCTCCTAGAGTCGGGCGGGATGCTAGCCTTCTTCTTGTCCTTATGGTCGGCGATGCTTGCCAACTTTTCTTTTTGTCCTTTCTTTTCTTCTCTTCTTTTTTTTTATGTAAGAGACCAAGGTAGGTGCGCAGGAGAGCGCTCACCCCCTCAAGGAGGGGATGAGTGGTTCGTTCCACCGCATCAATCCCACAGTAGTAATCTTTTTTCAGCACGGGTGTCGACGGATATGGCCGTACAACCCTCTCTCGCCAATTCTCTCTCTTCTCTTTTTTTTGCTCCTTTCCTTTCTTCTTTTCTTCTTTTCTTCTTTTTCTTCTTAGGGAAAAGCGGGTTTGACTTCCCCTCCCTTCTTCTCTCCTTCTCTTTGCCTTTTTTAACGGCCTCCATGATTCCTGGAAGCTGTATGTGCCTCGGAGTAGCGTCCTCGAGGCCACAAGGACAATTGCACCTACTCCGGCTTTTCTCCCCATAGGGCAGGCGGAAACAACACCTGCAATTCATCAAAGCAGACAAACATCGTTTGTTAGGAGGCCCTGAATCCCGGTGAAGAAATGAAGGGTGGTTTAAGTCCCTCAGGGCGTGCCAAACTTGTGGACGCACTTTTTGACAACTCATTCGTTTGTTCTTTAAGTCAGTTTATTCGGTGGGTTTATTCATTTATTAAGTGCGTGGGCGTGCCAGTCACAAAGTGACGATTTATTCGGGCTTCATGGAAGCCCATGGTGGGCTCGATCTAACTAAGTCAGACGATGTGTAGTTCATGTCGAGACCAAAACCCGTCGCGTCATAAAGGTCACGGCGTTATTTCATCCCCTCGGAGAGGGTAACTGTGACGACCCAGAGTTCAGGATACCGATATATCGATAACATCGATGCACCGATACCAAGAATTGGGGAAGCCACCCAAGAGGCTGATGAGGCCCCTGAAGGGTTAGTGAAGTTTGTCGAGGGGATGCATAACAAATTGCAATTTGGAACGTGCATATTACAATTAAGCAATAAAATTAACACAAGTGCGGAAGCAATTCAAAAATAACCAGAGTGATATTTATATAACTAGTCCAGAAGCACAAGAGTACTAGTCCAAAAAGTACAACTACGCGGGGCATACCCTGGTAAAAGTACAACAGAGCCTCACAAAGGCGACCCGTCAACTGCTGGCAACTAAGCACGGTCTCCGAGCAACCTCACAAAACACCGGGAGATGGGGGGCACGGCTCACCTGAAAGGAGAAGGGTGAGTCACAGCCAGACTTAGTAGGGGTCACATGGATCCCTACCTCGCACAAAACAAACATGCATGCGAAGATAAAGGCAATAGGGCATGCATTTAAATAAAATAACAGGCATTGGCATGAATAACTAATCACAAGAGAGCTGTAAACTCTATCTAAGCAGGTATAACAGCTAACACATGCCAATAATAATTAAATGCTAGCGACTTAAACTAAATCTACCAAATAGGATAAGCCTTAACCAATCCAAGCAGTAGGGAGTAGGACAACCACTGGAGCAGAAACCAGATGCGTCCACTGATGACTTACACTGCGTCTCAAGCACTCACAATCGGTAAAACGACAAGCTGAGCGCGTAAACAGTACCAAACCAAGTGACCAGTCAGAGTGACACTCGTCAGTGTCAGTCCACAGCCTCTGACCACGTGTGCACGCACTGACTCTCGCCTGAGCCAGGCCCTCTAGCTAGTTTTCTCCCTCGGTAGGATGCTACCGTTGGCGGGGAGCCCACGGCACTAGCTTAAAAACCATGTACGGGAATAATCCCCTCCGCCATCCTTAAGCGGGTCGGCACTCAACAGACCTTAGGGCAACAATAGTGGTTCCATTGCAAGGAAAGTAAAGCTTACTCTATTAGGATCTAAAAACATGCCATCATATAATAGAACGACATTAACATGGCATATATACATAATGGAATGCGTAAGGAATAGGCCGGTGCTTTTTGAAACCAACAAGCAAGTGGCGGTCTGATGCCACCGCGCTACAAGGGTGTAACGGTCGGGGACTAGCGCGTTATATAAACAATAACGTGTCTGCCCTTATCCGTTACATCCACCGAAGTTCCAACCAAAACGAACGAAACAGAATGTAACGGTAGGGGCACAGCGCGTTAAATCAATTGTAACGCGTCGGACCCTCGTCGTTACATCCACCCGAGGCCAAAACCCACTCATAGCGTTCTAAAAACCATTAACAAACGATATAACGCGCTCGCCCAGGCGCGTCGGGTTGACCTAACGGTTGACTGACTGGCCGTCAGGCTCACCGCCTCACCCGGTCAACGCGATCCAACCGACGAGTAACAGATGGGAGCCCCACCGTTACTCTCAAAATAATGCCCCGTCAACGGGCTGTTATATTGAAACAACGCATCCTCCAAAGACCGTCAGGCGTGTCACGGTTCCTGGAAGGACCGTCACACCACCTGGGACGCGGGCGGGTTTGGTTTGAAAACCGGTTCCCTCCCGGACGATGGAAATCGTCGGGTAAGGACGTAAAACCTGTTTCCTGTCAAACCATACATCCAAAACAACAGTATAACAGCTAAAAACATCACATGCAAAGCCCATAATGCATTAATCTAAAAAATTTAGGCTAAAACCCCACAAATAGAAAAATGAACATTATGCATGCTACGGGGTTCTAATCAAACGAACTAGCTACAGGAATTGATCCTAGCAAGTTCAGGAGTCTGTCCCCCTACCTCTTGCAAGCCAAAACGGCCGGAAACGCCGCATGCACGGAGGAGGGTTCACGGAGCCTTCACACACCGTCCCGCTCCCACGATCACCAAACCGTGCCGAAATGGGTACCCACGCGTTCCTCTCGACGCGAGGAATCCACCGGCACCAACCACGCTTCAATCCGACGTCGTCTCGCCTGCTTTCCCTATGAGAGGGGAGAGGGCGATCGAACGAAGAGAGAGAGAGAGAGCGTGAGAGAAAGAGATCGACGGGGGAGAGAGAGAGGGTGTGAGGGTGAGGGATTAAAAGAAAATAAAATAAAATTAAAATATATATAATATAATTATTATATATATTAAAATCTTATTAATTTCTAATAACCCTCAATTAACTCCAAATAAATCTGGAAAAATCTCAGGAAAATTCCTAAAAATACAAGAAAATAGCCAAAAATTCCAGAACAAATATTAGTTCCAAACCACTAAGGATCCACTAAGGCACGGGCCTTACAGTAACACCCTTGATTAATCGCCGGGAATAAGGGCCTCATGGCCAAGAAGTTATATCGAGAGAAGCAAGACGATAGCGATCTTGAATCGGTCGGAAAGCCCTATGTCTAGGGGAGTAAGCATTCGAAACATGTCGGTCACTTAGGGGGCCATTGAATATTTGGACGAGTGTCCGTCTTGAGAATATTGTGGTCGCCACGGGAAAATCGGAGCGTATGTATGCCGGAGTACGGATAATTTATTGTTCAGAGGAACGGGAAACATTCGGTTGAATCTCGGTTAGAGGGGTAGGAAATCAGTGAGTTTATTGGCCCGGTGCAAGATCAAGCCAGGACCATTCTCGGGAAGCTTCCCGCGGTCGAAGCGAGGCTTACATGGGCATCGTTAATGTTTCTGGTGCCGACAGGCATCAGGAAAGTGTCCTGGGATTAGATCCCAAAACAAGGGCGTGTACAGAGATGGCTAGCTATGGGCCTAGGATGTGGGTCAGGCAGTGACCATGGTTGGGTTGAACCCAAGGTCCAAGCGTGACTCATGAAGGTCTTGTCGATATTCCCATGTGTAGGGTTCGGGGAGGACGAAAGCCATCTCGTTCCATTCAAATCTTGTCAGTCATTCATGGACCACTTTATGTTTGGATAAAGGTCTGTATTGAAGGTACGACGTAAACGGAAACAAACCCATACAAATGTATGTCGAGAGATGGCAATCTCGATGAGAAGATGGGATTCGATCCCGGTGGCAAGGGGGGAACTTCGGTGAGATATTGGCCCGGAGTGAGGTCGAGCCGGAACCATGACCGGGGAATCACTCCCAAGGGTGAAGCACGGCCTACGAGGGCATCATTAATATTCCTGAACCTGGGGTCCGAGGGAGAAGAAGGCCGCATCGTTCTATTCGTTGTTATTATTATTATTTATTACCATCATTCATTTATTATTACTATCATTTCTTTGTTGACTATTTTTTTATCACCCATGGACCATGAATTCCTCTCCCTCTTATTATTATTATTTTTTATTCCCCTTTCTTTTTTTATCATTGTTATTTTTACTATTTTTAATTAACATCCCTTTTTTTACCATTATCATTATATAAATCTCTCCCCCTTTTTTATTATTATTATACCCCTTCTTTTGGTGTGGTGTTTTTAATGCATAGTGTACCGGGCGAGAGTGTGGGAGAGGGTGTACCACTGGGTTAGGCCACAAGTGTGCCGGGTGGAGGTTAAGCGGTGTGCCGCTGGAAAAGGGTAGGGGTGCACCGGACAGGGCAGCTACTAGTGTACCGGGCAGAGGTATAAGTAGCAAGGTGTACCGCTGGTCAAGCCATACGTGTACCGGTTATAGGGGTTGAAGGTGTGCCGGGTTGGGGCGCCACCGAATGCCCCGGATGGAGGCTGGGCGAAGTCGGTGCAAGTTGGGTCTATGTGGGTTTGCAGCAGGGCAATGCATATATGCACCAGGTCAGGCTTGGGTTGGTGTAGGTATTATGCGTGTGAGGGCAAGGTCAGTGCAGTGATTAGCTGGGCTGGGAGGGAGGGAGGTGCACAGAAGGATGTAGTCAGTTCACATTGGGTCTGTGTAGGTATATGAAGTCTGAGCAAGCTAGCCAAAGTCTGTGCATGTGCTGGACTACGGTCGGTGCAGGCTGGGCTGGGTCGGTGCACGTTTGGGTTCTGGTGAATGGAGGTTGATGCACATGAAGGCAAGGTCGATGAAGCTTGTAGGCTAAAGTCTGTGCAGGCCAAGGCTGGGGCTTAAGGTCTGTGCATGTCAGCCTGCATGAAGGGTGAGGTATGTGCACCTTTGGAAGCGTATGGTCTGTGCATATCTGGGGCTGGGGTCGACTCTGGTTTGGGCAGGGTTTGCGCTAGTTTGGGCTGTGGAGGTCAAGGTCCAAGCACATATAGGCTAAATGGGAATGCAAGTCAGTGCAATAGAAGTGCACCGGTGGGGAGCTCGATTGAGGATGTAAGGGGGTTTGAAGTGTGCCGGGCAAGACCAAACGGGAGTGTGCCGGGTGAGAGGGCCAGGAGTGCACTGGGTGAGAGGTATATCGCTCGGAAGGGTGGAGTGTACCGGTTGCAGATGGGTTGAGTGTGTGTCGGATGGAAGCAACATGGAGTGTGCCAGGCAGGGAGAGATCAAGGGTGCATTAGGCGGAGGTTGGGTTAAAGGGTCAATGCAACTATGGCAAAGTCCACATAAGTGGGATAAGGTCTCAGAGGAGGTCTCTGGCTTGTGGAGTTCCGATGGAGGGTTTTGAATGGCAAGCTTTCAATTCTCTGTTATATGATTAAGTCCCAAAGGTCGTGCTCAGCAGTCCAGTTCTTTGAGTCTTGCATGATTCCCTTGTCTTGGTTGAAATATTTTATTATTGCTTATTTCATTTGTTTGTTGCTTCTTTTCATCTTTTAACATATTGTTATTTCTAACAAAAATTCTGCAGCATCTCCCCTTGACCCGGACGGTAAGGGAGTGAAAGGGGAACACACCCACAAGGAGTGGCGTGACCCAATAATTCGAGGTGTGTGCCAAGGCAACAACACCTTTGAGAAAACACTGGAAAACTCGGAGAAAACAACGAACGAGAAACACTAGGCTGACACAAGCTATAGGTGCACCGGGCAAGCAATGACTAGGGTGTGCCAGGTTGGACTGGCCAGGGGTGTGCCGGGCAAGGCGTGGCTGGGGTGTGCCAGGTAGGGCACAGCTAGGGAGTGTGCCAGACGAGAGGGCCAGGGAGTGTGTGCCGGCCAAGGCAGGCACCAAGAAGTGTGTCGGGTAGGAGGACAGGGAAGTGTGCTGGCCAAGGCACGAAGGGTGTACCGATGGGAGCCTGGGCGGGGTGCCGGGCTGGACGCACCAGGAGTGCACCGAGTAAAGACAGATGGGGTGTGCTGGTGGGAGGCCTACGTAGGTGCATATACACCATGGGCCTTGAAAGGAAGGAAAGGGGAACGCTCTGGCCAATGGGTGAGTCCCGGGTGCTAAATAGGGGCAGTGAGTTCTAACAAACCCGTGTGGAAGGAGGAGGGGTGATGCTTATGCTATAGAAAACCATTGAAGAGGAAGGAAGCCAACCCTATACTATCAAGCCAAGAACACCACATATCGGGCTCAACAGGCCAATGTCATGAGGAGCAGGTAAAATAAAGGGCTAGAAGACCGGGGGAAAACACAAGCCATAGACCAGTGGCAGAGGGGAAACTAACAGGAACAACAACAGGCAAACAAAAGGATGTTTTATTCATAGGGAACATGATCACGAAAGATCATGGCCAAAAGGCCAAATACAATGTAATGAAACCAAACGAAAGGGGAAGGAGAAACCAGAAAAGAAAAGAAAGAGCAACGAAACAAAATCAAGAGAGGACCGGAGCTAGGAAGGGTAAGAACTCCCTTCACTGCCCCGTCCCCTCTCTTGTTACATTTTTCACACACTCTCCCTCTTTTCACTCTCTTCTACCTTCTTCTTCTCTTGTTCTTCTTCTCTTCCTGTCAATCCTGCTGTGGGTCTCCTTCTTCTCGCCTGCTTTGTTCTTCTTCCGTAGGGTTTTTATAGGTCCGACGTTGACGGGGGGACCTCATTATGGCACTTCCATCCGACGTTGACTCCGGTCCCATCCTTGTTAGCTCGAAGTCCTCATGGCCGAATCAGGAGATGACACTATGGCGAAGTATTAGCTGGCATTGAGGTGGCCAAGCTGCGCGCCAAGGGCTCCGCCTAATGACCGTTGAGTCGTCTGCCGATTTGTGCCGGTCAGGAGGTTGCAACGCTATGTCAGGTGTGGAGTGATTAACGCTGCACCAGGTAGACCATTTGGTAGAGTGTGCCGCTGGAAGGGCACAGGGAGCGTGCCGTTGGAGGGCACAGACCATTGTGCCGTTGAAGGGCCGTTGATAGGGTGTGTCGTTGGAGGAACTCTGAGGGTGTGCCGCTGAAGGGCTTGAGAAGTGTGGCGTTGGAGGCACCTTGAGGGTGTGCTGTTGGAGGCACCTGAGGGGTGTGCCGCTGAAGGCACATGAGGAGTGCGCCGCTGAAGGGCCTGAGAAGTGTGCCGCTGGAAGGGCACCGCCAGTGTGCCGTTGGAAGGCATCAGAGTAGTGTGCCGTTAGAGGCACTTGAAGGTGTGCCATTGAAGGGCACGTTGAGGGGTGTTTTCTTCTCTTCTTTTCTTCTTTTCTTCTTTCTTCTTTCATCTTCTCTTCTACTTTCTCTTCTTCTTTATTCCCCTGCACGTAAACATGGGGTGAGAATTTTTTAGTGTCCACACCTTCTCAATCAGAGCTCCCTACGTACCGAAAATACGATGGGAATAGTAATCCCTATATCCATGTGAGGGACTTTCTATATGAATCGGCGCAATTCCAGTACGATGATCGCCTCATGGCGTATCTGTTCTGCCGTTCATTGGATGGGGTTGCCTTGGAATGGTTTTATGCCTTACCGTTGGAGGATGCGGAGATTTATCCAGACCCAATTTAAAGAGTCCCTCATTCACACCCTCTTTGAACCCCAAAACCCAAATACACTAAAAAGCCTCAGGGGCCAGTTACCGAGGGAGTTCAAACAAATGAACAGGTGCAAGCCGTTAATTTCACCAACCAACCCACTCCACCTCGCTTCCAGCAGCCTCCCCGCAACCCTCAGTTCCCCACTCCACCAAATGCCCAACCATCCTTCCCCGCTCCACAGCAGCCACAACAGCCACCACAATACCATAACGTCCCTCCACCAAATGGCTATGCAACTGCGCATCCGGGTCCTAAGAGAGCCCAGTACCCCCCATTGCCAGAAACCCTTCCAGATATCTTCTCTGCCCTTATGTCCATTGGCACTTTACAACTTCCTCCAGAACGGCCGAATTGGAACCCAGCCGTTGACCAATCTAGATACTGCATTTTTCACCGGCAGCCCGGGCACACGATTGAAAGATGTTTCTAGTTCAGAGATCTCGTTTACGATTTGCATGAAGGGCAGCACATCTATTTGGCTGAGATGCGCAAGGTTATCACAGATATCAAAGAAAGGAGAAGGCTGGCGCCGTCGCCTCAATAACAGCAGCCACAGCCAGCACCGCAGTAGCAGCAGCAGCAGCCTGCACAGGATTTGGGGATTTATTAGAACCCAATGCCTAACCATCCACCTGCTCCACAACCTCAGCCGCCGGCACCGGCTCAGGTCAATATTGTCCACCGCCCAGCTCCCAACACTAGGTGGTCTTATAATGATGAGACCTCTGCTCACCTTATGGCCCTCCACCATACCTACCGCAACCCCCCTTCGTCTGCTACCCCATTATCCTTTAACCCACCACCGCCACCTCCATCACACTTGCTAAGCCCCTCATCCTACCCCCCGCATTGCCCAACATTTCACCCGCCTTTGCACCAGCTTCCATTGCACCCTCCATTGTCACCCCTGTGCCTAACCTTTCACCCGCCGTTCTCCCAACAGGGCCCGTTAAGCCTGCCTCTACCCTCGTCACCCCAGTTTCACCCGCAACCCTTGTTTCCACCGCCCTTGTTCACCCTGTTGGGCCCATCAAACCACCCGCCATAAGTCCATCCGACGTCGTGCCGGCACAAAACCTTGCCCTCCGGAGCGAGCGTTTATTTCATTGAAACTATCCTACAACTGGTGCACCCATTCCCCAATTTTCATCGCAGGTTGTTGACCAGGAAGTGGTGGACCCGCTACCAAGCACACAATAGGATTTGTTACACCACTTGGGTCGCATGCCGGCCAAGATCTCAGTACTTGAGTTGATTAAGGGGTCAAAGTTGCATCAAGATGCTTTATGGGATTTTTTACAGAAGGTTCTAGTGAATGAAGATATGGCGGTAGACAGTCTACCATCAGCTTTGGCCACGCTTACTAATGGGCGAGCCATTTCTTTTTCTGAGTCTGAATTGGCACCTCCTGAAGCACGACAAATGCCGCTTTGTATCTCCATCACCTTGAATAAGGTGACTATTGATGCAGCTTTAGTCGACACTGGAGCCTCTATAAATGTCTGTCCCATCAGCACTCTACGGGCATGCAACATTTCTGAAGACATGTTAAGTCCTACTCCAACTACAATTGCGGCCTATGACAACTCAAGAAGAAAGCCATGGGGTGAATATTATTCAAGCAGAGCTTGGGCCGCTGACGATGCCCGTAGAATTTTATGTGATGGACATTGACCCAATGTTCAAAGCTATTCTGGGTCATCCATGGATTGACAACCTCCATGTTGTACCATTTACCGCCCACTAGTGCCTTAAATACCCATTTCAAGGGCGGGTAGTGAAGGTCAAGAGTATATCCACAGTTCAGACAGTTGAGGTCATTTCCAACAAGATATTGCCCACTCTCTGGCCTAGTAACAAGCCAGTCATTTTTCTAATGGACCTTGATTTTCCATGGGCCTATGCACACCGCCGGCCGACCGTCGCGCCAATCAACATCAAAGTGAAGCCCACGATGAGAGACCCCAAGGGATGGAATATGATATTAAAGCTAGGCTATCAGCCCGGCATGGGTCTTGGTGCCTAGCTGCAGGGGAGATCCAAGCCCATCCCAAGGGGCAGAAAGATGAGCAGAAGGGGCCTCAGATACTGAGAGTCCTCATTATCAGTTCTGGGAGACTCAGGGCCGTTGACCTAGGACTACCGCCAACACTTTGTGAAGGGGCCGCTACAGCCTGGTACCTTGAAGACAACGCCCCATCCTGATAAGAAAGAAGATGCTGCCTGTACACTTGCTGGCCCACAGTCGTCACCGAAAGGGCCAGTTGATGACATGAATGATTTTAGTGAAGATTTTGTAAGGCTATTTCATGAAGAAGATTATCCAAAAAATGCGGTGATGCGGCTCGTAGAATACACGCCAGGAGAGCCAGCCCACCATCCACGGGGAGAAGGCATCTCACTTATTACCTTTTCTTGGTCTCCTTCCCATTTGAAGTCTCTTTTTCAGGAGCTGGAATCTGTACCCCGTTCACCTCCTCTCTTAATTGATCCATTCTTATTTGAGATTCCCACTGATTTTCTCATCATCAATCATGCAATTGCTATCTACATGTTGATCTGTCTACTCATTTCTTCTCCTCCTCTGATCCTTTCTTCGACATTTTCTGTCCATCCATCTATCCCCTCAGGCTTCCTCCTCCCATCTTGCTGCGTACTCTCCACTGATCTAAAAAAACGTCAATTTTGAAATAGAGATTTCAGTGGAGGATTATGCTATGTTCTGTCAGTCCTCTTCGCAGGGGCATGAGGCCCATGTTCCCTTCCACTAGATTTCCTATCTCCTAGGTTAGATGTAGGGTCTGTCGAGTCTAAGAAAGTGGATTCTATCGGGTCTAGTGAAGTAGGATCTTGTTCTACTGCGTCCGGCCCTTCCTCTGCGCTTGAGGTGCGCCCACTGGCACGTCGTTCCAAATCCATCCCTGATAGGTTCCTCCAGGATCTCGCTCAGTGTTGTCACGCCCTCCTTAGATGTCCGGAGTTCATAGAAATGGCCATTGTCATAGAAGATGATGAGGAGCATGATGGGGTGTGGAGTGATGACAGACTAGGTGTTTATGAGATCGTGGATGATAAAGACCCGGTCGACTTTGAGGATAGCGATGTAGATGACACTGCCGACTTATACGCACCAGGTTTGAAGAGATTCAATGAGCTGTCAGTGGCAGTGGATGAACCTACAAAGGACATTAATCTTGGAACTGAAGAGGATCCCAGGATCATTCTTAATTCTGCTAATCTCCCTCCTCGGGTTGAAGAAGAATTGGTCAAGGTTTTGAGGGAGTACATCAATTCCTTTGCCTGGTCCTATGAGGACATGCCGGGTCTTGACCCCGCCTTGGTGGAACATAGACTTGTCCTAAAACCAGGGGTAACACCTGTAAAGTAAAAGCTAAGGAGATTCCACCCCTACATGGCCTTGAAAATGAAAGAGGAGGTCGATAAATTACATAAGGCCAGATTTATTCGGGTCGTCTTATATCCTCAATGGGTTGGCAAATATAGTCCTTGTTATGAAGAAGTATGGAAAGGTAAGGATTTGCATTGATTTCGGGGATTTGAATAAGGCAAGTCCCAAAGATGATTTTCTGCTGCCTCATATAGATGTGTTAGTGGATAACACAGTCAGGTACGAAGCTCTCTCATTCATGGATGGCTATTCTGGTTATAACCAAATCCATCTGGCTCCGGAGGACCAAGAGAAAATCTCGTTCACAACGCCCTGGGGCACTTATTGCTACGTGGTCATGCCATTTGGTCTGAAGAATACAGGTGCCACTTATCAATGGGCGATGATGGTAATATTCCACGATATGATGAATGTCTACATGGAAGCTTACGTGGATGATATTCTGGTAAAATCGAGGTCAAAAGAAGAGCACCCCGCTATTTTGGCCAAGGTATTGCAAAGAGCTCGGGAGTACAAATTGAAGATGAATCCGAAGAAATGTGTATTTGGAGTGTCCTCAGGGAAGCTATTAGGATTTATAGTTAGCAAACGGGGGATTCAAATTGATCCTAATAAAGCAAAAGTCATCATGGATATGCCCCCGCTGAAGAACATCACTGAACTTCGGGGCTTAATTGGACGTCTGCAATTCATTCGAAGATTTATATCTCAGCATTCTCAAAGATGCCGTTCGTTCTATGAACTATTGAAGGTAGAGGTTAAATTTGAATGGAATGAAGAATGTCAGAAGGCTTATGAGGATCTGAAGGTTTATATGTCTAATCCCCTGGTTCTATAACCTCCTGTCCCTGGGAAGCCTCTGATCCTATACATTTCTGTCATTGAGGACTCCCTAGGAGCTGTCCTGGCACAAGTGGATGATGAAGGTAGAGAAAGGGTAGCCTATTACCTCTCTAGGTTGTTATACCCCACGGAGGCTAAGTACACTGCCATGGAGAAGACCTGTGCAGCATTAGTTTGGGTAGCTTAGAAACTGAAACATTATTTCTTTGCCCATGAAGTTAGGTTGATCTCTAGAATGGACCCAATTCGCTATCTCTTAGAAAAGCCTATCCTTTCTAGTAGGTTGGCTCGCTGGCAGAGCTTTCTCTCCCAGTTGATATCACCTTCGTCACCCAAAAGACAATCAAGGGCTATGCTATCGCTAAACATCTTGCCCATTTGCCTATTCCTTGTACTTAGTCCATCCAGGATGAGTTCCCCGATGAACACGTTATCGTGCTCACTCATCATCCTTTCTGGTCCTTACACTTCGATGGCACACTTAATTCTCAGGGCCGAGGAATCGGTGTTGTTCTCCTCACTCCGGAGGGAGTGAGTATCCCTTTTACATATCAACTCTCTTTCCCTGCTACCAACAATATATCCGAGTATGAGGCTCTCCTTGCTGGATTGAAGCACGCCTATATCATGGGCGCACGGTATTTGAACATTATAGGAGATTCTCAGTTGGTGTTGTGCCAGGTTCTCTCTACCTATCGCACCCGTGACCCCAAGCTCAAACCCTATCAGGATCTGGTCACTCTCTTGGCTAGGTAATTCCACAAATTGATATACATTCATACCCCTCGATCTCAAAACATTCTTACTGATGCACTCACATCGCTTGCTTCTTCCTTGTCCTTCCCCCTCAATCGCCCCACTGAGACCATCGTGGTCCAGCGGTTAGATGCTCCTTCCCTTCAGGATCCCTGGTTTGATAATCTTAGGAAGTCCGTAGAGAAGAAGGCTGAGAAGGAGGAATTGAAAGAGGTATCTTTAATAGAGCTGGAAGAGATCTTGGAAGAAGAGGAATTACCCTGGTACTATGAAATTGAACAATATTGCAGGGATGGGTCATTCCCGGAATCAGCTAATGTCGAGCAACGTAAGGCCATTAGAAGAGTCGCCTCAAGATACACAATCGTTGCTGGAGAATTGTATAGGCGTGCTCTTAATGGAGTTCTTATGAGGTGTCTGGACGATGATGATGCCTGGAAGGTAGTTGAAGCAGCTCATTCAAGTGATTGTGGAGGGCATGTTAATGGTCAGGCCTTATCGAAGAAAATTCTTAGGCAGAGCTATTACTGGCCAACATTAGAAGAAGATTGTTCCACCTATTTTCGTAGGTGCACTCAATGCCAACTCCATGCTGATAAAATTCATGCTCCTGGTTTATCTCTCCATCCTCTTTCTGCTCCTTGGCCATTCTCCATGTGGGCTTTTGACATTGTAGGCCCACTAGGTGATCCCAATTCTCAGGTCAAGTAGAAATCCTTTATCGTTACCGCTATCGAGTACTTCACCAAATGGGCTGAAGCTGAAGCATACGCAGAAATCAAAGCTTCCACGGTTTGCCGCTTCATCCTAAAGAATATCATCTCGCGGTTTGGAGTGCCAAGCGACATCATCACCGACAATGGACCTCAGTTCATATTACAAGAGCTCTAGGACCTCTGTAAGAAGTTTAATATTTTATTACATCATTCATCTCCATATTATCCCCAAGGCAACGGTCAAGTCAAAGCCACCAATAAAACCCTTCATAAAATTATCAAGAAAACATGCGATTCGCATAAATTTTCAGACTAGCCTGAAAGGTTAATAGAAGCTCTATGGGCTTATCGCACCTCTATCCTTACTCCCACAAGGCAAACCCCTTTTGATCTCACTTACAGGATGGAGGCGGTACTTTCATATGAGATTTTGATCCCTTCCCTGAGAGTTCAGCTTGATCAGGAACTTAATCTCGATGAACGTCGAGAGGCATTGCTAGTCCAGTTGGAACTCTTGGATGAGAAGAGACTTAATGCGGCCAATCATGTCTCGGTCTATCAAAAGCAAGTTTCGCGTCATTTTCAAAAGAAGGTCATTGAAAGAAAATTTCAAGTGGGTAATGTGGTTTTAAAGTGAAAATTTATTAAGTCAGTAGGTCCCAGGTCTAAATTGCAACCTAACTGGGAGGGCCCGTTCATAGTCAAGGAAGTCTATCCCGGGATCGCATATCACCTAGTTAATGCTGAGGGTGAGGAATTATCTCATGCGTGGAATGGGCTATATCTTAAACGCTTTTATCCTTAAAGAGTCTTGCTAACGATAGCTGGGTAGCGGCGCATCTTTTTCTTAAATCATTAGAGGGCATTCTTTAGCACAGCACCCACACACTACACGACACCCTTGGTCAGGGTCTTCTCTTTTGCGAAACACCGTTTCTCCTTCAGCCATGCCCGGGGGAGGTGAAGGTCCTTGCTTTCCCCTCTTCGGTCGAACGTAGGGGCAAGAGATTGATAGATGGAATAACCAACCAAGCCAATCCCCAGTACGAGAGCAGTTTCAAATAGGGGCAGTCTTCAAAAAACAAAAAAAATAAAAAATAGAATATAATAAAAACACCATGAAAAATGCCCCTGATCCTAGTAACCGGGCCTGCTTCTCCTATGACAAGAGTCGAGGTTCGCGTAAAATGGTGAAAGGTTGTGCAGCATCATGTGTGTATCAAAATCAATGGAAGTCTAATGCAAAATTATAAAATCAAAGACACGAAACCTCGGCGCAACAAACCGACTCTTTGAGGGGTAGTGCCCTAGAAGGAAGTCGAGTCCAGACATCTCCCATCCCAATGCAAGGCTTGTCCCCAACTTTCTTCCATTCTCTCCCTAAAAAGACTAGGTCCGACCTTGGGTATGGCCCTGGGAGAGGCATCGTCACGCGAACTGGATCCCTGGTCAAAGGATTGTCATCTTGAGCACACGCTGTGTTTTAGAAGATTCCTGATGACATGGGTTGAGGTTCTTGTTGCCTAGTTTGAGTTAGCCTAAAAAAAATTTCAAATATTCTCAAAACTACAAAAGAATCAAATATTCCCAAAACTACAAAAAAATCAAATACTCTCAAAAACTACAAAAAAAAATCAAATACTTTCAAAACTACAAAAAAAATCAGATATTCTCAAAACTACAAAAATCAATCAAATAATTTCAAAACTCAAAAAATTAAATATTTTCAAAACCCAAAAAAACCAAAATAAAAAATAAAAAATAAAAAAATCGAATATTTTCAAAACTCAAAAAAATTAAATACTTTCAAAATCTAAAAAAATCAAGTTTTTTTCAAAAGCTACAAAAATATTTTCAAAACCATCACATAGTTCCCCTGCATTTCATGGCATGCATTGCATTTTCTTTTTCTTATGTTATTTTTGCCTATTTAATAAGGCTTCACCCCTAGACCAAACTTTAAGAATTGGTCCCCTATTGGGCTTGCCCTCGGCAAGGGGTTAAGCCTATGACAAATCTAACGTGTTTCTTTGTTTAGTGTGTGCAGAGACAGGTCCACAAGGCCCAAACCACAAAGCCCATGGACTCCTTTTCATATCTCCTTATGTGCGGTCCCCTGAGGACCGTTTCTATTCACTTAGCGATCACTTTCTGACCGTCTCATCTTCCAGCGGTCATTGGGTAGGCCGCCATTTACCCGGAGCCCATATGAACGGGTCCTTCTGCTTTCAATACCCTTGCGGTCTAACCTAGGCCATTTCTCTAAGCTCGGCGGTCAAACACTGACCGTCTTGATTAAATGATGGTCCCTCGATAGACCGTTTCTTTCTCCCGAGGACAGTTGATCCCAAGCTCACCAACACGCCCAGGTGTCAATCTATCTACGGTCTATTGGAGACTATTTATATTATTTTAGCGGTCATATTGTGACCATCTTATTCTTTCAACGGTCCTTGGTAAGGCCATTTTTATCTCCGAGAGGTATGTCAAACCACACAAGTGCACAAAATGAAGCCCAGTCTATAGTTTATCTAATCAAAGCTTTCTCATTCATTTATTCAACCTCAAATACATCAAATTCAAGCTATAGATCTCTATGCATCATGGAAAATCACTCGATCCTCAATCGGGCATCCCTGCGAGGTCGGATCTCGCGGAACTCTCTCAAGTATGCTTGGTAGCTCTCTCGCTCCTCTGCCACCTCTGACGGCAAGGTACGGGTCCTGCTGACCTCCCACATGATCAGAGCACTCCTGACTACCTGCTTGTCCTCCTCCGTCCTGAGTCTCCTCCCCTGTAATGCAGGTAGGTGGGGTAGTGCTGGAACCGTAGTGCGCGGGAGTCCAACTTGTAGAAAGCACCTGTGGGGGCTATACATGGCCAAAGTGGTGTTCCCCACTAGCCTCAAGTCAAGCCCAAGCCTCCTAGGAAGCCTGAGAGTAGTGCCAACAAGGAAAGCTGGGCGCATCACGAATCGGTCAAGGGGCAGAGTGTTGAGGTAGGCCCGCCATTCATCTCTAGTCTTCTTGTCTGCAGTGCTGCACTCAACTTGCCGAGGGAACCCAAATGCACCTCCAATGAAGAAGAGTGGGTGGCTCCCGAAGATCCGGCTAAGAGAAGGAATATCTTCCTTAGGTGTGAATTTTAATCTAACCCCCATCCAACACTCAAAGTAGGATCATGGACCCGAAGAGAGGCCCACCAAGGGAAGCTGAGCTAAGGCCCACGTACAGGTAAGAAAGGATGGCCTGTGAAATGGATAACTCTCGCCACAGTCCACTAATTATGCTCAGGTTTGGTATGTCTAAGAGATGGTCAGGGGTAGGGAACAGTATGGCCCCGCACAAGCAAATTGAAGTGGCCTTGGCTATGGCCTCATTCCACCCACATTTATTCTGCAGTGGACAATAACCCACTGGACCATAGGGAGCAAGTGGATGTGTTGAGAACTGATCATGGTCCTGGTATCCTTTGAATTGGGTAGGAATTCCTCTACGATAAGAGAAGAGTCTATAGGGGCAACTGTGTGGCACACTAGGTCCTCGTCCCCCACCTTAGTCTTAGGGAGGGCCAATAATGTCTCAATCTCTTCCAGAAGGATAGTGGCTTCAAATGTGGGAAAGACAAATGTATGGGTTTGAGGATGCCATATCTCCACAAGGGCTGAAATGCTATGCGAATCAAGTGAGAGTTTTTGATAAATTTTTGGCCAAGACAAGTAATGGATGGAGATGCCAGGCTTTTAGAATAGAGATCACATCTAATGAGAGTTCACGGATCATGGGAGCCACCCATTTCAGGTTGGAATATCACCTTGGGCCAGTGAGAAGCTAAAGAAAAAAGGAGAAAGGGAAAGAAGAAAGAGAGGAGCAATATAAGAATTTTGAAAGAATTTCAATAAATTTGAAAGCAATTGCATGTGACTTACCTCTCTTAAGGGACTTGTATACAAGTGATTGGGAATAGAAGTTAGCAGTTGCAGCGCCTCGCGCTCCTTCCTAGCCGGTTGTGGCCCGTTGTAGGAACTTTCACCCATTGTGCTAGCTTCAAGGAACCTTTTCATGATGATTGGAGTGGTGAATTCAAGGTTTTCTAGGCTAGAGAGGGGGGGTTTGATGTAAGTTACGAATTTGAGAGTCCCCCTACTTATAGAGCCCAAGTTCTTAGTCCTTACTCTCTAAGATCAAGTTGGGATAGGCTCCATTGAGGTTAGGATAGCTCTTAGCATGGGTTACGCAAGTCTATCCACGGATTGGGACTCTTCAAGAGAGTCTCAATGGAAGTTGACAGGTTTCCGACCTTGTGGTCTATCGTGCGACCGCTAATCCTTCTTAGCGGTTGTCTTACGACCGTTTATAGCTTCGCCCACACTTTTGTCCATCTATGTGGTTAATGGTCTCCGTTAGACCGTCTTAATTTTAAGAAGTCTTCATGGGACCGTCTTTACTTCTTTGGCGGTCTTGAGTGAACCGTCTTTATCACCCATCTAGTCATGGCTCATTTCAGTGCTTGGCGGCCTATCGAGGGACCGCCCAGTTCATTTAGCAACCATGTTGCAACCGCCTCTCTCTGCTGTCACCAATTTTGTTTCATTCCCGCCGCACTCAAGTTTCTCTCCTTCTCTCTCGCTCTCTTTTGTACTCTCACGTTATTAGTTGGTTAGTTAGTGTCGGTCCGCATACATTCATCATTTTAAGAAAAGAAAAGTGCATCTCATTTCACTAAAAAGCATGTACATGCATATATCTCATAGTACATCAAGCCTACCCCTCACCAGGACCCCCGTTGTCGCCAGTACCCTCATGCCTCTTCCTCGGTGGGTCCATGGCGGTGCTGCCCTCCTCGCGGTGGCATCATCGCCGCTCCTCATCCTCGTTCCTCCGATGGCCGAAGGAGCCAGTAAAGTAGTCCCTATAGGCGCTACTGCGTGCATCGCTCTAAGATGCGCTCCGCTTAGGACCCCTGCCCATCATCCGGACCATTTGCTCCACGGTCCGTAACTTGATCCTAAGGTCATGGACCTCTCGCCGGGCCTGCTCTGCCTCTGCCCGGGAATGCTCAGCTGCCTCCCTCTGTTGGGTAATTTCCAGCAACGCCGCCTCTAGCTCTCGTGTCTGCATACACATAGGTCATTCATTATTCATTAAGGGCATGCTTTGGAAGAGAAGTCTCAAGTTGCTTACCCTCTCTGCGAGCGCTTCCTCCGCCTCCTCAGCTTGTGCCATCACTCGTGCAAAGTCTGCATCCCGCTCAGCCCGATCTACTAGTGGTTGGGAGGAAGACGATGGTGCATCCGGCCCCTGGCGCTGAGCTCTCACGGCACGCTGCATTTAGAGTCATGTCAGTCCCATTAAGCATAATGTTACATTCTAGGTCTAGGGCTGAAGCTTACCAGGAGGTCCAAGGAGCGCTGGAGCTCATCCCGCTGCTGGACTGTAGAGTGGAGTAACCCTTGAAGCTCTACAATCTGTCCCTGGGGTCAAGATGCATGTAGAGTGTCAATCATTAATGTACATTATAATCATAAGCATTTTAAAGAGCATGAGTTTAAGAGTCGTACCGGTCATCGTGCGCTACGGAAGACTTGGTCTCCGTGGCGTCGGGCGTAGGCCGTCAAGTAGGCCTCGTCGCTGATAGCTCAGGGGCGTACCGCTTGCCCTAGCCTAGTCTAGTCATGGATCTGGTCCACTGCCCGGGCGACCCAGTCGATCTCCACTGCAAGCCCGCTTGCGTGGCGTCCCATGAGCTCCTCTAGTCTCTGTCACACCGGGAACTCCACCTCTGGCTGGTGGATGCCCGCGGTCCTCATGATCAACCGGTAGTGAAGAGGCTCGACCATGTTCATGCAGTGGAGCCAGATGTCTCATCCAACGTATGCTAGGGCTGCCACCACCCATGGCTGGCCCTCGTGTCCCTCTCCCTAGTACGGTGTCCACCGGACCTGCAGAATGGTGACCAATTGCATTAGTATCCAAGCATATAGTTACATTTATATAAGTTCAAGTTTAAGGCTTACCGAGGCATAGGGCAAGGTGTCGAGGTCATCCTGGATCGTCCGCACCTGGCATCGCAAGGATCCCACCTTTCGAACTGTTGTCCACCGCCTCATGATAGGCACCCGATCGGGATGCACCTCCTGCCCTCTCCCCAGTTCGGGGAGGAACACGTAGGCCCACACCTGCATTCCATGCATCAAAATGTTAGCATATAGCATTCATAAATCATATAGCAATTGCATAAGCATTTTAGAAGTCGAAGCTTACCTGGAGCAGTGGGGAGAACCCGCCTAACAACGTCCACTGGCTGGTGGAGCTAAGGGTGTCAAAAAGGAAGGCCAGCATGGTCGCGCCCCATGCGTACTCTCCAACACTGTCAACCTCCTCAAGCAGAGGCAGTAGCCGGTAGCTCACCCCGTCGGCTCTAGTCACGAACAGTATCCTCCCAAAGAAAAGCACTAGGAATCACCGTAGGATCATGTTCGCCTCTGGCCCGGTCCCGCTGCTACCTGCTATCACGCTTGATCAATCAATCATCCCAAGTGCTGCTTCCGCAACTCTCCAACAATGATCTCGGCTCCTCACAGGCCCAAGCTCTCCTGCAGTCTCGCTCTCGGTAAGATCAGCGAGTGTCACTCGGGCCTCAAAAGCTCCAGTCCTAACAGCCTCTGGGCTAGCTCCCGATAATCTGTGAGCGTCCTCCCACTGACTGGTGCGCATTGCACTCGTAGCTCGGTGATCCATGCCACGTCCTCCAGCATCGGAACCATGTGTCCCCACAGGAATAGGAACGCCCAGCTCATCGGATCCCACCGGTCATGCAGCGCATAAAGAAGGGCGGTGTCCAGCCTCGTCACCTCCATACCAAGGAATTCCTGCAAATCCCATGGTAGAAAGCCTCTCTCTCTGAAACTCAGGCAGTGCCAAATACATCGCCCGAACCAAGAGCCATGAGATCCGTGTTCGGCGTTTTCCTTGTATACATTCAATATTCTAGGTCAGTCATTCATTTCCATAAATCACGCATTGCATATTTTAAAAAAAAAATGCAGTCTGTCAGGGTAGCGGCCACCATAAGGCCATTTCTGTTCTTCTAACAGTCCTCTGTTGATTGTTTTAAATCCACAACAGTCATCACCAGGCCGTTTTCACCACCCAATAAACCTCTTCGCTGATCTGAGTTTAAACGGTCATTCCCTGACCATTTCTTTCTAATTTGCGGTCTGTTGGAGACCGTTCTATTTCCTTGGCAGTCTAGTTCAGACCGTTTCTACCCTTCGTAAGTCGGTTCATATCTAGCGGTCGCAGATGGACCGTCCTTCCCACCTAGCGGTCCCTGTTAAGACAGTTTCTTCTCCGCCGCGATGGATGGCGTTCACCCATCCCCCATCCTTTGGAGATGGCCCTAGGGGCCCTTACAGTCATTCCAAGGGGTTGGTGTGAAACCTCTATCCCCATCTAAACTCCACGCATCACTTGAAAATTTGAAATTGGGGGATTTTTGGTCCACGACTTACCTCGGACGACGGGGCCTTCCCGGCTGTTTCCATTGTCGTCGTCTCTCCCTCCTCGCCTTCTCGTTGCATTGTTGCTTCCTCGGCTGCTCCGGCGGCCGTAGAGGGTGTGAGGGCTAGGAAGAGGGAGCAAGGAGAGGAGGTGAGATTTCGGTGGAAGGATGGCGATGGGCTTCGGTCATGGCCATGTGGGGAAGACGAGGGAGACGAAGGGGGGACGGTTTCATTTTTTTGAAACCGATGTCTAAGTGGCAGTCTCACGACTAGCCGCTTTGCATTTGTAGGCGGTCATACGGAGACCGTTTTCTAATCATGGCCACATTTCTATGTCGAATCACCTTCCATGAGACGGTCGGTTCTTGACCGTTATTTTATTAAATGGTCTTTTCTCTGGCCGTTCGAGTGCTAAACGTTTGAAATTCAAATCCCGCTGATCTTTGCAGTCAGATTTGTGACCGTTTCTTTTATCTGGCGGTCTGGATGGGACCGTTTCTATGCGGCCTTTGGGTCTAAATAACATATGTTGTTTGCTGCTTAATCCAAAAAAAAATTGGCTGCATAATGTGCTTAATTGATAACTTTTATGGCTTGACTGGCTTATTCCATGATATAGATATTGTAAAATATTTTCATGATCTCTTGCAGCGTTACTACATACTTCTCCTGGTCAGGTAAGTCAGGTAAGTATTTCACATCCCTTCATCCCTTAATTCATTACTATATGGTATCTATGCTATACTATCTCGAGAACTGGCTAGTCATTCATATGTTCTGGGATCTGATGTTCCCCTTTACCAAAAATGATGATGATCTAAGTGCACATGTTTAATCGTTGGATAAGGCCGTTAGGTTGGGGGAATTAGGGGACGATGGTTCTAGCTTGCACGCCGTGGTTGCAGATAGTGTCTTGACCCTAATTAATCCATTCTAGCAATATTATTCTCGAGTATTTTCTATTTTATCTTTCTTTACATTCATTTTTATGATTTCTTTTATTTTAGTACAGCATGCATCATTCACATTTTTGGGCATTCATGTCCCCTAATCTGTCTAAAATATCTCTTTGATGATGGATAATTGTGCGTCCATGGTTTTTGGTAAGAAAGGGTATTCCACTCAGAATTGGAAGGTCTTTTCTGGTGTGTTCACTTGGTTTGATCGACTAAGAGTCTCGGTCTGGAGTTTAGTCTGCTCTCTTTTATTTTCCATTACTGCTTATTCTGATCCTCTCATTAGTTGTGGATTGTGTCCCCTGATGAGGTGGGTCATGTTTTCTCCTCCTGTTTATTTATTTAGTTCCTCTAGGCTGGTGTCGTTTTGGTCCAATCGTTCCTTTTGTTTGGCTCGGAGTTTTTCGGAAGATTCCTACCACTCATTGGTTAGGAACGGGTGTCGTTTACCTTAATGACCACTTTTTAGTCCGCTCCGCTGCATTTTCGCTTCATCTCCACGTTTTCATTTCGCCTTCGCTTCACCTCTGCTCGCTCCCCTACAAAGAGGACGTTAAGGAGGGGCATCTGTTGACACCCGTTTTATACATTTGAGTTGGGTTATTTTCTTACCTTTATTTATGATGTCCCAAGTTATCCATCACTCATTGGGCCAATTTTTAGATGGTTTTGGGCCTATTTTATGGGTAGTTTCTCCCTGGCTGGGCCTGCTCACATAATTTCTTGAATTTGGGCTTAACGAGCTTTATTTAACTTGGTCATTGGATAAACGAACATATTTATATCTTTTATTTTATTTTTCAACAAACCGCCTTAATAACAGTCTCACGATAGGCCGTTCCAAGAAGGTGGCGATCTATTGGATGACCATTTTTTCCCCTGCGTCGACCTAGGCCCTTCTCTACTTCGACTTGGCCTTTTCTGCGTCGACCTGTTGTTTTTTATAACGGTCTCATGATAGGCCACTCCATAAAGCTGGCGGTCTGCCAAGAACCGTTTCTACTTGGCAGGATTGCCATATTTGACTTGGTCTTCGGATAAATGAGCATCTTTATCTCCTTTCTTTTATTTTCCAATAGCCAAGTTATAAGCGGTCAATCGATAGACCGCTAACTGTCTCTGGCAGTCTATCGATGGACCGTTTCTTTCAACCGAGATTCCTGCATCGACGGGCATTTTCTCTCTCTATCCGTGGTCAAACCTGTTACTTCGTCCACGGTTTTCTCCACAGCTTCTTAGCCAAATAGGGCGCCGTTTGATCCTGACAGCGGCTACGAGTATTATCTTCACTTTATTCTAAATAATCGAAGGTTATTTCTCACCCAAAAGCCCTCAACTCGAGCTAGGGTTTCAAAGGGTCTATAAATAGAACCCTTGGCTCATGGCCGCGAGGGGGGGAGATTCGGGAGTTCGCGTCGAAATGCTGTTGCATTCTAGAGCAAAGTCCAGATAGGGAGAAAGGTTGTCTACGTCCTTTAAGCCTTCGGTTCAGGGAGTAACCGATTTCGTCATATTTTTGTGTCATCATTTGAGTCTTTTTTTGCCCATCTTTTAGTCATTTCATCTCCATTCCTCTTCGTTCTTCCCCACGTTTTTCATTGGCATCTTAGCATTCTTACATCCTCCTATCATTTTCCTCGCCCCATAGGGGTTAAAAAAACAAAACCCCCACGTATCCCCCCTTCTAATTATGTGTTTCATTTATAGTTCATGCTTATAGATATTGCACTTCCATAAACTTATTTAGGTCATTTTCTTTTGTCATTTGTGTTGTCTTGCAGGTCAGCAGGTGTTTCAACGTGAGGCCCATCCCTCCTGGCTGGCCAGAAGGGGTGGAGGTTTGAATTTCCCGGCTCAGGTTCTGGAAGCGCTTGCGGTCTACTTCTGACCGTCTACCAGAGGTAACAGTCCTTCTCAGGTCGTCTCTCCACTGTTTGCGGCCGATTGAAGACCGTCCAAGTCCTGCGCCCGTGTCTTCTCCCATGTTCTGCTTCAGTGCTGGTAGCGGCCTATCATCCGGCCGTCTTCACTGCTCAGCGGTCGTCACAAGACCATTTTCATCCTGCACCAGCGCTGTCTTGGTTTGGCGAGTGTCTTCATCCATTTTTTTCCAAGGTACGTGGTGCGTTCCTCCTTGCACTATCTGCCTTGGTGGCGATCACGATCTGGTAGCGTGCGTGGGTGATTGATTTCATTGCATTATTCATTTCCTTCCATGTTCCATTTGATGCCACATTAGTCATATTCATTCACACCCACAAACCCACACGCACTTTGGGAAGATTAGAAATATCTATATCTACACCTGTGTCGATCGTGTCTGACCGAGACCCGCGCTTTACTTCTCATTTCTGGAAGGGTCTACAACACTCTCTAGGGATGAAATTCAACTTTAGCACTACTTTCCATCCCCAAACAGATGGTCAAACCGAGAGAACCAACTAGATTATATAAGACATGCTAAGAGCATGTATCATCAACTTCGGCGGAAGCTGGCAAGACCACTTGCCCCTAGCCGAATTTGCTTATAACAACAGCTATCAGGCCAATATCCAAATGGCACCTTTCGAGGCACTTTATGGCAGGAGTTGTCGATCTCCAATATGTTGGGACGAAGTCAGCAAAAGATAGCTTCTAGGCCCGGATATGGTAAGAGATACAACTGAGAAGGTACACCGTATTCGAGAAAGACTCAAGGTAGCTCAGTGCAGGTAAAAGACGTATGTTGACACCAGAAGAAGAGAATTGGAGTTCCAAGTTGGAGACCATGTCTTCCTTAAGGTCTCTTCTGGATGAGGCATTCAAAGATTCGATGTTAAGGGCAAGCTTACACTGAGGTATATAGGTCCATTCAAGGTGTTGGAGAAAGTTGGCGAGGTAACTTATCGCATCGCTTTGCCCCCGCAACTATTGAAAATGCACAATGTATTCCTTTTTTCTATGCTGAAGAAGTATGTGCACGATCCTTTCCATGTCATCAACTACGACAACTTGGTAATACAAAAGGACCTTACTTATGAACAAAAGCCAATGAAGATCCTTGATCGAGAGGTTCGAGTTTTGAGGAATAAGACCATTCCCATGGTGAAAGTATAATGGAACAAGTGCTTAGAACAAGAAGCCATGTGAGAAACGGAAGAATCAATGCGGAAGAGATTTTCGGAGCTATTCTAGAATGTAAGTACTATGCACCCTCCGTGTCTCTATGTGTGTGATTAAATTTGGGGACCAAATTCTTTTAAGTGTGAGAGGGTGTAGCACTCCGGATAAAAATTATAAGAAATAAAGACTTCTTAAATAGAATTAAACCTAATAAACCCTCAACCTTAACCCATATACACATAAAGGCCTTAAACCTTTAAAGATATGGGCCTTGGGCCTTATACATTTACATCAAAGAAGGCTTAACATAGATTCCCACGGGTTTGTACGTAATGGGCCTTTACAATAAGGCTAGGTATAGATGTGCAAATATCCTAAACCTTAAGGTCTTTCCTCAACCCATACTCATAAAAGCCTCAACCCATACTCATTAAAAAGCCTCAACCTTTTATATATAAATAGGTCTCACGTAGGTGAGTTTAGTTTAATAGACCAATGGGCCATACGTTGGGCTTTAGATATGTATATATATAAATATATGAAACTTAGGGGTTTGTTGTATACACAAAAACCTCAATACGTTCGAACCATGCTTGAGCCTTTAGGGTTTTCAAAGGAGAAAATAAAAAAGGTGGTTGTTTAAAGGGAAGGGACAGAGTAGCAAACAGGGTAGGTTTTAAGGCCTTGCTACCTTATGGCATTCGAGCCTTCTAGAGATCCTATCCTCTATAAAATGAGCCCCTCCACGAACAAGCAGAAGTTGTTGTTCGAAGGGTTTTGGCTGCGCATGGGGGTCCATCTTCATCCAGCTATGTCTCCTCAACCTCCTGTGCGTGGACAGGAAAGCTTCCTGCACTCTTTTTCTTCCTACTTCTATGAACAAGAAGGGGATCTTCTGCTTCCTTTCTTCCTCCTTCTTGCTGCTATCAGGGATAGCTACGTGGCCTCCTATCATCTGCTTCCTTAGTCGATTTCTTCACCAAAGAGGTAGGTTTTCTCAAGGATTGAAGCCCAAGATAGTAGTAATTAAGGTTTGCATGTTTAAAAGTCACGTTATCACAGATATATTCCTTCTCCCTGGTCATCGTTTACTCCATTTTGCTCAAGTTCTAGCTTGTTGTTTACAAGATGAATAACGACTAGGTGAGGGGTCGCATATTGAATGGGCAACCGTGTGCGCAGTCGCCTATTCCTAATGGGCAACAGCCTCATAGTCGTTCATTAATGAGCAACCAGTACACCTGCCGTTATTCCCTGTAACTTGACAAATTAATTAACCCATGTTTGAAATTTAATACCACTGAAACCTGGCTCTGGTAATTTCGTGTAAGCATGTTTCTAGATTCTTCATAATTTTCTCTACCTGTTCATATATCTAGTTCTACGAAATTCCCTATACGTGTCATAGGGTTACTGTTCATGCAAAACATGTTATTCAATAGTATGGCTGTCTCTGGGAATGTATATGCCCGATGCATCTTTCATTTACAGAAGTAAAAGAATGGGCGACCGTTTATGCTGTCGCTAATCCAAGAATGAACAACATTCCAAAGAGTCGTTTATTCTTGGAAAAAAATATAGTGAATTAGATAAATTATGAAATTCAAGATTTCTATGATAAAATCCAAAGATTGAACGACTTCGAGGACAGTCGCTAATTAAAAATGATTATATAAAATTCTGGAAAATCCTGGAATGAGCTCCCCTGTGCAAGGGCATCAATTTCCACGGCAGTCCTGTAAATATGAAAACTTCATGAATGGGTGACCCTCTGTATGGGCGCTAATTACAGAATTGGTGACCACTTGGTTGGGCGCCAATTCCATGTGTCTCTATTTTTCTCGCGTCATTCCCGTCTCACACCACGGGTCTATTGGCACAGTGTCTCAGTCCGTAGATGCAGTCCAACATTTTTACGATGTTTCTCGCATAGCCTCTCAACTCTCGGTGATGTTTGAGCCCTCTGCGGGATATTCCTTCCTTCGGACTGGCGATTTCATCATTGGGACCTCCATTAGACTCCGCTAGCCTTAGATTCCTTGAAGACAGCCGAGCAGGTTGTATCATAAAAACCCATGACACCGTGTCTTGTCACGTCACTCTGAAGAAACGTGATCCTTAGCCCTCATAGAGCGCTGTTTCTGGCCTCTTTTGAGAAGTCTATTTTCTGTCAGCAATTAGCGACCATGACTTGGACACCAGAAGGAATTGGCGACCAGACCTGGGGCGCTATTTCACTGATTTAGCGACCAGAGTATGGATGCTATTTCTTCGAGCCTGTACTGTTCACAGGAATTAGCGACCACACAGTGGGCGCTATTTCTGTAATTGATGGCGACTGAGTGGACGCCAATTACCCAGTTTCATGACATGCCTTGGTTTTTCCTGTGATTTATCGATAAGTCATCTTTGTCCAAAGTTCTATCCTTGACTATATTCCATGAGATCTACCTTATGTTCCTACAATGGATAATTCCTTCGGAATTCTATATTGGCTATAAAACTTTAGTGGATGTCTAAATATTTACATGACTCAATGCCAGGCATTTATAGGGCCCGATCTGGTCCTGGGAGGAGCGCCCGAAAGTACTTATGCCCATAAGAGTTGATTGACCACGGTGTGACATTGTACCGAAGTACTTGTCGTTCTAGATTTATGACATCCCACTCTCTCTTGAACTAGTGCTTGACTTGACTTGACGTGACTTGACTTGCGTGGCCCGGAACGGGCGAGTACTTGCTTGATTGAAATAGCCAAACTCTGGTAACATGAACTTGATGATACATGCTTGACTCAATTCATGTTAGCTCCCTTGAATATAGTGCAAACACTTGATAGTACCTTATTGTTACCTTGAAATCATATGTAATTCATCTCTCAAGTTTTTCAATATCTTGCTCATTCATCATGCGTAGTTATACCTGCATTGCACGCAACATGTAATTACTTAAAGAATTGCTTATTCTTGAGATATAATTCCTACTGAGCGTTCGCTCACCCAGTTTCATTCCAACATTTTTTAGGTAACTTGGATATCGACAACCAATCGGATGGGAATGAGACTGAGTGAAGAGCGTAGAGCTTCCGAATGTCAAGCCGTTGCCGACCCGTGTCTTGTCGTGTCTTATCCTTTTATTGAGTCCTATGTCATTTTACCTTTTTGTCATTTGGAGACTTGTTAAGGCTTGTAGCCTTGTGGTTTAATTTGGATGGTTGACATTATGGATTGGGAATATCATCGTTATGGTTAATCGGTTAAATTATGGAATTTAATTATGGATGTTATTATATTACCTTATCTTCATGCACTCTATCTTTGTGTCGAATTTCCCCGTGCTCTGATTGACATGATTGATGTAAACTCGCCACGCGTACCGGGTTCCTTCCGTGCTCGGTGCGTGACATGGGAGGTTCAGCAATTCGAAACATATGAGGGCATGACTGGGAAAATTGTTATGCATGCATGTTGTGTGTGCATTTGGGTAACGAGTGAGAGGGTTGTCCTATTCAAAACCCATGAAGAGTCAGCGAACATATAGAATGCATGATTACTCATATGAACAATTCAATGGAGATTCACCTTTTTTTTTGAACTTGCCCTGCCTAGGGCAGGGTCGACCCCACCTTGGGTTGGAGTCGACTCCTCTCTCTCTCTTTTCTTGAAACTCGCCTAAAGGGGTCAACGGCTTGAAGGGCTACGTCAACGCAGCATGTAGGCTGCGTCGACCCAGCTCAAGCAGGCCAGCAGAGCTTGGCCTTTTCCATGTTTTGTTTTGTATGCTTTTCTTCTTTCCCTCTTTTCCTTCTACATGAGCAGTCATGCATATATGTATGCGAATGTGGGAATGATATGCAACATGCCCGAATGCGTATGGCTTTTTTTTTTGTTAGATATGCTTGTTGGATCAATTCCCTATCATGTTTACACTTGATTTATGCATGGTCGTGCATGTAGAAATGTGCAAGTGGCCAAGGGAAAAATTGGAGAGAGAGGCAGGTCGACCTGCTCAAGGGACAGGTTCACCAGCTCCCTTCACAGCAGCAGAACAAGGGGAGGAGTAGCCCAGACAGGAGATGCTGATCAAGGGGTCGACCGATGGGGTCAACCCCTGCAACAATAGGGCTCCAGGGGCTGTATGCAATGCAAGCGCAATTACCCATTGTTTCAAATTCTAATCTTTTGATGATGATGATTTTTTATATATATGAATGCCAGCCTTCACGCATTTTTGCTTCTTTCCTTATGATTGTTTATCAGATTATCTTTGACAAATCACTTCATTCCCTACGCTTACACAGAACATGCAGAATGTTAGAATTGGTCACATGTGGTTGCAGTAACTTCATCATGCCATCACAAAGGGGGATGGCTAAACAATAGGGGGCTGAGCAAAGGGGTCGACCCATGGGGTCGACCTCTGTGGTGACAGGGATGCAAGGCCCGTATGAAATCCAAGTCCATACTCATATTGCACCAAATTCTGATGTTTTAATGGTGATTTTATCTGAATACTAGTTCTTCACATTGATGTAAAACCGACCTATGGACCTATTTTGCAAGCATTCAAGTTTTGAGCAGTGGACTCACACTAGCGAGCTCACCCGTATGGCGCACACTTAGTGCCCGATGGCGACTAGGCGATGTTGGAGAGGGTCCGAGGCGGGACCTTGAGACTCCAATGGTTGGCTAGCTTGGGGAGAACCCCAAATGGACCTAGGATGCCCAAATCATGAGCGGCCAACACACCAAGGGTGTGGGTTAAGTGGATGCTCTCACAACTCGCCCGCGGTGGTCACTCAATTTGGTAGCAATTTAAGATCGGACACTCTCTTACCGCCGACGGAGTAACTATAGCAATACTAAGCTAAGCAAGTCCATTACAGAAATGAGAGATGTTCAGGAGCTCACCTAGCCGGCGTGAAGATGCCGACTCCGGCCGGAGACGGGGGCGAGCGGGGAGGCGAGGGTATACACCCGCACGCCGCGTCGGTGTCGCTTCAACCTGAAATGGCAAGAGTACAACACTACGCCTCTCGCAGGAGGGGTGATCTTGGGATGGGGATTAAGCTAATTACATCCAAAACTACCTCCACGCAGGGAGGGGCCTTCAGCTGGCCAAGCGGGGTGGAGGAGTTATGAAGGAAACCCGATGTTCGGATCGTTGCCGGTTTTGCCAATCTTCAGAGTTGCTGGACAGTAGGGCGGTGATGATGCTGCCAAAAATTCCACGAAGCTCAGAACTTGATGAGACTTGTGCCAAAAGCTTGCCAACGGACCAAGGATGACCTTTGAATTTTTTCTGTGCTTGGTAAAGTGGTTGCTGGCCGGGGCAGAGTCTGGAACCGGACTGATTGGTTCTGCCTCTGTCTTGTGCAGAACAATGTGGCTGGTTGCAGAGGGTGCCACGATCTCTACCAAGCTCTGATTGAGACGAGACCTGAACCGTTAGAACCGTGGTCGAGTCTTCTTTCTGTTGGCATAAACTGCGTGGTCGGAAGATGTTGGAGAAGACCGGGACGATCAGATGAGTAGAGGGGTGTCGGTTCTGGCTTCTGTAAACTGACCTGACACACTTGGAGTAGAAAATTCGTAACGTTAGATGCCGATGTCCAAATGCAGCTATGCTTCTTGAGGATGAAAGAAGACTTGAGAGGGAAGATTTTTTCTGAAGAACACTTGATCTGAATCCCAAAATGTTCATCGTGATCGAGCTTCCACTCTCGCTCTGGTTCCCTGCCTGAGAGGTCCTACGCAGTCGAGGGAGAATCGCTCCTACCGGTAGCTCGGAACTTAGATGTCGATGAAACCACCTCGCCTGAAAGCTCTCCGGACGACCTTTCCAGAGATATAGGCCTTGACACCAAAAGGACCAGGGAGAGGCCGGATCCGATGCAACTTTCAGGACCTAACTCTGCTGCCTGCGACCTGCTATCTGAAACTGCAAACCAGCAAGATTAAGGGAATGGGAGAGAGGGTAGCATAGCTTGGGAGTGATGGCTGATGGTTTGTGGAGGGGGGAGAGACGTGGCTAGGATCTTCCAAGAGGTCTAGGGGGGCAGGGATGGGTGGAGGAAGAGCTGGAGCTGCAAAGGGTGGTGGGGGGAAGATGGAGGTGCACAAGAGAGATGGTGAGTAGGAGAGGAGGTGGGGGGCGAACTTGGCTGTTGGGGGGAGATGGAATTCAACCTAGGGTGGTTTAGGAGGTGGGGAGATGGAAGGGCACAGTCCTAGGGAGAGGGAAATTCGAATTTGGGCTTAGGGAAGAGCCCCTTCAACCTTGGGGAGAGGAAGGGTTGCTTGGGAGAGTGGAAAGGTGCCTAGGAGAAGGGGTTTCCACCTAGGGGTTGGAGGGGGAATTGAATGAGTGCATGGGGAAGGGGAAGGGGCCTTAATGAGGGGTGAATGGGGAGGAGAGAGAATAAATTTTGAAATTGGGGTGGGGAGGAGAGAGAGAGGGGGCACAACCCACTTAGCGAGAGTGATAGTAAGAGAGAGAGAGAGAGGGAGATATTGAGAGGGAACTAGAAGGTGTGGAAATTTTCTGGATTCATTATTCAAGCATAAGTTGTTACAAATGAGAGAGGGGTGGGACTATTTATAGACTTCACACTTTTCCTAAGACCAAACTGACCCTGACAAACTAACTAATGACCAAACAGTCTAACGGAGGGGCGCCCCTGGGCCTAGCCCAATGAATTGGGCCTATTAACCTATCAAACCAACATAATGACTCAATACTTAAGAAAATGACTCAACAACCTAGGTACATGACTCAAATAAAGGGAAAATTACATGATATTGACTCAAAGAAAATGTGAAGATTACATGACTAGACTCAAAAATATATGACTAACATAATGGCGCTTGCTGACGAACAATCCGAGTCCGGAAAAAATGTGGAGGGGCAAGGGATGCCCTCATCATACCCTCGGGGTGGGGAAAACTCGACCTCGTCGAGTATGGGTCCACCAAGGAAGTAGTACATCGAACTACGGCTCTGGGCGATCCACGATCTCCATACTCAACCCGCGACCATAGTTAGGGAACGGCGCTTTAGCTCGACAAAGTGGCTCGGTCATACCCTCATGCTGACGATAGGATCTTGCTTGCCTGGTATTGCCGTTGTGTGCTCACGTCGGGCTCTCAAGCTATTTGTGGTGGCACTCCGAGGGTGTCTCTCACAAGGGTAGGTGTAAGCTCGAGGCACTCACTAGGATCCACTGCGGTGCCCTTAGAGGGTGCCGGATCCGCCACATGGGAAGTGGGGTGAATCCCAAAATCCATTTGAAAGTTCAACCCATAAGCTGGGTTGCCAAAGCCACTCAGATCTTGGCAAGGTCCAAGTCCTCGTGCCCTCAGATTGGAGGTGACCCTAAAGTAGAGCCACTCCAAAGCCATCATCACCAAGTTGTCAACTTGGAACTCAAAGTGGTGCTTAGGAGTTTGTGCTCGCTTCTTGTGAATCCCACCGCTTGTTGCTTGATACTTGCTTGAATGCATATGCCATGCACAATGATGTGATGTGAGTTGACAATGTATGGTATGCAAAGGTGGTCCAGGACAACCACATATAGACCTATCATGCATTGATGTTATGAGGACGTTGAATGATTTGGGAGGACCGGGGCATCCATAGGTAGGCATGGTGGTGACAAATGATGGGGGACCCGGACATCCATGTATGCTCCTTTCATGCTTATGACTCATGATGAAAGAGGGTGGACCATTACATCCAAATATGGTCCACTTATGCTTCCTACTTGACATGTGGGTGATGTGGACGAATGTACCGGACGGACTAATCATGCCAAGCGGTGTGATGTGCCAAGACATATGAATTCCTTTCCCAAAGATGACTTCCTCATGTGGGATGGTGGGGTGACCTTTGAGCTTCCACTCAAAAGGGTCAAAGGGATCTAGGTAGGTGGATATGGGGTGGGGCACTTTCTTGATCTCTAGGTGGGTGTTGCCTAAGGTCATGATTTCTATGGTGTAACCTGGGTCATGGATGAGGTGGGCTTGGCCCAACATGGTTGGTGGGGGTAGGAAAGGGTGGGTGGTGGGTGATGTGGGTGGGTCACGTGGGTACCCATACTCCCAAAGGAAGGGATCAAAGGGGTCATGGACTGGGTTTCCTAGAAGAAGAGACTCTATGCCCACATGGTCTTCACACGGTGGGTCCTCCTCCCTCAAGGTAATTTGACCAAGGTCGTTAGTGGGACAGTCGATCAAGGTATTTGGGATCTCAATGGAAGTGGAGTGGATCATGATGGGTTTTTCATCCATAGGGAGAATGAGAAGGAGGTTACTAGTGTAGCAACAAATGGTGAAGACCGAGGTGATAGAACCATCACATGGGTGGATGAGACTAAGGCTTTTTGGGTGGGCCTTTCCTAAGGTCAATAAGCAAGTCAACCGTAGTTGCCATTCTAAACCCTTGAGGAGATCATCCCAACCTTCTACCTCATAGTAGGATTGGATTGTGGTGTGATAGGAGTGGAGGGGGGCAATTTGGGATGGATATCCCAATGGTGAGAGAGGTGGGGGTGAGCTAGGAAGGGTGGGTCCTTGTTTGAGCCATTGGAGTATGGCTTCATTCATGGTGAAGGTGTGTGGCTTTTGAGGATCCGGATTAGGAGAGGTGGGTGGAAGTGGAGGTTCTTGGATTTCCTCTAGGGTAGATTTTTGTTCGGGACTAGCATCTATTTCCATGTGGATGGGTGTGTGGGTTTCAATTCCTAGTGTTAATGGGTTGGGTAGGTCTAATGCGGGAGAATTGGTGATAGCTGGAGCATGGTGCACTTGGGGTGGTGGGTAAGGGTGGACTTGGATTTGGATAGGAAGGGGAAGTAGAGGAGGCCTAGGTTGGGGAAAGATTGGTGTAGGAAGCGGGAGGTGGGTTGGGTGAGGGGTTTTGGGTTGGGGGGTGATGGCCATTATGGACCTAGGTGGAGGGGTGGTCATGGGGTCCACTTGAGTTTGAGTGGTGAATGTTGGATGAGTGGTGGTCCTTATGGAGGGAATCGGGCCGGTTAAGGGTCTCTTGCCCTTGGGATCGTTTGGGGTGGAGGTGGGGGTTAAAGGGGCTTGACTAGTGTAGGTTAGGGGAGGGGGTTTTGGTTAGGGTGTGGGGGACCTTATGGGGTTGGGTGAGGAGGTGGAGGCCTTAGATACTTGGGTTTTAGGGGTGAGGTTTTGGACGGGTGGGGTTGAGGGAGTGGGAGTGCTCCTTGGGCTTTGATAACCCGGGTAGGAAGGGGACATATATTTTGCCCTAAGTTGCTCCTTCATGTCCTTCCAAGTGGTGATGGGAGTTACCCTTCTAAGTACTTTTAGCCCAACAATTTGCATCCAATAAGTTTTTGCCCGTTTGGTAAGTTGCATTTTGGCAACCCATGCCTTTTCATCATCGGACATAGGATACCAAGTGAAGTATTTGGTGCGGACACCCGAGCTGTTGATCGGCACGACACACCGAGCCACCGGTACCGCACACGGAGCACGACACGAGCCACCTCAGCGTCCATCTGGCTCGGAGACAGCTTGGAGACTCCGCCTTGAGCCTCGCCATTTATTATATTTAGCTATACTTTATGTGTGTGTAATTTGTATTTATTTCGTTGCATTCGGTTTGCCATTTTGAGTGTAATAGGGGCTTACGAGCATTTCGGACCCCGTGGGCCCCACGGGCCCCCCGGGCCCCACCACATTGGGCCACCTCAGCCTAGGGTCCCACATGGGGCCAGTCAACATGCCACATGGGAGCATCTAGAAGTTTGAATGGTATTTGGACACATGGGGGACAATGGACTTGAAAAGTCCAAATGAGAGGCCACCTACCCCCACCTACCAAGTCCAACTTCCACATCCTTGCCATTCTAGTCAATAGGCCGCCCCCCCCTTTATTTTTTTTTAATTTTCATTTGTGTGGATGGTCACATGCAATCCTATCCCTCAATCTCCCACCCCTAGATCCAACGGTGGAGGATTGATTAGATTGGTGACCTATATATGCTTGTAATTTCCATTTTTGATGAATTAATGCCATTTGGAATCAAGAAATTGTTGGATCTCCAGCTTGGTGCGCCCCTCTCTTCCCCCTTGCAGCTGTGAAGGTTGCCTCTGGAGGTGTGACTCCTCCCCTATCAGTTCCGGTCATCGCCGCCGCCGCCACGAGCCGCCATCGCCACCACCGGAGTTCTGTCCACGCAGTACCACAGCCACTTCCACGAAATTCCAATCTCAGCCACGGCCTCAGATCGAGCTGAAACTTTTACTGGATGTCCCAGAGGTGTCCAGCACGTCCTCAGAATTTTGGTTGGTCATAAACATCTCATTTGGTATTTTTTGATTTTCGTCCAATCACAGTTTCCAGATCTGTCTACTGTCTGTTTCCATTTCCACCCGCCCAGAGTTTCAAGTCTTAGGTCCTTTTTTTGATTTTCTTTGGTTCTCCCAATTTAACTGGGTGTCCCTTACATCCATCCCTTCATCCACCATTTTTTTTAATTTTTGGTTCGTCAATTTCATATTTTCTAAAATTCGTTCTCAGTCCTAGCTACAGTACTTTCTGCCAGTTCCCAGATCCGACCACCAGACACTCCAAAAATCCTATCAAATCACCACCAGCTCCAAATCCAATTCTAAAAATTGTCCCATCTTCATGGTTTGAATATCTACAAAGTTGAAGAAGATCTTGAAGTCTGATTCCTACGGAAAGTAGGCGGTCAATGGTGGTTCTCAGACAAGTACCCTGTAAATCTGATGTCTCGGTTACTGTACAACAGGGATTTGTAAATTCATTAAAGTCTAGATCTGGCTAGATCCATCAGATCTCTTTGAGTCTAGATTGAAGCATTTGAAGAGAGCTTTCCAACGATAGCTCATGCGTCCCGATCCGACGTCGGGATCGACCGCAGCGGCTGTTTTCGCCGGAGCGCGCACCTGAAAACAGCAAGCAGAAATCCGTGGGCAGCATTCCAAAAACTTGGAGATCGGAGTTGTTCGGCCACCGGTCGGTGTTCCCGGCCGACCGCCTTCCGTGGAGACGTGCCACCAGGGGTCCCCATCACAGTGGGACCCACTCCTTCAGATCCGGAGGCCAGCGCCACCCGTGGGCCCCACGGGCCCGCAGAACCCGCCATTCGGAAAGCACTAAAACGCGGAGTTCGGCACCGCCGGGCGACATCAAGATGCTGCCCGTCAACCCGAGTTGCGTGATTCCCGGGCTCCACATGTGACCTTTTACCTCCCTGCGTGGAGTGGGTCAAATCTTTGTATTGCTGTGATATTGTTTAACCGGGAGTCCGTGATTCGGCCGGGGTTGTCTTCGCCACGCCGGGAGCGTGGAGGTAATGGTCCGAACCTCTTGGCGTTCATTTGCTTAGCTAGTATACGGTCTTTTGCCGCTGCCGAGAGTGTAGGTTCCTAGCCCGTGTGTCCATGTCACCGCTGTGAGCGTGAGAGTGACCCGTCCCGCGACTCGATCCGAGTCCGGAAGTGAGTCTGACTACCTTGAACTCTGCCGGTTCCTTAACCGCGCACGATCCACGTTTTCCCTCGCATGGGACGCCGAGTGAGCTTGTACTTCTGTTAGCGACGTTTGCCACTAGGAGCTCGTAGTGTCGGGCTTAGCGTCTCCCTGGTGTGTATTGCTGGTCGCGTCTTCATTTAGAGTCCGAGGGTGGCACTGTATAGTGTCGTCTCCCGTGTCCGTCCCGCATCAGTTTGGTATCAGAGCAAGTCGAGTCTAGGGTAGTCGTTGCATAAGTCTTGCATAGTCTAAGGTTACCCCACACACACCTTCACTCGGTATATCCAAAGGTGTTGTCCGACCGTTAGGCTTCGCCTACCGGGAAGACCACACACTTGCGCGAGTGACCTTCGGGTCGATTACCTCCGCCGCGTACCGAGTCTTGGCCGTGTCTAGGGTGTAGTCGAGTCTCATTCTTTTCAAAAAAAAAAAAAAGTGTTTTAAATTGCATTCTTTCAAAATACGAAAAAAAAGAGTGTTTTCAAATTGCAATTAGGTCTAAGTGTATCATTTAGTGTGTTTGCATTAGTCGGTCGTTGTCACCTAGTCCGTACGTCTTTGCATGCCCACCCGTCGAGGCACCCAATACTCGCCACCACCACCTATGGCGGACTCCCGAGCCCGTAGTTCCGATGAGTCTTCCACGGCCGAGATGTTCCGGGCCATCATGGATCGTTTAGACACGCGTATGGATGGTCTTAGTACGCGTATGGATGGCATAGGGACGCGTCTAGAAGGGAGGATGAAGGTCCTCGAGGATCGGGCCGGGGTTTCAGAGCAGTCCATTCAAGGCCTTGTTGGGAGGATTGCCGTCCTAGAGAGGGGCCCAGTAGCGGCGCAACCCGCGCCGACGAACGGCCAACAAGAGCCGGTGCAGCAACCCGCTGTGCCAAGGGCTCAGGTAGAGGATGTCGGGAGGCAACAGGCGCCTATAGTGGATGATTATGCCTCCGACAATGATCACGGGGGTAACGGTCGTCGTCATCAACGACGGAATCGTGATGACGAGGATGACGACCGCATTCTTAGGGGTGTGCGTGCGGACCCTCCCACTTTTAGCGGGTCCTTGGACCCTAGGGTGTATCTAGATTGGGAGGCCGGTATGGACCGGTACTTCGAGTGGTTTGAGATGACGGACCACCGAAGAGTCCGATATGCGAAGATGAAGCTGCAAGGGCAGGCCCAAACTTATTGGATCAATGTGGAGAGCCTGCTCAACCAGCGACGTCAACCCCAAATCGGTACCTGGGATGATATGAAACTCAAATTGAGGGAGAAGTACCTTCCTGCCTCATATCGCCAACGTCTTATAGACAAGTGGCAAAGCATCTCCCAAGGGAACCGATCCGTGACCGAGTACACCGCCGAGTTCGATGAGTATTATTTGCGGTGCGGGGTCACGGAAGAGAGCACCATGACGATATCCCGCTTTCGGAGAGGTTTGCGGCCTAATTATCAATATGAACTCTTTCGCCGCAATGCCACCACTTTGGAGCAGGCATATCAGATTGCTCTCGAATTGGAGCAATTCGAGGCCGAGTTCGAGTCACCCCATCGGTTGGGCTCCTTTCCCCTTCGTAGTGTCGAGTCCCGTGGCTCATCTGGCACATATCCGAGGGCCCCCATGGCTCGACCTCAGGAGCCCGCTCGCCACGAGCCCTTTGCTCCTAGGCCTCGCCCTCCACCCCCGAGGGACCTACCTCGTCCCCAGCATCTTACGGCCCCACCCATAGCCCGTCCACCGGCACCTGCACCACCCGCACGTCCTTTGTTGCCTACGCCTCCTATCCGTCGGGAGGATAAAGGTAAAGGACCTATGATTGGGGAGCCTAGTGGATCACGGCAGCAGTGTTATCGCTGCAATGGGTTTGGCCATTTCGCCAACCAGTGTCCCACTCGCCCATCTCTTCACATTGGGGACACACAGGCTGAGGATACCACCCCTGCGGCCCTAGAGTTAGTCAGCTATGAGGCAGATGAAGAGCTAGCTGACGAGTACTATGAGATGGGAGGTGAGGCCCAGGATGCCCAGCAGTTAGATGATACCCATGTGGGGGTCGTCAGATGTATCCTCACCCAGCCACAGGTCAGTGATGACTGGCGTCGGACCACTATCCTTCATGTATTCTGTAGGCTGGGAAAGCAAATTTGCAAGGTGGTCATCGATAGCGGGAGTTGTATCAATGCAATCTCCACGAACGCTGTCACTCGTCTTGGTCTCACACCCGTAGACCACCCTTGCCCCTACCAGGTATCATGGGTGGATACAACTTCCATTTCGGTCAGGCTGCGGTGCTTGGTCCCGCTGCAGCTCCACTCCTACCGTGACGAGATCTGGTGTGATGTTCTTCCCATGGAAGTGGGAAGTATCATTCTTGGTAGGCCGTGGTTATTCGACCGAGATGCCACACTCCATGGTCGGTCGAACACCTGTACCTTCGACCACGATGGCCAGCGGGTCACCCTCCAACCCGTTCGGCCCAGGAGCCCATCTGTTAGGGGTCCTACTGGCCCTAGTACTCCGAAGCCTTCCGTTCCCGGGCCTAGTACCCCATCCCCAGCTCGGGCTATGACCGTTACCTCTGGCCCAGGAGAGCCCTCGACGAGGAGATTGATGATGATTAGCTCCCGGGAAATGGAGCAGGAGCTTAGTCAGGGCTGTCCGGTGTTTGCCATTACGGTCCGAGAGGTGGAGCGGGACTCCGAGGGTGAGCTCCCACCCGAGGTTGTTCCCATTCTGCAGGAGTATGCTGATGTATTCCCCGATGAGCTTCCCGAGGGACTCCCACCTATGCGGGATATTCAGCATGCCATCGACCTTGTTCCGGGCTCTTCTTTGCCCAATCTTCCTCATTATCGAATGAGCCCCACGGAGCATGCCGAGCTTAAACGGCAGGTCGATGAGCTTGTGCAGAGAGGATCTGTCCGGGACAGCATGAGTCCATGTGCTGTACCCGCATTACTCGCCCCGAAGAAGGATGGCACGTGGAGAATGTGCATTGATAGTCGTGCCATCAACAAAATCACCGTGAAGTACAGGTTCCCTATTCCCCGCCTTGATGACATGCTGGACATGATGGCAGGTGCCACTATCTTTTCGAAGATCGATCTTAAGAGCGGCTATCATCAGGTGAGGATTAGGCCAGGTGATGAGTGGAAGACCGCATTTAAGACCAAGGACGGTCTATATGAGTGGTTGGTCATGCCTTTTGGGTTGACCAATGCCCCTAGCACTTTCATGCGGCTCATGACTCAGGTCCTTCGACCTTTCATTGGAGTCTTTGTAGTGGTGTATTTTGATGATATCCTTATCTATAGCCGCACCACAGGGGACCACTTAGACCACCTTCGGCAGGTCTGTATACTTCTTCGGCGAGAGCAGTTGTTTGCGAACCCACAGAAGTGTGCTTTCATGACATCTCAGCTTACCTTCTTGGGTTTCATTGTGTCTAGTACTGGGGTCTCCGCCGATCCGGAGAAGGTCCGGGCCATTGTTGAGTGGCCGGAACCCCGTACGGTTCATGATGTCCGCAGCTTTCATGGCCTTGCGACGTTCTATCGTCGCTTCATCCGCGGATTTAGCTCCGTCACTGCCCCGATCACGGATTGCATCCGTAAGGGCACATTTGTATGGACGAAGGCCGCATCTGCTGCCTTCAGGGACATCAAGGAGCGCATGACCCAGACACCTATCCTTCGACTGCCTGATTTCTCGAAGGTGTTTGAGGTCTGTTGTGATGCGTCGGGTGTTGGGATAGGAGGAGTTTTGAGTCAGGAGTCCCACCCGATCGCATATTTCAGCGAGAAGCTGAATGATGCGAAACTGCGATATTCCACATATGATAAAGAGTTTTACGCAGTTGTTCAGGCTCTTAGGCATTGGAGGCATTACCTATTACATCAGGAGTTTGTCTTATACTCCGATCATGAGGCTTTGAGGTACCTCCATTCCCAAAAGAAGCTGAATTCGCGTCATAGTCGTTGGGTTGAGTATCTCCAGCAGTTCACCTTTGTGCTAAAACATAAGGCTGGAGTGGAGAACAAGGTGGCCGATGCCTTGAGTCGGCGAGCATGTCTTCTTACCACCATGAGTGCCGAGGTCATAGGGCTAGAGAAGATGAAGGAGGCCTATGTTGATTGTCCTGACTTCGGTCAGATTTTTACTACTCTCCAGGCCGGGCCCTCGAGAGACCATGATGATTATGTGCTTCAGGAGGGTTACCCCTTTCGAGGTAGCAGGCTATGTGTTCCCCGAACTTCGGTTCGAGATTTCCTAGTGTGGGAACTACATGCGGGAGGTCTAGCCGGCCACTTTGGTCGGAACAAGACTATTGAGGCAGTGGAGCATCGATTTTATTGGCCGAGCTTGAAGCGCGATGTTGCTAACATCGTGGCTCAGTGCCGTACATGTGCTACGGCCAAAATGAAGAAGCAAAGCTCGGGCCTTTATACGCCTCTCCCCGTGCCTGATGCCCCGTGGCAGGATGTCAGCATGGATTTTGTTTTGGGATTGCCACGTACCTCCAGGAAGCATGATTCGGTCTATGTGGTGGTTGACCGTTTCTCGAAGATGGCCCTCTTTATCCCTTGCTCAAAGACTTCGGATGCTTCTAGGGTAGCCCGCCTATTCCTTACTCATGTGGTGTGCAAGTTCGGGTTGCCTCGCACTATAGTGTCTGACCGTGATGTTAGGTTCACTTCCTATTTTTGGAAGACACTATGGCATATGATGGGTACGCACCTCAAGTTTTCCACTGCATACCATCCCCAGACAGATGGTCAGACCGAGGTGGTCAATAGGAGTCTGGGTGATCTTTTGAGATGTCTTGTTAGGGACCGCATTGGGGATTGGGATCTCATTCTACCTATGGCTGAGTTTGCATATAATGATTCGGTGAATAGGTCTACTGGCATGAGTCCATTTGAAATTGTCACAGGTCGTAGGCCTAGGAAACCTGTTGACCTTGTCCCCATGCCTGTCCATGCTAGAGTGTCGGAGTCGGCCGAGTCATTTGCTAGGCATGTTAGGAGTTTGCATGACGACATCCGTCGTCACATTGAGTCCAGCAATGCACGGTACAAGGAGTTAGCCGATGCCCACCGACACCACCGAGAGTTCCACGAGGGCGAATACGTCATGATCAGGGTAAGACCTGAACGGTTTCCCTCTGGAACCGTTAAGAAGTTGCAAGCTCGCGGAGCCGGTCCATTCAGAGTGTTGAAACGCGTTGGATCCAATGCGTACGTTGTGGACTTGCCCGAGGAATATGGTATAAGCTCTACCTTCAATGTATCGGATCTTGTTGCATATCGGGACCCAGCGGTGATCCCTAGTGAGCCTTTTGAGCCATCTCCTCCCCTTGAGAGTGATCCCACACCTGAGTGTCCACTTCCACCTCCAGCCCCATTTTCACGGCAGCGTGAGCATATAGATCGTATACTGGACGAGCAAGTGACGGTTACCAGGAGTGGATCTTACCCGCGCTACCTAGTGCGATGGAGAGGACGGCCCGCTACTGAGGACACATGGATCACACATGGTGAGTTGCAGCAGATTGATCCGGACCTTTTGGAGCGATACAGGAGCGATGCAGACCCTTACTCGACAGGGTCGAGTTTCTCCCACCCGGGGAGAATTGGTGCGGACACCCGAGCTGTTGATCGGCACGACACACCGAGCCACCGGTACCGCACACGGAGCACGACACGAGCCACCTCAGCGTCCATCTGGCTCGGAGACAGCTTGGAGACTCCGCCTTGAGCCTCGCCATTTATTATATTTAGCTATACTTTATGTGTGTGTAATTTGTATTTATTTCGTTGCATTCGGTTTGCCATTTTGAGTGTAATAGGGGCTTACGAGCATTTCGGACCCCGTGGGCCCCACGGGCCCCCCGGGCCCCACCACATTGGGCCACCTCAGCCTAGGGTCCCACATGGGGCCAGTCAACATGCCACATGGGAGCATCTAGAAGTTTGAATGGTATTTGGACACATGGGGGACAATGGACTTGAAAAGTCCAAATGAGAGGCCACCTACCCCCACCTACCAAGTCCAACTTCCACATCCTTGCCATTCTAGTCAATAGGCCGCCCCCCCCTTTATTTTTTTTTAATTTTCATTTGTGTGGATGGTCACATGCAATCCTAGCCCTCAATCTCCCACCCCTAGATCCAACGGTGGAGGATTGATTAGATTGGTGACCTATATATGCTTGTAATTTCCATTTTTGATGAATTAATGCCATTTGGAATCAAGAAATTGTTGGATCTCCAGCTTGGTGCGCCCCTCTCTTCCCCCTTGCAGCTGTGAAGGTTGCCTCTGGAGGTGTGACTCCTCCCCTATCAGTTCCGGTCATCGCCGCCGCCGCCACGAGCCGCCATCGCCACCACCGGAGTTCTGTCCACGCAGTACCACAGCCACTTCCACGAAATTCCAATCTCAGCCACGGCCTCAGATCGAGCTGAAACTTTTACTGGATGTCCCAGAGGTGTCCAGCACGTCCTCAGAATTTTGGTTGGACATAAACATCTCATTTGGTATTTTTTGATTTTCGTCCAATCACAGTTTCCAGATCTGTCTACTGTCTGTTTCCATTTCCACCCGCCCAGAGTTTCAAGTCTTAGGTCCTTTTTTTGATTTTCTTTGGTTCTCCCAATTTAACTGGGTGTCCCTTACATCCATCCCTTCATCCACCATTTTTTTTAATTTTTGGTTCGTCAATTTCATATTTTCTAAAATTCGTTCTCAGTCCTAGCTACAGTACTTTCTGCCAGTTCCCAGATCCGACCACCAGACACTCCAAAAATCCTATCAAATCACCACCAGCTCCAAATCCAATTCTAAAAATTGTCCCATCTTCATGGTTTGAATATCTACAAAGTTGAAGAAGATCTTGAAGTCTGATTCCTACGGAAAGTAGGCGGTCAATGGTGGTTCTCAGACAAGTACCCTGTAAATCTGATGTCTCGGTTACTGTACAACAGGGATTTGTAAATTCATTAAAGTCTAGATCTGGCTAGATCCATCAGATCTCTTTGAGTCTAGATTGAAGCATTTGAAGAGAGCTTTCCAACGATAGCTCATGCGTCCCGATCCGACGTCGGGATCGACCGCAGCGGCTGTTTTCGCCGGAGCGCGCACCTGAAAACAGCAAGCAGAAATCCGTGGGCAGCATTCCAAAAGCTTGGAGATCGGAGTTGTTCGGCCACCGGTCGGTGTTCCCGGCCGACCGCCTTCCGTGGAGACGTGCCACCAGGGGTCCCCATCACAGTGGGACCCACTCCTTCAGATCCGGAGGCCAGCGCCACCCGTGGGCCCCACGGGCCCGCAGAACCCGCCATTCGGAAAGCACTAAAACGCGGAGTTCGGCACCGCCGGGCGACATCAAGATGCTGCCCGTCAACCCGAGTTGCGTGATTCCCGGGCTCCACATGTGACCTTTTACCTCCCTGCGTGGAGTGGGTCAAATCTTTGTATTGCTGTGATATTGTTTAACCGGGAGTCCGTGATTCGGCCGGGGTTGTCTTCGCCACGCCGGGAGCGTGGAGGTAATGGTCCGAACCTCTTGGCGTTCATTTGCTTAGCTAGTATACGGTCTTTTGCCGCTGCCGAGAGTGTAGGTTCCTAGCCCGTGTGTCCATGTCACCGCTGTGAGCGTGAGAGTGACCCGTCCCGCGACTCGATCCGAGTCCGGAAGTGAGTCTGACTACCTTGAACTCTGCCGGTTCCTTAACCGCGCACGATCCACGTTTTCCCTCGCATGGGACGCCGAGTGAGCTTGTACTTCTGTTAGCGACGTTTGCCACTAGGAGCTCGTAGTGTCGGGCTTAGCGTCTCCCTGGTGTGTATTGCTGGTCGCGTCTTCATTTAGAGTCCGAGGGTGGCACTGTATAGTGTCGTCTCCCGTGTCCGTCCCGCATCAGTTTGGTATCAGAGCAAGTCGAGTCTAGGGTAGTCGTTGCATAAGTCTTGCATAGTCTAAGGTTACCCCACACACACCTTCACTCGGTATATCCAAAGGTGTTGTCCGACCGTTAGGCTTCGCCTACCGGGAAGACCACACACTTGCGCGAGTGACCTTCGGGTCGATTACCTCCGCCGCGTACCGAGTCTTGGCCGTGTCTAGGGTGTAGTCGAGTCTCATTCTTTTCAAAAAAAAAAAAAGTGTTTTAAATTGCATTCTTTCAAAATACGAAAAAAAAGAGTGTTTTCAAATTGCAATTAGGTCTAAGTGTATCATTTAGTGTGTTTGCATTAGTCGGTCGTTGTCACCTAGTCCGTACGTCTTTGCATGCCCACCCGTCGAGGCACCCAATACTCGCCACCACCACCTATGGCGGACTCCCGAGCCCGTAGTTCCGATGAGTCTTCCACGGCCGAGATGTTCCGGGCCATCATGGATCGTTTAGACACGCGTATGGATGGTCTTAGTACGCGTATGGATGGCATAGGGACGCGTCTAGAAGGGAGGATGAAGGTCCTCGAGGATCGGGCCGGGGTTTCAGAGCAGTCCATTCAAGGCCTTGTTGGGAGGATTGCCGTCCTAGAGAGGGGCCCAGTAGCGGCGCAACCCGCGCCGACGAACGGCCAACAAGAGCCGGTGCAGCAACCCGCTGTGCCAAGGGCTCAGGTAGAGGATGTCGGGAGGCAACAGCGCCTATAGTGGATGATTATGCCTCCGACAATGATCACGGGGGTAACGGTCGTCGTCATCAACGACGGAATCGTGATGACGAGGATGACGACCGCATTCTTAGGGGTGTGCGTGCGGACCCTCCCACTTTTAGCGGGTCCTTGGACCCTAGGGTGTATCTAGATTGGGAGGCCGGTATGGACCGGTACTTCGAGTGGTTTGAGATGACGGACCACCGAAGAGTCCGATATGCGAAGATGAAGCTGCAAGGGCAGGCCCAAACTTATTGGATCAATGTGGAGAGCCTGCTCAACCAGCGACGTCAACCCCAAATCGGTACCTGGGATGATATGAAACTCAAATTGAGGGAGAAGTACCTTCCTGCCTCATATCGCCAACGTCTTATAGACAAGTGGCAAAGCATCTCCCAAGGGAACCGATCCGTGACCGAGTACACCGCCGAGTTCGATGAGTATTATTTGCGGTGCGGGGTCACGGAAGAGAGCACCATGACGATATCCCGCTTTCGGAGAGGTTTGCGGCCTAATTATCAATATGAACTCTTTCGCCGCAATGCCACCACTTTGGAGCAGGCATATCAGATTGCTCTCGAATTGGAGCAGTTCGAGGCCGAGTTCGAGTCACCCCATCGGTTGGGCTCCTTTCCCCTTCGTAGTGTCGAGTCCCGTGGCTCATCTGGCACATATCCGAGGGCCCCCATGGCTCGACCTCAGGAGCCCGCTCGCCACGAGCCCTTTGCTCCTAGGCCTCGCCCTCCACCCCCGAGGGACCTTCCTCGTCCCCAGCATCTTACGGCCCCACCCATAGCCCGTCCACCGGCACCTGCACCACCCGCACGTCCTTTGTTGCCTACGCCTCCTATCCGTCGGGAGGATAAAGGTAAAGGACCTATGATTGGGGAGCCTAGTGGATCACGGCAGCAGTGTTATCGCTGCAATGGGTTTGGCCATTTCGCCAACCAGTGTCCCACTCGCCCATCTCTTCACATTGGGGACACACAGGCTGAGGATACCACCCCTGCGGCCTAGAGTTAGTCAGCTATGAGGCAGATGAAGAGCTAGCTGACGAGTACTATGAGATGGGAGGTGAGGCCCAGGATGCCCAGCAGTTAGACGATACCCATGTGGGGGTCGTCAGATGTATCCTCACCCAGCCACAGGTCAGTGATGACTGGCGTCGGACCACTATCCTTCATGTATTCTGTAGGCTGGGAAAGCAAATTTGCAAGGTGGTCATCGATAGCGGGAGTTGTATCAATGCAATCTCCACGAACGCTGTCACTCGTCTTGGTCTCACACCCGTAGACCACCCTTGCCCCTACCAGGTATCATGGGTGGATACAACTTCCATTTCGGTCAGGCTGCGGTGCTTGGTCCCGCTGCAGCTCCACTCCTACCGTGACGAGATCTGGTGTGATGTTCTTCCCATGGAAGTGGGAAGTATCATTCTTGGTAGGCCGTGGTTATTCGACCGAGATGCCACACTCCATGGTCGGTCGAACACCTGTACCTTCGACCACGATGGCCAGCGGGTCACCCTCCAACCCGTTCGGCCCAGGAGCCCATCTGTTAGGGGTCCTACTGGCCCTAGTACTCCGAAGCCTTCCGTTCCCGGGCCTAGTACCCCATCCCCAGCTCGGGCTATGACCGTTACCTCTGGCCCAGGAGAGCCCTCGACGAGGAGATTGATGATGATTAGCTCCCGGGAAATGGAGCAGGAGCTTAGTCAGGGCTGTCCGGTGTTTGCCATTACGGTCCGAGAGGTGGAGCGGGACTCCGAGGGTGAGCTCCCACCCGAGGTTGTTCCCATTCTGCAGGAGTATGCTGATGTATTCCCCGATGAGCTTCCCGAGGGACTCCCACCTATGCGGGATATTCAGCATGCCATCGACCTTGTTCCGGGCTCTTCTTTGCCCAATCTTCCTCATTATCGAATGAGCCCCACGGAGCATGCCGAGCTTAAACGGCAGGTCGATGAGCTTGTGCAGAGAGGATCTGTCCGGGACAGCATGAGTCCATGTGCTGTACCCGCATTACTCGCCCCGAAGAAGGATGGCACGTGGAGAATGTGCATTGATAGTCGTGCCATCAACAAAATCACCGTGAAGTACAGGTTCCCTATTCCCCGCCTTGATGACATGCTGGACATGATGGCAGGTGCCACTATCTTTTCGAAGATCGATCTTAAGAGCGGCTATCATCAGGTGAGGATTAGGCCAGGTGATGAGTGGAAGACCGCATTTAAGACCAAGGACGGTCTATATGAGTGGTTGGTCATGCCTTTTGGGTTGACCAATGCCCCTAGCACTTTCATGCGGCTCATGACTCAGGTCCTTCGACCTTTCATTGGAGTCTTTGTAGTGGTGTATTTTGATGATATCCTTATCTATAGCCGCACCACAGGGGACCACTTAGACCACCTTCGGCAGGTCTGTATACTTCTTCGGCGAGAGCAGTTGTTTGCGAACCCACAGAAGTGTGCTTTCATGACATCTCAGCTTACCTTCTTGGGTTTCATTGTGTCTAGTACTGGGGTCTCCGCCGATCCGGAGAAGGTCCGGGCCATTGTTGAGTGGCCGGAACCCCGTACGGTTCATGATGTCCGCAGCTTTCATGGCCTTGCGACGTTCTATCGTCGCTTCATCCGCGGATTTAGCTCCGTCACTGCCCCGATCACGGATTGCATCCGTAAGGGCACATTTGTATGGACGAAGGCCGCATCTGCTGCCTTCAGGGACATCAAGGAGCGCATGACCCAGACACCTATCCTTCGACTGCCTGATTTCTCGAAGGTGTTTGAGGTCTGTTGTGATGCGTCGGGTGTTGGGATAGGAGGAGTTTTGAGTCAGGAGTCCCACCCGATCGCATATTTCAGCGAGAAGCTGAATGATGCGAAACTGCGATATTCCACATATGATAAAGAGTTTTACGCAGTTGTTCAGGCTCTTAGGCATTGGAGGCATTACCTATTACATCAGGAGTTTGTCTTATACTCCGATCATGAGGCTTTGAGGTACCTCCATTCCCAAAAGAAGCTGAATTCGCGTCATAGTCGTTGGGTTGAGTATCTCCAGCAGTTCACCTTTGTGCTAAAACATAAGGCTGGAGTGGAGAACAAGGTGGCCGATGCCTTGAGTCGGCGAGCATGTCTTCTTACCACCATGAGTGCCGAGGTCATAGGGCTAGAGAAGATGAAGGAGGCCTATGTTGATTGTCCTGACTTCGGTCAGATTTTTACTACTCTCCAGGCCGGGCCCTCGAGAGACCATGATGATTATGTGCTTCAGGAGGGTTACCTCTTTCGAGGTAGCAGGCTATGTGTTCCCCGAACTTCGGTTCGAGATTTCCTAGTGTGGGAACTACATGCGGGAGGTCTAGCCGGCCACTTTGGTCGGAACAAGACTATTGAGGCAGTGGAGCATCGATTTTATTGGCCGAGCTTGAAGCGCGATGTTGCTAACATCGTGGCTCAGTGCCGTACATGTGCTACGGCCAAAATGAAGAAGCAAAGCTCGGGCCTTTATACGCCTCTCCCCGTGCCTGATGCCCCGTGGCAGGATGTCAGCATGGATTTTGTTTTGGGATTGCCACGTACCTCCAGGAAGCATGATTCGGTCTATGTGGTGGTTGACCGTTTCTCGAAGATGGCCCTCTTTATCCCTTGCTCAAAGACTTCGGATGCTTCTAGGGTAGCCCGCCTATTCCTTACTCATGTGGTGTGCAAGTTCGGGTTGCCTCGCACTATAGTGTCTGACCGTGATGTTAGGTTCACTTCCTATTTTTGGAAGACACTATGGCATATGATGGGTACGCACCTCAAGTTTTCCACTGCATACCATCCCCAGACAGATGGTCAGACCGAGGTGGTCAATAGGAGTCTGGGTGATCTTTTGAGATGTCTTGTTAGGGACCGCATTGGGGATTGGGATCTCATTCTACCTATGGCTGAGTTTGCATATAATGATTCGGTGAATAGGTCTACTGGCATGAGTCCATTTGAAATTGTCACAGGTCGTAGGCCTAGGAAACCCGTTGACCTTGTCCCCATGCCTGTCCATGCTAGAGTGTCGGAGTCGGCCGAGTCATTTGCTAGGCATGTTAGGAGTTTGCATGACGACATCCGTCGTCACATTGAGTCCAGCAATGCACGGTACAAGGAGTTAGCCGATGCCCACCGACACCACCGAGAGTTCCACGAGGGCGAATACGTCATGATCAGGGTAAGACCTGAACGGTTTCCCTCTGGAACCGTTAAGAAGTTGCAAGCTCGCGGAGCCGGTCCATTCAGAGTGTTGAAACGCGTTGGATCCAATGCGTACGTTGTGGACTTGCCCGAGGAATATGGTATAAGCTCTACCTTCAATGTATCGATCTTGTTGCATATCGGGACCCAGCGGTGATCCCTAGTGAGCCTTTTGAGCCATCTCCTCCCCTTGAGAGTGATCCCACACCTGAGTGTCCACTTCCACCTCCAGCCCCATTTTCACGGCAGCGTGAGCATATAGATCGTATACTGGACGAGCAAGTGACGGTTACCAGGAGTGGATCTTACCCGCGCTACCTAGTGCGATGGAGAGGACGGCCCGCTACTGAGGACACATGGATCACACATGGTGAGTTGCAGCAGATTGATCCGGACCTTTTGGAGCGATACAGGAGCGATGCAGACCCTTACTCGACAGGGTCGAGTTTCTCCCACCCGGGGAGAATTGGTGCGGACACCCGAGCTGTTGATCGGCACGACACACCGAGCCACCGGTACCGCACACGGAGCACGACACGAGCCACCTCAGCGTCCATCTGGCTCGGAGACAGCTTGGAGACTCCGCCTTGAGCCTCGCCATTTATTATATTTAGCTATACTTTATGTGTGTGTAATTTGTATTTATTTCGTTGCATTCGGTTTGCCATTTTGAGTGTAATAGGGGCTTACGAGCATTTCGGACCCCGTGGGCCCCCCGGGCCCCACCACATTGGGCCACCTCAGCCTAGGGTCCCACATGGGGCCAGTCAACATGCCACATGGGAGCATCTAGAAGTTTGAATGGTATTTGGACACATGGGGGACAATGGACTTGAAAAGTCCAAATGAGAGGCCACCTACCCCCACCTACCAAGTCCAACTTCCACATCCTTGCCATTCTAGTCAATAGGCCGCCCCCCCTTTATTTTTTTTTAATTTTCATTTGTGTGGATGGTCACATGCAATCCTAGCCCTCAATCTCCCACCCCTAGATCCAACGGTGGAGGATTGATTAGATTGGTGACCTATATATGCTTGTAATTTCCATTTTTGATGAATTAATGCCATTTGGAATCAAGAAATTGTTGGATCTCCAGCTTGGTGCGCCCCTCTCTTCCCCCTTGCAGCTGTGAAGGTTGCCTCTGGAGGTGTGACTCCTCCCCTATCAGTTCCGGTCATCGCCGCCGCCGCCACGAGCCGCCATCGCCACCACCGGAGTTCTGTCCACGCAGTACCACAGCCACTTCCACGAAATTCCAATCTCAGCCACGGCCTCAGATCGAGCTGAAACTTTTACTGGATGTCCCAGAGGTGTCCAGCACGTCCTCAGAATTTTGGTTGGTCATAAACATCTCATTTGGTATTTTTTGATTTTCGTCCAATCACAGTTTCCAGATCTGTCTACTGTCTGTTTCCATTTCCACCCGCCCAGAGTTTCAAGTCTTAGGTCCTTTTTTTGATTTTCTTTGGTTCTCCCAATTTAACTGGGTGTCCCTTACATCCATCCCTTCATCCACCATTTTTTTTAATTTTTGGTTCGTCAATTTCATATTTTCTAAAATTCGTTCTCAGTCCTAGCTACAGTACTTTCTGCCAGTTCCCAGATCCGACCACTAGACACTCCAAAAATCCTATCAAATCACCACCAGCTCAAAATCCAATTCTAAAAATTGTCCCATCTTCATGGTTTGAATATCTACAAAGTTGAAGAAGATCTTGAAGTCTGATTCCTACGGAAAGTAGGCGGTCAATGGTGGTTCTCAGACAAGTACCCTGTAAATCTGATGTCTCGGTTACTGTACAACAGGGATTTGTAAATTCATTAAAGTCTAGATCTGGCTATATCCATCAGATCTCTTTGAGTCTAGATTTAAGCATTTGAAGAGAGCTTTCCAACGATAGCTCATGCGTCCCGATCCGACGTCGGGATCGACCGCAGCGGCTGTTTTCGCCGGAGCGCGCACCTGAAAACAGCAAGCAGAAATCCGTGGGCAGCATTCCAAAAGCTTGGAGATCGGAGTTGTTCGGCCACCGGTCGGTGTTCCCGGCCGACCGCCTTCCGTGGAGACGTGCCACCAGGGGTCCCCATCACAGTGGGACCCACTCCTTCAGATCCGGAGGCCAGCGCCACCCGTGGGCCCCACGGGCCCGCAGAACCCGCCATTCGGAAAGCACTAAAACGCGGAGTTCGGCACCGCCGGGCGACATCAAGATGCTGCCCGTCAACCCGAGTTGCGTGATTCCCGGGCTCCACATGTGACCTTTTACCTCCCTGCGTGGAGTGGGTCAAATCTTTGTATTGCTGTGATATTGTTTAACCGGGAGTCCGTGATTCGGCCGGGGTTGTCTTCGCCACGCCGGGAGCGTGGAGGTAATGGTCCGAACCTCTTGGCGTTCATTTGCTTAGCTAGTATACGGTCTTTTGCCGCTGCCGAGAGTGTAGGTTCCTAGCCCGTGTGTCCATGTCACCGCTGTGAGCGTGAGAGTGACCCGTCCCGCGACTCGATCCGAGTCCGGAAGTGAGTCTGACTACCTTGAACTCTGCCGGTTCCTTAACCGCGCACGATCCACGTTTTCCCTCGCATGGGACGCCGAGTGAGCTTGTACTTCTGTTAGCGACGTTTGCCACTAGGAGCTCGTAGTGTCGGGCTTAGCGTCTCCCTGGTGTGTATTGCTGGTCGCGTCTTCATTTAGAGTCCGAGGGTGGCACTGTATAGTGTCGTCTCCCGTGTCCGTCCCGCATCAGTATTGGTCCATTGTAGCTTCCCAATCTAAATATTCTCTAGGAGAGGTTCCATCAAAGGTGGGAAGCGGGAAAGGGACCATCCTATCGTCCGTCCTTGGGGCGGGGCTATTTTCTCCAAGTTGGTTGAGGCGGCCCGATATTTTATCAAGCCGCTCATTGGCATAGGTCAAGGCTTTTATGAAGTAGTTGACATGGCCAGGGAAGTTATGGGTGTCAGTGGTAGGCATCTCTTGGTGGCTTGGACTTATGGAGTGGGCCGATTGGTAAGGTCGATATGAGGTGGCCATACTAGGGGACAAGAGTGATGCACTTGAAGACTCTAAATGCATAGACATGCCCTAGGACAAACTTGATAGAGACAAGTTGTGAACTTGCTCTGATACCACTTGATGTAAAACTGACCTATGGACCTATTTTGCAAGCATTCAAGTTTTGAGCAGTGGACTCACACTAGCGAGCTCACCCGTATGGCGCACACTTAGTGCCCGATGGTGACTAGCCGATGTTGGAGAGGGTCCGAGGTGGGACCTTCAGACTCCAATGGTTGGCTAGCTTGGGGAGCACCCCAAATGGACCTAGGATGCCCAAATCATGAGCGGCCAACACACCAAGGGTGTGGGTTAAGTGGATGCTCTCACAACTCTCCCGCGGTGGTCACTCAATTTGGTAGCAATTTAAGATCGGACACTCTCTTACCGCCGATGGAGTAACTATAGCAATACTAAGCTAAGCAAGTCCATTACAGCAATGAGAGATGTTCAGGAGCTCACCTAGCCGGCGTGAAGACACCGACTCCGGCCGGAGACGGGGGCGAGCGGGGAGGCGAGGGTATACACCCGCACGCCGCGTCGGTGTCGCTTCAACCTAAAATGGTAAGAGTACAACACTACGCCTCTCGCAGGAGGGGTGATCTTGGGATGGGGATTAAGCTAATTACATCCAAAACTACCTCCACGTAGGGAGGGGCCTTCAGCCGGCCAAGCGGGGTGGGGGAGTTATGAAGGAAACCCGACGTTCGGATCGTTGCCAGTTCTGCCAATCTTCAGAGTTGCTGGACAGTAGGTGATGCGGGACGGGACCACGGACACGACAAGCTCGCGATCGTCCCTTAACGAGGGAAGCGTCGGATGTGCGCGGTTGAGAAACCGGCAATGAGCTAGGGTGGTCGGCTCTCTTTTGCGCCCGGATCGGGTCACGGGATGGCTTCGCTCTCTCTTGCAGCAGTGATATTATAAATTGAAGGCGAGCTAGGTATCCCTACACATGCTCTCTAGCAGCGGCATATAAAGCATATAAAGAATTAAGCTAATGCCAAGTGTAAGGGTGAAGGCGATACCTCCACGCTCTCGGCGTGGCGAAGACGGCACCCGGCCGAAGTTCGTACTCCCGGGAACTTAGTACATTATGTTTACAGTAGTACAAATAAGCCCACTCCACGCAGGGAGGTAAAGGGCGACACAAGTGGGCCCGGGAGGACCAAGTTCGGGTTGACGGGCGGTTTCGGGCAATGCTTCGGCTTCACGCGTACTCGTGCTAGTGGGGGCCCACGTATTGACCGGAGGGGTCGTGTGGGGCCTGATGACTCCTCTGTTGTGGAGACACCTGGAAAGCGTTCCCCTGGGATGGCGAGCTGCTGGAACGACCGCCGGACGCCGGGCGGCCCCCGGACGACGCTCGCTGGGAACTCGGCCACGAACCTGAAAGTTCTGTTTGCAGGCGCACGACTCGGAGAAAACTGCTGCTGCGATCAGCCCCGTTGTCGGAATGCGACGAGATTAGCGCCGTTGGAAAGCTGACTCAGAATACTTCGACGTAGTGGTCTTCAAAAAAAATAATCAGATCTGTATTTCTGATCATGTATTTTACAAGCTTGCTGGAATCTGGCCAGAACTGTAGGGGCAGGTTCTGACTTCTCTGAAGATCGACGTTGACCGGGAAGAAGACCACCGAATCTGACAATGATTTCTTCATAAAAGTTGAAGGTATCGGAGAGAGGAATCCGGGACTATTTTTGGTTTTTTGATTGGATAAGAAATGGATTTTCTGGGATGTTTTTACTAGACCTGGGTCGGATCTAGGAAACTGTGGGCAGACTGTTCTTGGGAACTTGGACGAAATTTGAAAAATACCTAGAGACCTTATCAAAAATTAAGAAAATTCCTGGTGGTAGATATATGTGGACAGAACTCCCAATAAATTTGTGCGACCCAAAAAAAATAAAAATATGGTTCGAATGGGGTAAACTCAGAGCTGATGAACAGTAAACAGAACCAGGACAGATCTGAAACATGGACTTGGACGAAAATAAAAAAATAGCTATATGATGAATTTTGACGTGATTTTTTTTGTGGGGATAAGGGTTCTAGAGGGGAACCAACCCTGAAAGTTTGAGCTTCAGAAGACGAAGGGAGTGACAGCAGGAATTCGGAGAAGAAGGGTCTGTCCTGGGTGGACAGAACACCGAAACTGTTGGCGATGACGCGTCGGCGGCGAGACGATGGCGGCGGCGATCACCGGAGTTGCTTCAGATGCTGGAGGGGATCAAGGGGGAAGGGATTACACTCTAGAAAGGGGGCTGGAGGTGGAGGAACCAGGGAGAGAGAGGGGAGGGGTGCAAATCTCACTTGGGGGCAAATGCCAATTTTCTCTTCATTAATTCATGCACTATGAAAAATACAAGTATATATATGCAAGGGGTCTAACCTATTCTAAGCCCTTGGATCAAGGGTTGATCAATGAAGGGTTGAGATGTGGTTTGACAACCACATTAAACCCCATTAAACAACTAGGTTCGCCCCCCCCTTTAAGAAGGCAATTAGCATTTGTCTTCTTTAATTAATTCTAGGTCCAAGTCCAAGGTTGGACCATGGACCAGCCACCTTGGACCCAGGAGTCCAGGTGGACCAATAAGGATGAGGGAGGGGGCCCCTGCAGGGCCTACATGCACATTTGCAAAGAAACCCAATGGCCTTTTGCAAATAAACCCACTAAGACCTACTATTGTGTACCCATATACCACAAGGGCGTACATACAAATACAAAAGGACGTAGATGCAAACACAAAGTGAGGGGGCTGACGTTGATGTCCCCATCAATTCTCTCCGGGTGGGAGGAACTCGACCCCGTCGAGTAGGGGTATGGCTACTCCGGTACTCCGGCGGATCCGTCACCGTGCTAAGTAGCGCGGGTATGCTCCACTCCAAGTGATCGGCACCTGCTCATTCCATATACACTCGATATGCGCACTACGATGGCTAAAGGTGGTCACTCCGAAGGGGCACTCTCAAAAGGAAGGAAACAGCTCGAAGACTCACTAGGAATCACCGCTGAGTCCCTATAGGTGACTGATCCGGGTATAGAAGTAAAACCGATCCCATACTCATCGAGTGAGTCGACTCGCTTCACACTCATAAGAGAATGACACGAGCTTGCACAAGACACATGCAGACTCACCATGCACTGACACATGAATGAAAATCACACAAACAATCGACTCAAAATCACCACACAAACAAACTACACAAAGAAAGCACACTGACTCATGCATGACTCTAGACTAAGGTGGTAGCATCAAACCCACTAGGTGGCGACATCCTGGGCGGCCGAAGGGTCGCCCAGCTCTTCCCCCATGGCATAGTATTCATCGGCCAGTGCCTCATCGGCCTCGTAATCGACATGCTCAAGCTCGGGAGGTGCGGATCCTCCAACACCTAAGGCTAGGGTGGTGCGAGCGGGACACTCACTAGCAATGTGGCCGTACCCGTGATAGTGGAAACATTGTATTCGCGATCGACTACTCTCCCCGATAAGAGGGGCCTTACCCTTATCATCCCGCCGGGTAGGGGGTGTAGGCAACAATGGGGGAGATGTAGGTGCCTTGGACAAGAGTGGAGGGGGTGCCGGTGCCAAAGGACGGGCTATAGGAGCTGGGGGACGGGCAAAGGGTGCCGGTGGTTGGGATGGAAATAGATCCCGGGGTGGAGGAGGGCGAGGCCGTGGAGCGAAGTGCTCCTGACGGGTGGGCTCCTGAGGTCGAGCCATGGGAGGCCGCTGATGTGGGCCTATAGAGTGACGGGGCTCGGTACTACGGAGAGGGGTGGGGCCCAACCGATGGCTAGACTCGAACTCTCCCTCAAATTGCTCCATCTCGAGAGCAACCTGATATGCCTCTTCCAACGTCTTGGCATTGCGGCGGAAAAGCTCAAACTGGTAGTGTGGCCGCAAACCACGTCGAAAGCGGGACACGGGCATGGTACTCTCCTCCGTGACACCACATCGTAGAAAGTACTCATCAAACTCCGCGATGTATTCAGAGACGGACCGGTCTCCCTGGCTAAGACTTTGCCATCTATCGATGAGTCGCTGGCGGTAGGTGGGAGGAAGGTACTTTTGCCGAAGTTTATTCTTCATCTCGGCCCATGTGTCGATCGGGGGTTCTAGCCGCTGAAGTAGCAGGCTCTCCACATTCTTCCAATAGGTTTGTGCCTGCCCCATGAGTTTCATGGTGGCAAATCAGACCCTTCGACGCTCCGACATATCATACCATTCAAAATAACGGTCCATGCCAAACTCCCAATCTAGGTAGACTTTCGGATCCAAAGACCCGTAAAAAGCGGGAGGATCCGCTCGCACGGTCTTAAGGACCCGATCATCATCCTCATCTCGTTGTGGCTGAAAACCACGACGGCGTTGACCATACCCCTCGTAGGCATTGTCGGACCCATAGTCCTCGAGACCAAGGTCACGGTGTGGTAGTTGGGGAACCCGAGGAGGGGCGGGTGGAGGAACCAGTGGTGGCTGGTTTTGGGCCTCGGGAGCGGCCTGGACTTGGGCCATGGGAGCGGGTTGGACTTGGGCCCCCGCGGGAGGAGGTGCGGGTGGACCTTGGGCTGCCCCAGGAGGGTCCCCGTGTGACATCCTATCTAACCGCCCAACGAGGTCTTGGACCGACCTATCGGAGTTCTCCATGCGTCCCTCCATGGCCCTAAGGCGACCATCCATATTCTCGGAGAAGGGCCGAAAGTTGGCATCGGATTGGTCCAACCTAGCCATAATGGCCATCATCGCCTCTTGTAGGGAGTGGAAGTCTCCCGAGGTATCCCGTGGGTTGGCCATAGGTGGGGGTGGGGGTGAGTACTGAGTACCCCGACGAGTGGGCATGCAAACACACCGACTAGAAGACACCGACTAACGCAAAACACACTAATGCAAAATGATGCACCTAGACTTAACCAAAACTCGGTACGCGGCGGAGACAATCGACCCGAAGGTCACTCGCACAAGTGTGCGGCCTTCCCGATAGGCGTAACCTAACGGTTGGACAACACCTTTTTATATACCGAGTAAAGGGATGTATGCGACCCAAAAATGACTCTTTTTTGTTGTTTTGAAAATATGATGATCCTAGACTCCACTTAAACCGACTAATGACTAGACGCAAATGACACTTTTTTTTTTTGACACCCTAGACTCAACTCGCTCTGATACCAAATTGATGCGGGACGGGACCACGGACACGACAAGCTCGCGATCGTCCCTTAACGAGGGAAGCGTCGGATGTGCGCGGTTGAGAAACTGGCAATGAGCTAGGGTGGTCGGCTCTCTTTTGCGCCCGGATCGGGTCACGGGACGGCTTCGCTCTCTCTCGCAGCAGTGATATTATAAATTGAAGGCGAGCTAGGTATCCCTACACATGCTCTCTAGCAGCGGCATATAAAGCATATAAAGAATTAAGCTAATGCCAAGTGTAAGGGTGAAGGCGATACCTCCACGCTCTCGGCGTGGCGAAGACGGCACCCGGCCGAAGTTCGTACTCCCGGGAACTTAGTACATTATGTTTACAGTAGTACAAATAAGCCCACTCCACGCAGGGAGGTAAAGGGCGACACAAGTGGGCCCGGGAGGACCAAGTTCGGGTTGACGGGCGGTTTCGGGCAATGCTTCGGCTTCACGCGTACTCGTGCTAGTGGGGGCCCACGTATTGACCGGAAGGGTCGTGTGGGGCCTGATGACTCCTCTGTTGTGGAGACACCTGGAAAGCGTTCCCCTGGGATGGCGAGCTGCTGGAACGACCGCCGGACGCCGGGCGGCCCTCGGACGACGCTCGCTGGGAACTCGGCCACGAACCTGAAAGTTCTGTTTGCAGGCGCGCGACTCGGAGAAAACTGCTGCTGCGATCAGCCCCGTCGTCGGAATGCGACGAGATTAGCGCCGTTGGAAAGCTGACTCAGAATACTTCGACGTAGGGGTCTTCAAAAAAAATAATCAGATTTGTATTTCTGATCATGTATTTTACAAGCTTGCTGGAATCTGGCCAGAACTGCAGGGGCAGGTTCTGACTTCTCTGAAGATCGACGTTGACCGGGGAGAAGAGTACCGAATCTGACAATAATTTCTTCAGAAAAGTTGAAGGTATCTGAGAGAGGAATCCGGGACTATTTTTGGTTTTTTGATTGGATAAGAAATGGATTTTCTGGGATGTTTTTACTAGACCTGGGTCGGATCTAGGAAACTGTGGGCAGACTGTTCTTGGGAACTTGGACGAAATTTGAAAAATACCTAGAGACCTTATCAAAAATTAAGAAAATTCCTGGTGGTAGATATATGTGGACAGAACTCCCAATAAATTTGGGCGACCCAACAAAAATAAAAATATGGTTCGAATGGGGTAAATTCAAAGCTGATGAACAGTAAACAGAACCAGGATAGATCTGGAACTTGGACTTGGACGAAAATAAAAAAATAGCTAAATGATGAATTTTGACGTGATTTTTTTTGTGGGGATAAGGGTTCTAGAGGGGAACCAACCCTGAAAGTTTGAGCTTCAGAAGACGAAGGGAGTGACAGCAGGAATTCGGAGAAGAAGGGTCTGTCCTGGGTGGACAGAACACCGAAACTGTTGGCGATGACGCGTCGGCGGCGAGACGATGGCGGCAGCGATCACCGGAGTTGCTTCAGATGCTGGAGGGGATCAAGGGGGAAGGGATTACACTCTAGAAAGGGGGCTGGAGGTGGAGGAACCAGGGAGAGAGAGGGGAGGGGTGCAAATCTCACTTGGGGGCAAATGCCAATTTTCTCTTCATTAATTCATGCAATATGAAAAATACAAGTATATATATGCAAGGGGTCTAACCTATTCTAAGCCCTTGGATCAAGGGTTGATCAATGAAGGGTTGAGATGTGGTTTGACAACCACATTAAACCCCATTAAACAACTAGGTTCGCCCCCCCCCCCCCCTTTAAGAAGGCAATTAGCATTTGTCTTCTTTAATTAATTCTAGGTCCAAGTCCAAGGTTGGACCATGGACCAGCCACCTTGGACCCAGGAGTCCAGGTGGACCAATAAGGATGAGGGAGGGGGCCCCTGCAGGGCCTACATGCACATTTGCAAAGAAACCCAATGGCCTTTTGTAAATAAACCCACTAAGACCTACTATTGTGTACCCATATACCATAAGGGCGTACATACAAATACAAAAGGACGTAGATGCAAACACAAAGTGAGCGGGCTGACGTTGATGTCCCCATCAGTAGGGCGGTGATGATGCTGCCAAAAATTCCACAGAGCTCAGAACTTGATGAGACTTATGCCAAAAGCTTGCCAACGGACCAAGGATGACCTCTGAATTTTTGCTGTGCTTGGTAAAGTCGTTGCTGGCCGGGGCAGAGTCTGGAACCGGACTGATTGGTTCTGCCTCTGTCTTGTGCAGAACAATGTGGCTGGTTGCAGAGGGTGCCACGATCTCTACGAAGCTCTGATTGAGACGAGACCTGAACCGTTGGAACCGTGGTCGAGTCTTCTTTCTGTTGGCACAAACGGCGTGGTCGGCAGATGTCGGAGAAGACCGGGACGATCAGATGAGTAGAGGGGTGTCGGTTTTAGCTTCTGTAAACTGACCTAACACACTTGAAGTAGAAAATTCGTAACGTTAGATGCCGATGTACAAATGCAGCTCTGCTTCTTGAGGATGAAAGAAGACTTGAGAGGGAAGATTTTTTCTGAAGAACACTTGATCTGAATCCCAAAAGGTTCGTCGTGGTCGAGCTTCCACTCTCGCTCTGGTTCCCTGCCTGAGAGGTCCTGCGCAGTAGAGGGAGAATCGCTCCTACCGGCAGCTCGGAACTCAGATGTTGACGAAACCACCTCGCCTTGAAAGCTCTCTGGACGACCTTTCCATAGATATAGGCCTTGACACCAGAAGGACTAGGGAGAGGCTGGATCCGATGTAACTTTCAGGACCCAACTCTGCTGCCTGCGACCCGCTATCTGAAACTGCAAACCAGCAAGATTAAGGGAATGGGAGAGAGGGTAGCATAGCTTGGGAGTGATGGCTGATGGTTTGTGGAGGAGGGAGGGATGTGGCTAGGATCTTCCAAGAGGTCTAGGGGGGCAGGGATGGGTGGAGGAAGAGCTGGAGCTGCAAAGGGTGGTGGGGGGAAGATGGAGGTGCACAAGAGAGATGGTGAGTAGGAGAGGAGGTGGGGGGCGAACTTGGCTGTTGGGGGGAGATGGAATTCGACCTAGGGTGGTTTAGGAGGTGGGGAGATGGAAGGGCACAGTCCTAGGGAGAGGAAAATTCAAATTTGGGCTTAGGGAAGAGCCCCTTCAACCTTGGGGAGAGGAAGGGTTGCTTGGGAGAGTGGAAAGGTGCCTAGGAGAAGGGGTTTCCACCTAGGGGTTTGAGGGGGAATTGAATGAGTGCATGGGGAAGGGGAAGGGGCCTTACTGAGGGGTGAATGGGGAGGAGAGAGAATGAATTTCGAAATTGGGGTGGGGAGGAGAGAGAGAGGGGGCACAACCCACTTAGAGAGAGTGATAGTAAGAGAGAGAGAGAGAGGGAGATATTGAGAGGGAACTAGAAGGTGTGGAAATTTTCTGGATTCATTATTCAAGCATAAGTTGTTACAAATGAGAGAGGGGTCGGACTATTTATAGACTCCACACTTTTCCTAAGACCAAACTGACCCTGACAAACTAACTAATGACCAAACAGTCTAAGGGAGGGGCGCCCCTGGGCCTAGCCCAATGAATTGGGCCTATTAACCTATCAAACCAACATAATGACTCAATACTTAAGAAAATGACTCAACAACCTAGGTACATGACTCAAATAAAGAGAAAATTACATGATATTGACTCAAAGAAAATGTGAAGATTACATGACTAGACTCAAAAATACATGACTAACATAATGGCGCTTGCTGACGAACAATCCGAGTCCGGAGAAAATGTGGAGGGGCAAGGGATGCCCTCATCACACATGTTTTTTCCCCTCTTATCTGCCTTCTTAAAACAATTCCCAAATTGGTTGTGATGCTTCCTTTGTTCAGTGTATAGTGATTCGTTCTGGGCTTCACACACAGTGGCCCACTCAATCTGGTTCTTTGAGTTCAGTCAATTCATCATTCAGTTCTTTCATCGATTTCAGTCTTGATTACCCGGCAAAAATCTGGTAGTATCTCCCCTTGTCTCGGAGCATATAGGTTGTAATCGGGTACGCACCCATGGAGAAAACTTCGAGATGGCCCCAGAAGAAAAGGGTACGCACGGAAGCGGCAACACCCATAGCCCGAATTAGTTATGGAAGATCCCGACGACTAGACTACAAGGGATTCTAACAACCAAAATGAGATGTGGTCTCGAACTATTGCCAAACCATGTGGCCTTCAATGTTTACCCTCTCAAGGGAGTCACACAGGGCCCACATTATAAGGGAATGAGCCCCCGGAGATCCAAGAGTAATAAAAATTGGATTCCAAGTCGAATGCTAAATCTGAATTGGATTGCGTTATTTCTCCCTTCCTTTGGCGACATAACCGTTGGTCTAGCCTTGGAAACCTGAAGACATGGCTATAGGATTAGCTTGAACCCGGGCGGGGGGGGGGGGGGGCATTAGGATGACGACCTACTCATCGTGGGAGCACTAAACGAAAAAATCAAACGATGGTTTATCTATCTATTGAGGGAGCAGAATCGAATGAAGTAAAAGATACATATCTATATCATAACTACATATGAGCATATTGAAGAGATGGGCAGTATATTCTCAGAGAAGAAAATCAAAGGTTGAAGCCATGTACTTTATTTCTTTTTCAAATAAAAGGAAGATACATCTGGGGAATTGGATTTTAGACAAGAAGGAACAAGAAGTGAACAAAAGAAAGTAACAGAATGAGAGAATCAAACCCACCCTCTTACAATGTCTCTCACCCTCTCATTCCCCCCTGACTCTCTATCCCTTGGACGCACAGGGTCGGAGGGGCTGGGAGCACTGGAGGGGGATCCGGAAGGGTGCAGTAGAGGTGAAGAAATTCCCTCTATTGCCCCAAAGCTCTCCCCTGCCCGACCCAACGCTCGCAGAAAACTTCTCCCAGAGGGACACTCGTAGCAGATTCGCCCAAAAGCTTCTCCAACCCTCTTCATCGGACGCATAGATTCCCTTCTCATAGGGGTGCCAAGGGCCCGTTCGAAGATGCCTCTCTCCGGATCTTTCTTCTATTGCCACTGCCGTTGCTGGATGCTATCGCCGGTGCTATCCGTCGTACGCTCGCGGCTGAGCAGACGCGGAGCTCCGTGAGGTGACGGGAGGAGACCTGGCCAGACGGGGCTTTCCTCCATCCTAGGGGTGCTGGCGTCCCCCTTCGTCGTGGCCAAGGGGGGAAGCAGTACACCGCGGGTTCCCCTTCCATTTTCTGGTCGCCACGGGGAGCCGGCGGGGTGCTACAGTAATCCCGGCAAGGTGGCATCACGCCCGCTGGTCAAAGCCGCGCAAGGGAGAAGGCGAACACGGGATGAGGGAGACTGACATGGAGGAATAGTGTCGCGTAATTTCCTCCTATTTCTTTTTTTTACAAAAATTCCTTTCTTTTCTTTCTTCCCCTCCTTTTTTCATATTGCGTCTTTGCCCTTTTTACATTTGGCCCGCCCCCCTCTTATTTCAATTGGGCCTTTGGCACTTGGCTCGTTTTACGTGTGGGTCATTCCTTGCCCCTTTTCTTCCTCTTCTTCTTTTTTTTTTAGTGTCCACAACAATCCGCAACAAAATGGTATTGCTAAAAAGAGGAATTGAACGTTGCTTGATATGATGAAATTGATGATTGTAACGACCCAAAACTTGGATACCGAGAGAACCCGATACCACTTGGACCCTGAGACGCCACCCAAGAGCTGTGAAGCTCTGAAGGGTTGATCGATTGGTTGGTTTTGTATAAGATTCTAAAACTACATGGACAATTTAGATTAACTAGAGAACTATGCTAAAGAAGCTATACTATCAGAGTATATATTACATTGTTAAAGTAGTACATTAGAAGTACATTAGTCCAGAAGTTTACAAGTCCAAGTCCACATAACAGTACATGTCACGCCCCGAGTTTTTTAATACAGTAGAAGGAATTTTGGGAACGTGAATAGCCGGCATGGTAAGTGTAACGCCCCAGATTTTTCGAATATTTATCGGATTAGATCCGTGGGTTTCGGATCACTTTTGTGGGTCTCGGATTGAGTTTTGCGGTTTATACGTGTTTTTGTCTGTCGGACCTTCGGAACCCCGTATAGGGTGAACCGTTGCGTTCTCCGACTCTGGGACGTTACCATGGCGTTGTGCGTTTTCCGAGGATCGTGGGGAGTATTTTTTCCTATTTTGGGTATTTTTCAAAATTTTTGGATATTCCTATAAATAACCCCCCCTCACCTTTTCTCTCTCCCCATCTCTCATTCTCTCACTCTCACCTCTCTCACGCTCTCTTCTCTCACCCTCTCTCTCCGACGGCTGATGGAGCGGGGCGGGGGCGAGGCAGGGATGACGTAGGTGAGGCACGGGAGATGATGGGCAAAGATCGAGGCGGTGGAGGCGCGTTGAAGCTCGACCGTGAGTTTGTGTCCCAGCCAGGGTTTAACGACATTTTCTTCGTGGATCGGCGTCCATTGCGTGTCAAATCTTCGGTGGTGGTAGGGAGATGGATCCCCAGCTCGTGTACTTACTTTCCTGTGATTTTGGTAGGCCGTGGTGAGCCGAGTGGGATTATTTGAGCATTCTAGGGAAAATACATATTTTTGGGGAGTGAGCCGGATCTAGCGTTTTAACACGTTATTTTGTGGTTTGATGGCACCACTCAATGCCTTCGGGCATGGGGAAGGGTTTCCCCTTTGTTTCCCCTTCACGTGGACGTGAACGGGGCGTGGAACGGAGTTTTCCACGATTTTTGCTATTTTCGAGTTTTCGGAATAGAAACGGCCTTAACAGGAACCGTCGTTAGGAGAAGCGGTCCTCATAGAGACCGCTATTTTTCCGTTTCACCATGTTTTGGGGCTGCGGTCTTGCGATATACTGCTACAATTGGAGTAGCGGTCCAGGGCAGACCGTTTTTCATGGTTGGGCGGCCATGGGGCGGCCGCCATTTGTCCCCCCATGTCAGTTGGTTAAGCGGTGGCACGATAGACCGCCTGAGGGACTTAGCTGTCTGGTGTGGACCACCTGGCTCCTTGAAGTGGCCAGGGCATGACCATTTTATGTTTTAGAGTCAACCGAGGTCAGGAGGTATAGCGGCCATGCGACTGACCGCTAGGTGATACCTAGCGGTCAGGCGGTGGACCGCTATCCTTCTTGGCGGTCTGGGAGTAACCGCCTATGTTCTGGAGGCGTCTGGGCTATGCGGTCCTGGCTGGACCCCTAAGCCAGGTTATGCAGTCCCAGCCAGACCGCCTAGCTCTGTGACGGTCTAGGGAGGACCGCCACTTGTGTTTCGTGCATGCCGTGCCCATTTAGCACCGTGTTGGTCTCTGGTCGACCTGGTTGTGACGTAGTGATCAACCTTCAGCCTCGTGAGTGTCCTGGACACCCTGTGGGTTCCGTGACCATATTTATGGGGTGCCTGGAGGTACCGTGTTACCTCGATTAGTGTACCCGTTGGTGTGGTGGGCCCAGGTGACCCCATGTGTTCCGGACTTTTATGTTACGCTTGATCAAGTCACCGTGTATCGGTGTAAGTGCGGTGGGGTTTCCCCCACATGTCGTGGGTTTACCTGGAAGGTGATTCTCGAGTGGGCCAAGCGTATGGCCTTGGACTGCGAGTCCAGTTGCCCAGCCTGGGGCTGGAGGTTTCCCACTTTTCCCTAGGATGGGGGATCGGCTTGGTGACTTGTGAGCTGCCTTAGGAATCGTGCTTCTGTGTTTTCTACGTGGGCCGTGTGCATGGCCTGTGGACTGTGAGTCCAGTTACCCAGCCTGGGGCTGGAGGGTTTCTTAGTTCCCTCTTCGAGGGAATGGTCTTAGCAGTCATGAACTGCTTCGTGAGATATAGTGCCGAGGTTTCTGACCCTAGGGTTAGGGCAGATTGACGGTGTGGCACCGTTCGGTGCAACGGTCTTGACCCCGAGTCTTGTGAGTCAAGGAACGTTAGATTTAGTGAGTCTAGAGGGCTGTCCAGAGTCCAGTGGCTCAGCGCCACTTAGTTCTTCTCAACTTTCGCGCACGGTGCGTGTGTGTTTCTCAGAGTTTCTTCTCAAAGAGTGATCACATCAGTGACTCCCCACTAGTCGTAGCCTTCCGACACGCGAGTGGTCCCCCCAGGGAGTGGTGGCGAGGCTACCCCAGAGATACGATTTTTAGGCTGGTTTCCGTCGGGCCCCACGTCTTGCAGCCAGAGTCCAGCTGAGGGGAAAACCAGTCAGAGGGCCAGACCTAGGACGCATGGTCTGTGTGTGCACACGTTGTTGGGGGTAGTTGGACCCGCTCTGATGAGCGCGACCCCAGCTAGTTCTTGTTCTGTGGTTACTAGTACGGTGTCCCCATTCTGCCACGGTGCGATGAGGGACACACCTGAGGCGCGGTGTATGACGCTAGGGGGCGCATCTGGCCTTGCTTCTGGTGGGAAGGTACTCCTATCAAGTGAGACATGACTCCTATTTTCGGGTTTCATTTCCTGTCTATGAGATGTGGTTCCCCCGACAGTTTTAAGGAGTGTTCCCGAGGTAGAGGTCTAGGGGTTTCTCCGGTGAGCGTCACCGAGGGTTTTTCCTAGACGGTGTTAGGTCCACGACTGCGAGGTCGTGACGGTTTCTTCTGGCGGCGTAGCCAGAGGTTCTCCTGTTAGTTCGGTAGTTCCCCGACTGTGAGATCGGGGCGTGCTTTTCAGGTACAGTAGGAGTAGCTGTAGTGCCGAGTTTTGACCGGCCACCAGTTCACTGTTCCTCTTGTAGTTGTAGCTGTCTTTCCTTTCCGCTACCGTTGTTGTTCTCGATTGGGGTTCCGCGGGATCTCTACTGAGCTAGTGACAAAAGGCTCTCCCTTGCTTTTCAGGTGCGGCGGTTCTTCCTCGAGGTTTGGGGGTGCTGTGCGGAGGTTCTTAGTTGTCAGCTCGCCAGGCCGAGTGTTCACTCGGTGTTGGGTACATTTCCTACCTTGGACTGTACTTTTTATTGGACTGGACTCTATTGTAGTTTTTTTATTAATTCTTGTTAATTGTTGAATTATCCTGCTTTATTTCCTATTTCTTTGTACCTCCACACTCCTTTCAACCCTTCCGAGCCCTCCCGGCTCGTGGGCGGCGGGCCAAAATTCGAATGGTATCGGGTTCTTCCCGGTATCCGGATCTTGGGTCGCCACTGCTGGTATCAGAGCAGTGGTTGTGGACGTACATGGGAATTCGAGATATTGCAATGATCAGAGTCCGTAAGGCCCAGTATAGTCGACAGCTGGCATAGGGTTTCGTGTATATTTTTTGCTTGGTTTCTCGCGTAAGAGCTTGAGGGCGCGGCGTTGGCGCTGTAAAGGTGGTTGCTGTTTCGTGGAGTGCCGACGTGGGGCCCGAGGGATGTGATAGAGAGATTTCTTCCCGATGGCTGGTGGCCCCGATTCTGCTGCGTTGGGCAGAGGATGTCGGCAGGCGTGTTGCTGCGGTGCTGCGTTCGAGGAATTTACAGCGAGGTCAGGTGACTGGCGAGGATTGGTTGTGGTTAAGTGGCCATGTGCTTGCTCTGAGGGAGCTGTTGTTGAGTCTGGCCACTCTAGCTTGAGGTTTACCCAGCCCCTAATGTGTTAAGGTTGTGGTTTGAGGTGTCGGAGCGGGTGTGCTGGTCGAGAATTGTGCTCGAGTGAGTGGAGGATCTTTGGCTGAGCTACTGAATGTTGAGCCTGGTATGCTTGTCATGCTCTGTGGCGTCAGAAATGGCATGTCAGTCCCGATTATTTTTGCGGATTCTGAGGCACGATTGGGCAAAGTTGTCCCAGTGAGTTCTTACTCCTACGCTCTGGCATGTGAAAGGGTCGTGTTTGCCCTGGATTTGGCTAGAGATATTAAGGTTCCGTGGCGAGTTCGGGACTCGAGGATGAGCGTTGATGATTGTCGATTATGGCTCGTGGTGCGGATCTTGGCGTGGGGTGTTGCAGTTCAAGGAATTGTAGCGGTGGTGCATCGAGGGATGATGTGATTATGGTCTGACGTGACACTCGCCGAGTGTGTCGGAGGCGCTGACCTGATGGAAGCTATAGTTTTCTCGGTGCTTGAAGGTGTTGTTCCCAGCATGCGTAAGGTTTGAGGTCAGGTCGAGCGTGGAGATTTTCCTTTGGTCGGAGGTGTGTTGGTTTCTCCTTTGGTTGGAGAGATTGTGTTTGGCTAAGGTTCGTCGTCTTGCATAGTGTGTTCAGATTGGTTGGCCTTCATGTGCCATGAAGTCCGTGCGAGACGTGTCCTGTGTTTTGGCAAGGTGGTTGCCTGTGAGAAGTCCTGCCCAATTCCCTTGTTGTGTGACGGTGTGTTGGCACTGCTCCGGAAGGACGAGCACCGGTTGGGTGGTGTTCGCGAGAATTCTTGGCTGGTGCTGGGATTTTTTGATTTGTTGCAGATTGAAGTCTGCAGAGTCGCAAAGGGTTGCCAGATTAGGGAGAGAATCTGTGCTTGGGGTTCGAGGTAATGGAGCTTTCCTCACCCAATTTTCTGAGGTTGACTAGCCGAGTTGTAGATTGTCGGGATGGCGAGTCCTGAGTTGCCGTGTTGGCTGTGCGCTTGGATCAAAGTGCACAGCGGAAGTGTGGTGGGCCCATAACCCACAGGTCCCAGGATCGTAGTGTTGGTTGCTACGGGCGGATTCTTGAGGTTGCGTTGAGCATTTAAGGATTGGTTCCTCTGTGCGAGACGTGTTGCTGCCGTGCTGTTGCTTGAGGTGTTTTGGTCATGGCACTAGCAGGATGGAGCATTGGGGAATATGTTGGCAAGTGCGCCACATGAGTACCCTATTCGTGCGTTGGAAGTTGTGTCCTCGGTCAGGACCATGATCTTGAGAAAATGATCTCTGACATATTACGGGGTCCCTGTTGGTAGCTGTGAGCGGCTAGTGAGCCTAGCTGCGTGATCGACCCCGATAAATTGTGTACCGCTTGGAGAAGGTCTTGCTAGGTTTGGGTGTTTCATAATGATGTGGAAGAGGACCCAGCGGTGAATTGAGTCTGTAAGGGTTGCTGACCCATGTCCATTGGTCGTGGTGTTGGTGACTAGGTTGCCATAATTTTGGATGGCACTTTCCTCCCCTAGATATGTGTGCCGTAAATTGTTCTGGTGGTGTCTGTAGACACGCCAAAATCGATGCTATGTTGAGAAAATCTCATGTCACCATGTGACGCCCCAAAGCGGACTTCAATATTGGCTTAATATGAAGTTTTTATAATCATTTGGTAGTTTTTCCATGATAATTCTAATTTTCCATAACAATTGTAATTAACGCCTGGAGGAAGGGCGTCATTTCTCCGACGACCTGATAGGGGTCGTGATTTCACAAATAAACGACTATTCAAACAGGCATTGTTTCTTGGATTTTACGAATCCTAAAGAAAATAAAATTCAAAGAATTGACGCCCGCCTGAGGGGCATTTATTATTTAACGCCCATTCAAACAGGCGTCATTTGTCAATTTTAAATTAGGAATGTCCTTTATTGCCATAAATAAATCCAGGAATTAACGACTGTATGGATGTCGTCATTTCAATTAACGCCCCTCATCAGGTCGTCATTTTCACTTCCGTCTCTGTTTCGCCTGGTACCTTCCAGTAGTGATCCTTTCCCATTTTACACCTTGTGGTCGATTGGAAAGAGGGATTCTTGCTGGAGGATTGACTGCCTTGTTTTAATCCTATTGATGCAAGGATTTTTGGGCCTATAAATACCCCTTGAATCCCTCACGCGCGAGAGGAAACAAGAGGGCTGAACAACAACGACAACAGAGAGCTTAACAAGGAGAGCAACTGCACCGTGTGAGCTTTACAAAGAGAGAGAGAGTTTTCTTCCTTTTGCAGGTGCTTCTCCAAGGTTCTTCCTCCAGGCGGCATCTTCATCCGGCGGTTCTTCATCCTGCTGCAGCCGTTGAAACTCTTGTTCTCTCCTTTACTGCTGCGCACACAGCAGAAAGGACACCCCTCTCCTTTTAGTTTGCTTGGTTATTATCATCATATCATCATCACATATCTTCTCTTCTAGCCTGGTCTGCTATAGCTCTTTTAGCAGATATTCATCTTATTTGCTACGTTATTTGCTTTGCATATCATCCATACTATCCATACCTTGTTACTCCTCTTAAGGGGTTTAACCTAAAACACACAAGGTGTGTTCATGCTTAATTTGATTGATTTCATATTTTTAGAGCATTGATACTACACACTTGGCTAATCCACATCTTTGTTTATTTTGTGTGTTTTCTTGCAAGGGTAATCAAGCTATAAACATGGGCAGCAACAAGGCATGCACTGGTCGGCCAGAATATAGAAAGGACAGTACCTGATTTTTCTACCCCGACTATACTTGACTCAAAACAAGGGGTTACAGTAGCATGGAACATTGATATGTTTATACTCATAAAGAAGCATGCTCCAGATGGAGGATTGTATAGCATCTCATTTATTGTTTCTTTGTATTTTAGAGGCTGGGCCTCCTATGAAATTGTACACATTTGATAAAATCAATAAAATATAGCATCAAGTGGTGATTTTGGTGGAGTGAGAACATTCCCTTCCTTTGGAATGGGGGTACACTCTCCCTTCTTCCTACTTGATGACTCAGTTTATACAAAAAAAAAATCAAGCTATAAACCCCCTTCATCGACAGGCCGGTAAAAGGAGGAGGGAAGAACTTGCAATCTCGCCCGCTTCATACAAGGTACATGTGATCATCATTCTTTTTTTTTGAGGTAACCCCTCTGGCGATCACCCTCCATAGAGCATCTCATGCTCATCCTCTTTTCCTTCATGTCCCACTCATTTTAACATATTTATCCATACTATCATTTTTTTTATTTTTTTAAAATCTTTTTCTTTTCCCTTTAAAATATCTATGTGACACGTTCACAAATTGGCGATCACGGTGGGACGCTTTTTGTTTTTAGTTTGATTACCCCTCCCTTCGGCGCCCTCGCGTGCCCCTCCTTCGTGCTCCACGTAGCACCCTCCCCTTGTGCACCACGTGCACACCCCCCCTGTATTAGCCAATTTTTGAAGTATCCATAGCATTTTTCTTAGAAAGGAAAATTGATTTATGTCAGTTATCAGGGCCTTCGGTTCTATGGAACTGAATAGCGCCCTCCCTTCCGCCGTCATTTCTACATACAGCGACTGTTCAAACAGACGTTGTTTCCATTTATTTTCTACATTTTTATTATTTTTATAATTCACGCCCCTCACAGAGGCGTCATTTTCACATTTAACGCCTTACATCAAGGCGTCAGTTTCTTTGATTGCTATTGATTTTGGCCACTTCCCTGATTACTGTTCACTGTGTTTCAACGCCCCTTTCAGAGGCGTCACCTTCTCATTTAACGCATCACCCCAAGATGTCTTTTCTTGCTGGCTTGTTTACTACATATTTGACGCCCCTCACAGAGGCATCGCTCACTAGTTCAGCGCCTTACTCCAAGGCATCATTTGCATTATCATTATTTTTATTCATCATTTCGAGTACTGTTTACTGCCATCTGACGCCCCTCTCCGGAGGCGTCATTTCTTCAGACAGCGCCTCACTCTAAGGCGCTATTTGATTTTGGTTGCTTTCTGCTACTTGTTAATATAGCGACCTCCACCAGGTCGTCATTTTGTTCTGTGCCCACAGACCCCTGGTTACTGCTGTTCATTCACCTGTTGATTGCTATTACTGCCTATCTGATCATTATCTACTTGATTTGCCTGCATTAGACTGCATCTTAGGGCATTTGGTCGAGAGACCTCCTCTCTCTACACACTTAGGATCTCACCCCCTCTTGGTGAAGGAAGGACCCTCCTTTGAGCATTCCGTCTCATTGGACTGCAAATTCCTAAATCAAGCCTCCGTAAGTCCCCGCACCCGTGGATTCCCTCACAGACGCCGGGCAGGTTGTACCTTTGAAGCACCTGGAGTATAGTTAACCCATACGTTGGTGAGGTGAGAGAAAGAACCTAGTAAACCCAGAGATTATACCCAAACTACCAACTAGGACCCACTTTCAAAGGAGAGAATTCATTATACTTTAAAACTCACCTAATCTCCAAAGAAAAACCTTATAATTTTGGGTCCATCATAACTTGAGTGTGTATTTTGTTTGATTGGGTGATTATCTTTGGCTTACACTTGCTTATTAGACATATCTTTCTCTCCTTAAGCATGAAACTCCGTTTAGGTAAAATTATCAACATGGCCAGCTATGGGTATACTTATGATGGTTATGAGGAGGGTCAATCTGACCCGTTTTACGAGGTTCCCTCTCAGGATTCCGTTTACTACGAGGGGAACTATTCTCCCTCTCCCACTCACTACCCTCAGGTCCATATGGTGGACACTACTTCTCCGGAGGTTGAGCCTTCTTCCCAAGCTCAACCTACCACCCAAAATACTTCTGGGGACACCTCCCCTTCTTTCAACTTCAATGATTTTCTCAAAGCTCTCACTCAACTAGATGATTCCCAACGCCGGGCAGTCCAAGCTGCCTTAAAAGGAAAATATGTCCCATCATCTTCCAACCCTCCCCAAGCCGTGGGTGGCCACTCTGTTAACTTTCCCAATGACCAGGCGGTCGCACCCAGGGTGCCCTCGCACCCACCAACTCCTGTTTTGACTACGCCGGCCCAACCGGCAAGTCACTCCGCTGCTAGGCCTCAACAACCTCCTGTTCCTCAATTCTTGAGAAGGCATGTGCCGAACCAATACTCTTCTCGTCCAGCCCCAGCCGAGTCTCATACTCACACTATACTCCTCCAAAAGATTGCTAGTATGGAGGAGCAGCTCAAGAAGGTCACTACACCCAAGGCCGCTCCCGAAGTTACTCTTCCCACTCTGCCAGTCTTTCACTTACCCCCATCTGAGATGCCAAATTTCGGCGGTACAATAGAACGGGTAATCCATACATCCATTTGAAAGACTTCTTATATGAGGCATCATTCTGGCAGGATAACAAGACTTCTCTGGCTTATCTCTTTAGGCGGTCTTTAGATGGTCCGGCACTAGAATGGTTTTACTCCCTGGAGCCGGCTGATGCCGGTAATTTTGATGTAGTTCAACGAAAATTTCTGCAGAAGTATAAAGACCGTGCGGGTCCCTCACTATCTGTTACTGATTTGGTTGCCGAAAAGATGAAGCCCGAGGAGGACTTTGTTTTATTTGCTGATAGGTGGAGAGCCATGGTCGAAAGACTGAAAGACACACTGTCGGAAACGGAACAAGTGAAGATGATTATATCAAACTCCACTCCGCAATTCCGTCATATTCTAGCCATGAATAAGTTGAGCACTGTGGAAGAGCTTTATGAAAGAGAAAGATGCATACAGACACAGATGAAAGATTCACCCATTATGGGCATGTTTGAACCAAGATCGAAGATGATGAGGAAGAACGTCAATGTCGGCAATACTGGCGCCACTACCGAAGGCACTGTTATTAATGAGCAGGTGAGCACGTTTGGCAACTCCACACCTTTCAGCCACCCTCCGAACCAGAGATCACCACAATAGCCTGCCTTCCAAAACCAAGTCCACCAGCCAAATAACAATCCTCCTCAGACCTTCCATGCCCTTCCTCCCCAGCAGCAACAATAACCCCACTTTACTCCGCAAAATCAACCCCCACAATACCACCAAGTGCCCCCGCCAGCCAACTATGCACCACAACAACCATAGCAGCCGAGAAGACCGTTGTGGCCTAGAAGGGCCCAATACCCTCTGTTTCCTGAAAGTCTACCAGATATCTTCAACGCCCTCATGGCCGCCAATGCGCTCACTTTGCCTAAAGAAAGGATGGTGTGGTCGGCTAATGTAGACACTTCTCGGTATTGCATTTTTCGTCGATAGCCAGGGCACAACATCAACCATTGTTTCCACTTCAAGGATTGCATATATGATATGAATGATCAAGGTGATATTGATTGGGACGAGATGAGGAGATTCATCGCTACTTTAAAGGCACGAAGGCCTCCTCGGCAACCACAGGCTTAGCAGCCTCCTCAGCAACTGGCAACACCTCCTCCACAGCAACAACAGGCTCCTGAACCCCAGCCAAGTATGGGGATTGTTAATAATCTGCTACCGGAGCACCCGGTTCAAAATCAATAGGTAAACCCTGTCACCTCAATCCATGAAGTAGAGAGAGGGCAGGGCTGGCATGAAGATCACGCCTCTGTCGGGGCCATTAACCAAAGTCAACAACCACAACAATTGTTAAGAAGACTTCAACCCGCACCCTCCTCCCAACCGCCACGTCCCCTCATATGATCACTTAACTCTAACCCTACTCCTTCACGGCCCCTTCTTTTACGCCAACCTATAAATTCTCCTTCACCTTAAAACCCCCCACTAAATAGACCCCTCCTTATCCGCCCCTCGCCAGCAACTGTCTCCCCTCCTGTTTCACCACAACCTACCCTGTCTACCACCACCATGCTTCCGAGGCCCCTCCTTGTCACCCAGCCTCCACCTCCATCTTCCGATAACCCTCAACCGGCGAAGGCCCTTATAAGAACCCCTCATTCTACCAATCCTGCCCCAGCATCCAACACGCCTTCCACTGTTCCCTCTACCTCCTCTACCCCTTTACCTACTCCAGGCACGACAGAGGCGCCGAAAACAATGGTGCTCCGTAGCGGACGGATGTTCCACCGAGTGTTTCCCCAACGGGAGCAGGAGCCGGTATAAGAGCAAGGAGAATAGGAACAAGAGTCTGTACCGGGCACGGAGTATGATCTATTGAAGCATTTGGACAGAACACCGGCCCGAATCTCTATTCTAGAATTGATTAGAAGATCCACCACACATCAGCTAGCCCTGAAGCAATATCTGCAGAAAGTAATGGTAAATGAAGATATCCCAGTTGAACAAGTCACTGTAATTTTAAGTCCAGCCAGCAATCAACCGGCCTTCACTTTTTATGAACATGAATTGGCCCCGCAGCCGGCCCGAAAATATGCATTATGCATTACTATTGACATCAACAAAGTGGCAGTGAAGCAATGTTTGGTTGATACCGAGACATCAATTAATGTTTTGCCACCAAGTACCTTGAAAATGTGTGGCATTCAGGAGGTTCAGATCTGACCATCTACAATCACTGTCATAGCCTACGACAATACAAAGAAGCTGCCTCTAGGGATGATCACTTTAAAAGTTGGTTTGGGTCCAGTTTCAGTCACAGCTGATTTCCATATTCTAGACATGGAGCCGACATTCAACGGCATCTTGGGCCGTCCTTACATTCAGGAACTTGATGTTGTGCCCTCCATGAACCATCAATGCATAAAATTTCCACATAAAGGGCGCATTATCAAAGTTACCAACATGCCCATTTTACCAACTGACGACATACATTCTGCTACCTCAGTTTCTTCAATGTGGCTGGTGTGAGCGACGTCACGCGGTTCGAGGAGCGAAGAAGACGTGGAGCGCGCGGGCTCCTCTTGTTTGCTGCAACATAGAAATAAGAGAAAAGAGAAGGGGCCACCACAGGAGATTACTCTGGCGGGGCGAGCGGGACACATGTAATATAGCAAGATATGGGGGTTAAACGGCCATAGCGGGAAGTGACTCGCCGCGGCCTCGGGGGGACGGGAATGGTGCAGAAATCAAATAGCAAGAATTGAAACGGCCATTGGGGAAGTGACTCGCCGCGGCCTCGAGAATATGAGCAGATAAGAATATAACAGCATATAAGGAGAATATAAAGAACGGGAATTTAAACGGTCATTGGGGAAGTGACTCGCCGCTGCCTCGAGAATATGAATAGATAAGAATATAACAAAATATAAAGAGAATATAAGAACGGGAATTTAAACGGCCATTGGGGAAGTGACTCGCCGCGGCCTCGAGAACATGAGCAGATAAGAATATAACAGAATATAAAGAGAATATAAGAACGGGAATTTAAACGGCCATTGGGGAAGTGACTCGCCGCGGCCTCGAGAATATGAGCAGATAAGAATATAACAGAATATAGAGAGAATATAAGAACGGGAATTTAAACGGCCATTGGGGAAGTGACTCGCCGCGGCCTCGAGAACATGCTGTGATCGTCAGAGACCAAAAGAACCCAAAATAAAGAAAGTGATCGTGCCTACCTCAAGAGCAGGAGATGGCGGGTTGCTTCTTCCTCCCTTTTCGGCCGGCCGACGGAGAGGGCTTTCTTTAGTTACCCTTGCAAAACAACAGACAGTAGATAAACAGAATTAGGAAATGACAGTGTAGTATCAATCCCTTGTGATGAAAATAACGAAATCGCGGCAGGACACACACCTGGTTGGTGTGGTTTTAAACCCCTCTCGGACTCGAGTAGGAGGAAAATGAGATGATGGATGCAAGAAGTATATAAGAAGAGACGCCCTTATGAAGGGGGATAGAGGATGTGAGATGATGAATGCAAAAGAACTACGAAGGAAAGGAAAGGATTGGCTTATTGGATGTGTCGATGGTGAAATCCGGCGGAGCTCCGGCAGCGTAGGGATGACGTGGAAGCACGGTGGATGAAGATGACCTTCCTCTCGCGAGCGTGGGCACCCGAGAAGCCGGCGGAACCTCCACCTACAAAAGACCCCACGGGTTAGAAATGACTCCGGTAGCCTCTGGGCCCCGGCAGCCTATCGGATCTCTTCGAAGCTCCCTCAGAACTGAGGGGGTGGGCCTCTATTTATAGGGCTCCAGAGGGTGGAGGCATCCAGGACCCTGGACACCTCCATCAGGGCCGAAGTAATATTTTAATCTATTTTTATTCATTTTTTTTGAATATTTTCGTGGAGGCGTCCAGAGTCCCGGACGCCTCAATAAGGTCCACCGAACTCCACCGAAACCGGCACGCGGTTTGACACAACGCGTGATTTTGTGAGCGGCGTCTCGTGATTCGAACATGGGCGCGTCCAGTTGTCTGGACGTCTCCACATTTGGATTTTTTCACACATGACAAACCGTCGAAGTTCATGGAGGCGTCCAGGGTCCTGGACGCCTCCATAAATATTTTATTATTTTTGCTTTGTTTTTATACCAAAACTGGTATTATGCAGTTTTTATATTTTATTTTTATGGAGGCGTCCAGGGGCCTGGACGCCTCCATTAATTATTATTATTTTCATGTGTTTTTTGTATTTTTATATGTATTAAAGTCAGGAGCCTGGACGCCTCCATGAAGACCCCCCGGGTCCCCTGAAAAGGCGTCGGCAGCCGCCCGGCAGACACTCTTCCTGGTTTTGGAACCTTCCGGTGCGTCCGATTGGTGTTGATGCCGTCCGAATGCCGAGACGATTCCGGATGCTGAAAAGGACGGAAGAAGACTCAAGAAAAGGAAGCACTCGAGTGATTCAAAATGTGTAAGCTGTCGCGGGACGTCGTATAGTAATATGAGACTTTCTCAGGAGACGTCAGGAATGACGTGTCTACAGCTGCCCCGCCTTGGCGTCTGCTTTGCAAGGGAGCGACACGTAGTGGAATGGTATCGAAGTGGAGTGAAATGAAGTGGAAGCGGACTGATAAGTTGATGCCAAGGTGTGATGAGACACGCTTTTGACGTTACTATTTGGAATCTTTCCTGAAGTTTCAATGAGGCGACCTTGAAGAAGGTCTTTCAAATATTGACGATTGCTTGGACGGAGATCAAATAAGGGAGGGTGAGATGTGTGCTCAGGCACGAAAAATAAAGGAGACCAACTTCTCGGTGTGGAAGTACCTGGGTCATAAACTCGCAGGTTTCACCTTTGGTGAGCGGTTACCAGCCAATGTGGAAGTGTTGCGGCCAAGGTGGGTCAAACAAGGTAAAAAGTAAAGAAATATCTTAGAGTCTGTCCAAACAAGGGTCTCCTTTGGAAGAGCAGCGTAGGGCCTTTTCAAGGAAACTCAGTATTTCATTCGGAGTGGAATATCTCATATTTGTATGAATTGAAGCACATCGGCTTTCGCAATCGAATCACTTGAATGATCTTCCGCAATAAATCAAAGTCCTATATGAATGCATATTGGGCTTAAAGAAAAATTTAAAACAAACTAAAATAGAAAATAGCCAAGGAAAATATTGTCAACTTGTTAAGAACGGGTCAGGATACCGATCCGGTGAGCCGACACTGGGCTGGGGCCCGTTTATCCGCGCACCAACTCACTGAATGGAACCGTCGTCCCCATGCTATCACAAGTTAACGGCCTATCCGTACAACCAAAATTCTTCCGGGATCATCACTATTTTTTTTTGTTGAAGGGGAACTCAAATCCCAGATTCGTTCAGGCCGCGAGGTCCTTGACATGTTCTAGTAGCGTAGGTATCATATACTACGATGCATGACATGGTGGGACCAACCATTGAAAGGTGGGACAGGAGATAGGACAAAGACGTCCGTTAGTAAAACCTGCACAAGCCAGCATGGATTAATAACATCAGAAAGTAACAGAAACGCACCACAATGGAAAGGAGATCTAGCCAAAATCCTGACATTGACTGCTGATGTGACATGTTCTGTCCTGTAGCGATCTTCCCTTCCTATAAGAACTCCCCTTAGGCTAGTTCATTCAAATGCACCAAGGTGGGTTTTGGAAGCTCAGGAGAGGAAGGAGAGGAGAATCTAGAGATCTCAGGATGGAAGGAGAGTCTTCCCGTGTCATGAAGAGGAGCAGGCCTGGCAGCGAGATTGGGCGACTCTCCGACCTCGAGGGTCATCTTAGCGGGATGATCATGTCGCATATGGTAAGCTGATTCATTTCAACTTTTCTCCTCTTGAATCTTCTTCTCACTTGCTCCCTTCCTCCTTCTTTCTTTTCCTTTTTCAGCCATATCCACTCTTCCCGGGCCCGAGGAAGTTTTCCAAATTGCCATGGCTTTCAAAGTTAACTTCCAACATATCCATCGGCATGAGGGCCATACTCTCGAAGTGGCATCTGCAGGGGCTCCTTATTCATGCCAAACACTACGAGAAGATTCGTATGGACTGGGCGGCTATGGGCGCACTAGTGGAGATCTGGCATCCCCAGACCCACACTTTTATCTTCCCGACCTTCGAGGCGACCATCCTCCTCGAGGAGGTGGAACTTCTGCTCGGATTGAAGAAGTTCAAGAGTGACGGGAAGGTGAAGGCTATGCGGATGCTGACACGGAGGACTTCCGAAAGCGTCCTTGGAAGCTTCATGCCGCCCGACGTAGCCCGAAAGGTTCGTACTCAAAAGGGAATTGATTTGCAAAAGCTCGCGGAATGGGTCATGGAGGCCTTGAGAGGGTTACCAGACGATGACTATTTGGAGAGAATCATGAAAGGGTTCACCATTTGTCTGGCGGGTGCTCTCTTGTTTCCTTATACTGACAACATGGTGGAGGAAGACCAACTGAGTGCTATCTGCGGGATCTGGCGTGGAAAGAGGGTGGGACCCGCTATCCTTGCCTACCTGTATAGTGGCCTTACTGCCTCGAGCATGGGTAAGCCTCCTTTTGGTTGCGCACTTGTCTTGAATTGCTGGCTGGATTTGCATTTCAAGTTTGATCACCGTGAGGGAATGCCAACCGCTTTGAAGCTCTTCCAACAAAGCCCCATTTATCATATAGCCGACGTGTTAGGCTTCGGTGGCACCGTGGCGAACCATGTTCCGTGGCTAAAGAGACGTGAAGACTGGCGGTCTCACTTTCGAACCGTGACACAAAGCTTCTTCTCTTGCGCACCGGCATGTTTACTCTTGCTTGAGCTCCTCATGAGGTCTTCTTGTGAAGTTGATCTCCAACTGATTGGTGCGACCGAGTTTATCCTTTACAACGCGCATCGGTGCTGCCTCCAGATCGGCATTCCACGTCATCCGTTCCCACCACCGACTGGCATCGTTCCTTTGAAGAAGAGAGAGTTGAGCACTGAAGCGGATGCGAAGGAAGCGAAGGCCGTCAAAGCACCCTGGAAGACAAGTGTTGCGGGAAAGGCCTTAGCGCATGTGGGGGAAGAATGCGAGCTGTGGAGAGCTTATGTAACCGAACTGGGGAAGTTAAGGCCTAAGACGCCTAAGCCCCTGATGTAGCTCGTTCTGCTTTCTGATGGAATAAAATCTGGCATTTTGATGTTTTGGACCACGTTCCCTTTGTTATGATTTTTCCGTTTTTCTGTTTTTCTATTTTCTTTCTTTTTATGTACCTATTTATTCATAATATGATCATATGTAAATATATATATATTAAAACAAAGTATTTTTAATGGGGGCGTCCTGGGGCCTGGACGCCTCCAATTTTTTATTTTTTTATTTATTTTTTTATTTTGGGGGCGTCCAGGGGTCTAGACGCCCCTATAATTTCTTTTTTATTATTTTTTTGGATTTTTGTTTGGGGGCGTCCAGGCGCCTGGACGCCCCTAAGTTTTTGAATTTTTGAAAAGGAAAGAAAAAAGTGGGGGCGTCCAGGCGCCTGGACGTCCCAAAAAAAGGGATTTTCTTATATAAGGGGGGCCTCACCCCCCTTTCACTTCTACTGTTCATTCTGACGACTCGTTCACTCTAAACGACCCATTCCCAATTCCAATGGAGCAAGGAGGCCCGAGCCAGGGTGGGGAGAAGTAGAAACGACGGGCTCGTCATCCGAGGAGGCTGAGAGATGACGCCGAGGAGGCTACCGTGGCGGAGGAGATTGCTGTGGAGGAGGAGGCTCCTCTTTTGGCCGTGGAGGGCCCTGCGGGCGCTGGTGACGCGGGAGAGGACGAGCACGATCCGGTAAGCCCCTTAGACTTCCATTCTATTGGTTCACTAGGCTAAACGGGCGGACGAGAGGCTGTGTGGAGAAGGCCGGGGAGTGAGGGAAGGAGGCGTCCAGGGTCCTGGACGCTTCCAAAAATTTTTATTTTTATTTTTATTATTTGTTCTTTTTTTGGGTTATTACATAAATAAAATAAAATAAGGTAAGGAGGCGTCCAGGGAGGTGGACGCCTCCACGATAATATATATTATTTATTTATTTTTGTTTTGACTTTTGATTAAAAAGAAAGAAATAAAAATAGGAAGGGGGCGTCCAGAAGGTTTGACGCCTCTAAAAATATATATATAATAAATATTATGTACAGCGTTATTGTTTATTATTATCCATGATTCTGATGTGTTGCCCTGTTGGTTTTGTGGTGTGCAGGGCGTGATGAAGGGCCGGATTAGCTGGTCTCTAGTGGTGGCAGCGTACCGTGGGCTGCCAGACTTCCAGAGGGCGCGTGTGGACACCGTGGGCTTTGGAGCCTTCCTCAGGATCGAGCCCTTTCGGCTCGACCTTCCTCTTATCCAGGCATTGAGGGAGCGGTGGCATGCGCCGAGTCGGGCGTTTCTGATGCCCTGGGGGCACATGGTGCCGACGCTTGAAGACGTAGCTCGGATCACCGGGCTACGAGTTGACGGAGAGGCGGTCAGCGGGGTCACCTACCCCAACTACCGAGAGAGTGCCCTGGACCTGCTGTGGTTAGAGACGAGCGTGACCGACAGAGACAGCAGGGTAGTTGGCCGAGTGGAGATTATGGAGGCGCTCGGATTCGTCGACCTGCGCCAGCGGGTTAGCGAGACTGGAGCGGATTTTCTGGCACGACTGGAGGGAGATGCCCGTGCAGCTTTCACCCAGGACCCGAGCGAGCGGGAGCTGGTGGATCTAGACCTCCGGAGGTTTCTTTTCTTCTTCCTGGGCCGCCTTCTGCTGGGGACGAAGGGGGATGGCATCCACTGCCGCTTCCTCGGGATCCTGGCGGACCTTGACAGAGTGGGGCACTACGCGTGGGGAGCGGCTCTGCTTGCCCATTTGATTACTGATCTTTCCCAGACTTCAGAGAGGGAGACGACAGTCAGCGGCTTCACACCTTTTCTCCAGGTACATAATTTATTTATACATTTTACCGTAGTTAAATATGCAATTACTCGTGCTAATGATGTATGATGGATGCAAGTGTGGAGTTATTACTACTTCCCGATGGGGAGGGCCAGGCAGGGGAACAGGAGAGCCGTTCCTCTAGCGCGACAGTGGAGGCCGGTCATGGTAGCGGCACCACACAGCTACCAACTAGCGTCACTTCGTCGGGAGTTGAGCGAGTACCCCGAGACTATGGTATGATGCGTATGATTTCTTTGTATTTTTTATGCATGCGACCTAATGGCAACTAGTATGATGTATGTATGGTGATATAGGTGGTGTGGAGGCCCTACCTGGGTATGGCCGACGCTGGCCAGCCCTGGGTTGTAGCGGGTCTTCCTCATTTCGGGCGGGACGTGTGGGTCCATTGCCTGAACGAGATCGAGCCGCTTCGGCTGAGGCTGGTTATGAGGACGTTGGGGCTGGCCCAAGAGTGGATCGATGTAGATGAGCCGGTCCGCATCGGGCGGAAGACCAAGGGGAAGGCGAAGATCATGGACTGGCGCACGTGCTTCCCAGCACAGTACCAGGACTGGCAGCAGGGCAGGGTCCCAGTGGTGTCCCATGTACAGGACAGCACTGATTACATGAGACGGTATCGAGCTACGCACGGGGACCGCCTCTCCCTCGGTGGTATGGCAGGGGTAAGTGTGAAATGAAAATGCTTCACTCTTTTATACGTATATGCATGTGATACTAACTTATATGCAATGCAGGATGCTCGTGACGACATGATCGCCGACCTGCGGGCCCAGTTGGCGGACGCCAGGTGGCAGTTGGTGGCCATCCGACAGGAGTTGGAGATCCTGGTGAGTCTATGCAATGCATTTTTGTGACCTGGATTTTTGATACTTGGCCTCTGACTGTCGTTTGCTCTGTGTTTCAGCGGGCCCACCAGGCAGCGGCAGCCGGGACGGCTGGTGGAGCGGGTTCCAGTTCGTGGGGCCCTCCCCTGGAGATCTCTGCCCTTCAGGAGCAGCTGGCGTATGCGGTGGCTCGGGCTGAGGAGGCCGAGCGTGACCGCGAGGCTCGAGTGAGTGCCTACTTGGCCCTGACCCTCTTCTAGCTGCTTTCCTTTTATCATTACTCTCTTACGGTGCATGCGTGCTTCGATAGGTGGCCGAGATTCGGGAGGCCCTGGCCCGTGTTGTTCGTGCCGAGCAGGAGCGCGATGCTCGGGTGGCAGAGCGTGACGCCCGGATTGTGGAGCTGGAGGAGGAGCGGCGATGGGAGGCTGAGGAGCTCCCTCGTGACGTGTTGGATCTGTGGATTGCCCTCGATCTGTCGAGGAGAGAGGCGATGAGAGAGAGAGAGGAGAGGGAGAGGGATAGGGAGAGTGCAGAGAGAGAGAGGGAGAGGGATAGGGAGATCCTAGAGAGAGAGGGAGAGGGATAGGGAGATCATAGAGAAAGAGAGGGAGTACAGGAGGGCAGAGCGACATCAAGATTGGGACGAGAGGGGGGCTCTGGTGGCGCTGGTGTCAGAGCTCCGACTGAGTCTTGGCATGGCGGAGGGGAGACTTCGGGAGAGTGAGGAGCGGTATCAGAGGGCGAAGGAGCGCGGGGGGCGACTTCGTCAGTCTGGTTCCTTTTCCGTGGGCAGCTTTCTAGTTTCTTCGGCCGAGGAGCGTCGCCGCACCTTGGAGGCTGGCATGGTGCCACCTGGGGAGGCGAGCACGGCTTCTCAGGGTTGACAGAGGTCGCAGAGGTCCCCTAGGGATCCCCGTCAGAGGAGGGAGGAGAGAGATGACCAGGAGGGTGATGGCGAGAGTTAGAGAGTTTCTTTGTACACTCCACCCTCCTTACTGCATGATGTACTTTCGACTATTATATGAAATGAAAATGGCTTTCTTGTGTTGTGTGTACCTTTCCTCTCTTATTTTTCTGCTGCACCGAGTTGTTTCGAGGCATGCCTTACGAGACTTTGCCCTGAACAGCGGGGAACTGCGCTTTGCACGAGGATTCTGTTTCCTTTCTCCCTTTTTTGGGTGCGTCCAGGTGCGAGGATGCGTCTTAATCCTCGAATTCAAATTTAAAGCGCCGGGTGGCCTTTCTTCTCTCATGCCTTACCCGCAAACGAGCCCGCCTTCCGCCGAAACTCGCTCGCCCGTCTTTGTCTTCTTCCCCTCGATCGATGGAGTTCGGCGATCTGGACCACGGCGAAGGTGGAGAGGGACACGGGACCCCTCGCCTGAGGAGGGACGCGCCAGAGCATGGAACGGCGTCCATGGAGGAGGAAGGGCCGCTTCGGGCCCCCGAGGGACCCGAGGGGCCCAATGGCGCGGAAGTAAGTGAACACGGCTCAGTGAGTGCTTCAGTTTCCCCTTCTTTGATCTATTTTGAGTTTTAAAGCGAGGCGTACGAGGGGGGAAAGGGTTTGGCGAGTGTTGCACTCAACTGATGGACGCGTCCTAGACAGGGGACACATTTTTTGTTATGATGCGAGGCCCTTCTTTCTTGGTGTAGGACATGGCGAGGACCTTGGGCCTGGCCGATGAGTGGGCGAGTGCAGACGAGCTGAGCCGCGTCAGGAAGGAGAGTCGCGGCAAGGCGAAGCTTGAAGACTGGCGCATACGTCTCCCTGGACAACAAGGGGGCGTACTGGTGCAGGATAGTGCCGACTTCCTGCGGTAACAGAGAGAGAGTTACGTGGGTCTTCCCCGAGCCGGGGATACGCGTGACGTCGACGGGTCTCGTGCCCAATTAGCCGAGGTCAGGCGGCAGCTAGCCGCCATTCAACAGGAACTATCCCTCCTGGTAAGCTAAGTGCTGCATTTTCTGTTTTTAAATGTGGAGCTTAGCTGACGGCTGTTGTTTGTTCGTTCCAGCGTGCCCAGCAGACAGCGATGGTGGGAGTGGCTGGCGGCGCATCTTCCAGTTCCTCGGCCCCTTTTCTTGAGATTGCCTCCCTCCGGGAGCAACTTGCCGGCGCGGTGGCTTGGGCTGCCCGGGCGGAAGAGGAGTGTGATGCCTGTGTGGCGACTGTAGCAGAGCTGCGACATCGCGGTGAGGAGAGACCTTCTCCAGACATCCTGGAGTTAATGGTTCTTCTGCAGATGATGAGGAGAGAGGCAGAGAGAGAGAAAGCCGAGAGAAGGTCCGAGTGACAGCGGGATCAGACCGAGAGGAGGGCCTTGGAGGCCCGAGTGAGGGAGCTCCAGCTGGGCCTTCAGGCCGTCGTGCACAGGCTAGGAGGGATGGAGACACGCTACGAGAGAGCGCGAGAGTTCGGAGAGCGACTGCGCCAGTCTGGTCACTTTGCCGCTAGTGGCTTCTTCGCCACGCCAGGGGAGGAGCAGCGAGTCATTGCTGTGGAGCCGGCGCCACAAGGCGAGGCGGGTGCTACTGCACGGGGATCCAGGAGGCTTCTGAGGGACCCTCACCTCAGGGGAGAGGAGAGGGACGCCTAGAGGGACGAGCATGAAGATAATGGCAAGAGTTGGCGAGCTAGTGGACCCGCCTCCTCTCTATGATTGTAGTGTTTATGACAGTTTATGTAGAATTATGAATGGAGTGATTTGATTTTCTGCTACTTGTTTGTTCTCTTGTGTGTTCCTTCTTCCCTACACTTCTTCTCCTTTGCACTGTTCCCATGTGATGGGTCTGCCGAGACTCCACCCCAAGCGGAGAATCGCGTCTTGTTGTGACCATTTTCCACGGGAATCTGCCGTAGAAGTCAATAATGATGGCCCTAGTTCCTTCTCCCGGATGTTGTGTCAAGTTTTGCGGACGTCCTCCAAAACATGATAGGGTATCCCTAGACAACATAGGGGGCTAGTCGTCATATTCTTCGTCCAATCAATCACCCTGTGCGAGCGGTGAAGTGACACACGGGACCGCATTGTAGGTGCCTCATCGCGAGGGCTATCATTAAAGGTGATGGAGGTAATCTTGGCCTGCACTCCTTCCATTTCTATAAATTCTTGTCCCTTTTATTCTCTCAGGTATATCGAGAGCTAACTCGAGGAGCACAAGTTCCCACGGGAGAGGAGGAGTTCAAAATTCCGAGAGTTGGATAGAGGGTGAATCTTCCCACTCCTCGAAGAGAAGCAGGTCCAATGGTAGTAGTTCCAGGAGGCTTTTGGACCTCGAAGGGCACTTCAGCGAAAGGGCCCAATCACAACTCGTAAGCTGAGCTTTCCTGCCCTTTTCTCATTTTTTCTTCCTTCCTCTTGACAACACCCTTCTCCATTTCTTATGCACGCACAGAGTGTGATGAAATCACACATTTCATGGGAGTTAGCAGTGGCCGCATACAGGGGTCTCCCGGATTTTCAGAAGGCCAGGCTAGACGTGATGGGATTTGGCACCTTTCTTCGGATCGAGCCGCTCGAGCTCGACCTGGTTCTGATCCAAGCCTTGTGTGAGATATGGGACCTAGTGAGTCGGGCATTCCTGATGCCCTGGGGGCACATGGTGCTCAGCTTGGAGGATGTGGTCTGAATTACGAGCCTCAAGGTGGATGGCGAGGCAGTGACCAGAGTCACTTACGCGGACTACCGAGAAGGTGCTCGGAAGCTACTGGGTTTGGACCTAGATGGTCCGAAAAATAGTTCGGTAGCTAGGGCATCCCGCATGGATGCATTAGGGCTCACCGACACTCGTCGGCAGGATGACGAATCCTCAGACGAGTTCATGGAAAGGATGGAAATAGGATACCGTGCCGTGTACTGCACAGATTTTGGCAACTGGGAAAGATGCAACATAGATTTGAGGAGATTTCTCCTCTTCCTTTTGGGGAGATTGGTACTGAGCTCGAAAGGGGATGGTATCCAATGTCGGTTCCTGGAGCTGCTATCAGACCTTGAAAGAGTAGGGTACTACGCCTGGGGAGCTGCCATGCTGGCGCACTTGTTTGCAAGCCTGTTCCAAGAAGCGGATCGTGAGATGGCTGTGAGTGGTTTCACACCATTCATCCAGGTATTTTTGGTTTTGCTTGTTTTGTATTTTTTTTTATGTTTTTGCAAGGTACTGATGACCTGCACCGAGCAGCTGTGGAGCTATTATTACCTCCCCATGGGGAGAGCTCGGCATTGGCGACCCGCGATGGTGCCGCTAGCGAGGCGGTGGGAACCCATCATGAGTGCGGCACCCCTAACCTACCAACTGATGGTGCTAAGGCGGGAGCTACAGGAGTACCCTACAGCGATGGTAAACTGGAGACCCTACTCAGACATGGTCGATGCCGACCAGCCGTGGGTTCTAGCAAGTCGTGCCCGGTTCGGACGGAAATTGTGGATGCACTGCCTGAATGAAATCGAGCCGCTTCGGCTACGATTGGTTATGAGGACTTTTAGACTGGCTCAAGAATGGGTGGATTCAGCTGCGCCCCCTCGCGTTGGGAGAGAGACACGAGGACCGGCGACCTGCATTGACTGGCGTGTGCGATTCCCCAAACAGTACGAAGACTGGCTACGGGGTGGCATAATCGTGGAATCGCATGCACGGGATAGCGAGGATTACCTGCGTCTATACAAGACAAGGTACGTAGAGCGGTTCCAACCCCGGGGACTTGCGGAGGTAGGTCTCCCCTTTTTCTCTTTTCTTCTTTCTCTCTTTTTTGGTTTTCTGGTGGAAATGCTGACTCGTATGGCTGCAGGATATCCGTGATACGATGATAGCGACTTTACGAACTTGCTTGGCAGAGATGGCGCAACGGTTGGGCGATGCCCGCGGAGCTACGAGCGCCTTGGTCGGTGTACAATGCGTTCCTAATTAAAACCACAGATTCCAGATGTTGGCTGCTAATTCACGTGGTCGTAGCATGCCCAGATTGGCGCGGCTTCCCCAGCGATGGGAGTAGGTGGCGTCTCTTCCAGCTTGTGGATTCCCACCTCAGAACTTGACTTGCTTCATGAGCAACTTACTCACGCCACGCAGCGTACTGCGGAGGCAGAAGGGATGCTCTGTATACAAGTAAAAGTTTCAGTGTTGAGTTCTCTTTGTTTACGCCTTATCACGTATCTGAGATGGTACATCTGGCAGGAAAAGGAGACGGAAGACTTGCTTGCCCAAGCTGCGCAGAGGGCGGCTAGGATAGCAGAGCTGGAGGGGGAACTGCAGCGTCGTCTAGATGACGACTCTTCCAGGGATGCTATGGAACTGAGGATCACTCTCCAGTTGGAGAGGGAAGACCGTGAGAGAGAACGGGTAGAGAGAGAAAGAGACGCAGAGAGAGAAAGAGCCAACAGATTGACTGAAAGGGAGGAACGAAGGGCCATGGAGGCCCAGTTGTTCGAACTCCGAACCAGCCTTGGTCTTGCTGAACAGTGGCTGAGAGATGGTGAGGAGCGCTACCGAAGAGCACGAGAGCATGGCTTTCGTGTTGGTAGCTTCTCTGTTGCTTCCGTGGATCAACGCCAGGGTGTGGGAATAGGAGGGGAGTACAGAGCGGTAGGAGTACCGCTTTTCGTAGTTGGGTAGCACCTTTGAGAGCGTTTTGCCTGGAGAGTAGTGGGACGAGTAAAGCAGAGAGAGAGGGCAGAACTTGATGTAATTTTTTTAGTTTTTGGAATAAAATACAAGGTTCGGTTTGTTTTGTTTTCACCTTTGCTTCTGTTGCCTGAATCCCTGCACACATCACTAAAACAAACAAATCATAATTTCTGTTCTGACTTGGCCCCTTGCTCAATAAACAAATGGTCACTGTGACTGTCCTTGATAACTGGTCAAGGGGCCAAGCCTTTATTAACGAAGGCAAGGGAAAGATGTGGTGATGATGGATGCAACAGACAAGTATGCGAATGCAAACGATATTAAAGTGAAATGCTGCATACTAATGCAATCACGCAGAATTGATTTGTTTTTATTTTTATATTTGGCATTTTTTTGTCATAAAAAAGATTTTTTTGTTTGCAAATATGTACATTTTCTCTTTTCCATTTTTTTGTTGCTTTTATTATAAATTTTTTTTTGTAGCTAACGCCTGGCAAGCACCCAGATGGCACCTAACCTACGTGAGAACAGGGGTTTCTTACTAACCTCCCAGGTATCCTAAGTGCACATCTAGGTTGATTTGGGCCTCTAGACCCCTCGAATGATGATCCCGCCGGCTAAGACTTACCCTGATGACAATACCGTCATGCCATGCTTAGGCTCCCAGTCGCTTCCGACCACAGGGATTCACCCAAAAGATGTTTGAGGTAAATGATTTGCCCGACCCGGGTCTGTTTCCTCACAACTCTAGATGGTATATGATGGAACACCCTAGAACCCTAACGACCAACCACGCGACGCTGACCCGGAATCAGACGCCGTCGCACCCATAGGTGACGCGCTTGCATTGGCCTAAGCCCGAGGTTAAACAAGAAGATATTAAGGCGGTAAACATGGGTCTTGACCAGCCAGAAACACAGAGACTCCTTCGCAGCGATAGCTTTTTCTTTTCAAAGTAGGCAACCATATGTGCATATTAAAATAAGGTCGCAGACCTTCGCGGGTTTTGCCCTTTAGAAACTCCATCTACCTTTCATCTTCAAAGGAAGAAGGAAGAGCATGGGGGATAAACCTCCTGAGAGGATCGGCAAAACCGTTAACCCGGCGAGCCAATAAGGGTCCATTTAACTCCTTCCTTTCGGACAACTTCAGACCAAATCTCGAGCATTTACATTCCACGGCCCCTTTTGTGGATTCAGACTTTTACTTTGAGGGGTTCCGTTTATCGCAATAGGCACGGTCACGACCAGGCTTTTCTCTTGATTTTGATTTTGTATTTCTTTTGTGAGGGAGATATAGTCGTTTGACGTTTGTGGGCTCCCTTTCGTATGCCTGCGGGGACACTGCCCTCTTCTCGTGCTCTGATCGATGCTCGAGGAAATGGATCCTACTCTTGCCCTTGGGGTTTGAGTTTCAGTTTCTCATGCTCAGTGTTTTAAGGGCGCCGACTGTCTCATTTGGTCGAAGAGAAAAGAATAAAGATTACAGCTTCCGGAGATCTTCTGGGTTGGGCCCCACCGTAGGTGATGCTACTGACTTTTTTGAATAAAATACAAAAGTGAGCACAATTTAGCTTCCTTCGAGCGAGCATAGGCCGACGTGGCCAGACAGGGATCTCCACGGTTCTGACAAACCAAGACCCGGTGCCTACCAAGCCTTAATGGGCCCTATCCTAACATGAAGGTTAGATGCAGTGACTTGACTACATGGTGACCACGAGGCATTGGCATTTTGAATTTTCTATATTTTTAGTGGTTTTTAATATTTCTTTATTTTTGATGTTTTCTATCTTTTCATCATTTTTTTTGTTTTGTGCTAAGTGTTGTGCCCCTTGTGCTTTGTTGATGATGTGATTTTTTAATGATAGCAACATGAATGAGTCACCACAATGTCTTGAATATGTCTGACCCTTTCTGTGGGAGATTGCATAAGTGTGCCATGTCTGAATTGTGAAGAATGCATGCATGCGTATGCTTGAGTCATGCTGTGATATATTGGCTTGTGCTTGATTTCTGTTCTGTGCATTGCTTCTCTGCTGATATGTTCATGCATTGTCTTTGGAAAGTCTGTACAGCCTACGTCTCTTGCAGCGTCAACGCTGTGAGCATTCTCAAGTCTGCAGCGTCAACGCTGTGAGTAAGCACTTTGTTTCAGGTTCTTCAAGTCCATACAGACTTTAGCGTCTCATTTAGCGTCTAAGGCAAAGTCTACACATTGGCTAAGTGTGTACATCGCTTACATTTCTTGAGACCAAGTCCATACATCGTGAAAGTCTATACACTCCTCTTGGCCTTAGCATCTGTTTTGAAGTCCATACATTGGTCTTCAGTTCAAGTCTGTACAGCGTTACGTTCTCTTTGGAAAGTCTATACAGCGTCAAGTCTGCACATTGGGGTTTCACGAGAAGTCTACACATTGGTCTCCACCTGAAGTCTATACATTAGCTAAGGGTCTTCAAGTCCATACACAGTTGTCCGATGCATATTGTTTGAAGTCTGTACAACATGCCTTGTTATTCACAACTTTCTTTTTTGTGACTTCCCTAGTGTTTTGATGATGAGCATCACTATGTTAAGTATTCTCATTTTAATCAGATATCTTGCGTAATGTTATGCATTTGAAATTTCCATGATTAACAGGAAAACTGCTATGAGGTAGTACCTTGTATGTCCGTACTATTCCTTTCATACTTCATGTTGTTGGTGTTTACTACACTTCGTGTTGTCCTTTTGTACATCGTGTTTTTCCAACTATGTTTGTTGATTGTCTTCGTGTTGTTTACTGAAGTAGCTCGAATTGTTCTGATGAACTTCCAGTCATTTTCCTGTGAACCTCGTGTTGTTTCTTCAGTATTTAGTTGCTCATCTCGAGTCATCCATTTTATGTTTGCTCTTGTATTTTTCGTGTCACTTACTGTTGTTCCTCGAGTCATTTTTCTTGGTTTCACTGCTTCATCACGTGTCGTGATAGCCGTGTCTGTTTTCTATCTTCGTGTTGATTTTACTTCGTGCATTCTTCTCTAAATTCAAGCTTTAAGTGTCTCAAGTCGAGTCTGACTATGTTGTCTCCATGTCATCCTTATTTCGAGTCGTTTCTTTGTTATTTCTGTCTTTGTGTTGCTCTTCCTAGACCTCGTGTCTTTCTTATTTTGTAACCACACTTCGTGTTGGTTTCTGTTTTCATCTTCGAGTTGTTATCAGCCCGTGTCGTCCTCGTCTACGAGTCGTTCGTACGTTCGAGCAACATAGTACTCGAGTTGTTTTTGTGTGTATTCAAGTCTTTTTAGTAAAGTGACGTTTCACCTCGTGCCGTTCTCTTTGCTATTTGTTATGTCGTGTTGCTTTTGTATTCGTGTCTTCGTGTTATTTTTGTGTTTATGTCCTCGTGTTGTTTCTTTCTTTCTTCGTCCAAGGTTCCTTTGATCGTGTGTTTCTATCATTTTTACCCCGTGTTATTTCCTTCTCCGTACCTCGTGTCGTTCTCAGTATAGTGCACCTATTATTGTTCATACACACCTCGTGCAGTTTTAGTTTTTGTGACCCTGAGTTTTAATCGTTTTAATTCTTTGCAAGAGAAGAAGAAAAACAAAAAGAAGAAGGTGGTCCGAGGAAGAATATTCCTCAGTGAATGGGAGGCACGTGATTTGAGGCTGGAAGGGCAGATAGGATTGTGACACGTGTGCTGAAGCTGGCTGAGAGACTGACACGTGGCCACAAGTTCTGGGCGGGAAATGAGGAAGCCACACGCGCCCAGTGCTGCCCTCCTGCTGGCTGCTGCTTATAAAAGGAAGCCTTCATCCAACAGATGAAGGCGATCGAAGAAGAAGCATGTAGAGCAAAAAGTCCTTCGATCCAGAAAAAGAAAAGAGGAAGAACAAGAGAAGAAGAGAGAATAGCAGAGAGCGTGAGCCAAAGAGAATAGAGGAAAAGAGATCGAGAGAGTGAAAGAGCAGAAGAAGAAAAGAGCTGTAGTAGAAAGTAGAAGAAAGAGAGAAGAGAAGAGACATGAGAGCCTGCGAAAGAAGAAGAAAAGAAAGAGAAGAAGAGCAGAAGGAAAAGAAGAGAAAGAGAGAGTTAGAGAGCTCGTGAGGGTTAAGAGAAAAAGAAAGTGAGAGAGAAGAGAAGAGGAAGAGAAGCTTACCTGAAGATCTGTCTACTGGACCGTGGATCAAATCCAGGCCAGTCAGCTCCATGCGAGCCACATCTGTGTTATCTTTCTTTACAACTTTCTGATCGCTGTGTATTTTTCCCTTCTTGTTTTTCCTTTTTCATTTGGTTAGCTTTGTACTTCCGATCCTCTGGATTGAGGTCGGGTCCCTCCTGGTCTGGAGGAAGAGAGGTCTGCGACCTCTAGTTTGCAAGTGGCTGGAAGTCACTTGTGTGTTCCCTCCGATTTGGAGGAAGGGAGATCTGATCTCCGGTTCTTGGCTTGTGGGTTGCAAGTCCAGGGGTCCCTCCGGTTGGAGGAAGAGAGGACTTCGACCTCTGGTTTGCTGGTGACAGGGAGTCATTGGTGTGTTCCCTCCGGTTTGGAGGAAGAGAGACTTTGCGTCTCTGGTTTCCATGTGACTGGGAGTCACTTGGGGTGTTCCTCCGGTTGGGAGGAAGAGGGGAGTTTGTTCCCCTGGTCAAGCTGTGTGTCAGCACCTATTGCAGACTGAGTCTGCTTGGTTCTAGCATTGGCTAGTGAAGCCTCACTCCGGTTGGGAGTGAGGGGTGGATGTAGGTCTGAAGGACCGAACCACCTTAAAACTATTTGTGCAGTGGTTTGCCTTGCGTTAGCTCCATATCTTCAACCTCCCATTCACAGGTTGCGTATGCTTGGCTAGTTGCATTATCTAGAGAGTTAATTTTTTGAGCATTATATTCTGCTTAGTGTGTTTGCGTTGTTTAGCTCTGCCTTCGTTTCTGGTTGATCAGGTGGCTGCATTGTTGTAGTCCAACTGTTTGTCCATGTGTTGCCTTATCATTTCATCTTGGAAAGCTCATTAGTCTTATTCCGCATATCTGAGCTTTAATGTGATAATTTGGGCTATATTTTCTAGAGGGTTACATTCACCCCCCCTCTGTATCCGGGCCTAGCACCCTAACAGTTGGTATCAGAGCGGTGTCTGCATACAAGGTCCAGTGACCTGCAGATTCGATCTTGCAGTCTTAGGTGCTAATTTGTTTTTAGTGCATCAATACTCCTGTTGCATTAATCTGATTTGTTTTCAATGGCTCATCCACCGATTTTCAGTGGTACGCATTTTAATGCATGGTTCACTAGTCTGAAGAATTATGTTAAATCTGTGAATCCAGACCTGTGGAAAGTAATTTCACACGGTCCTCATGAACTACCAAAGAAAAAATCCAAATGGACTGACAGTCACAAGTCTAAGCATGAAGAAAATCAGATAGCTATAAATCTGATGAAGGCAGCTACTGATAGAGCTTTCCACTCATGTTTCTTTGATTGCAGTTCGGCTAAAGATATTTTGGATACACTGAAGCGAATTCAGGAGATAGATGTGGACAGCTGCATGATGGTCAACAGAAGCAATCAAAGTGGCAGCGATCAAGGCAGCAATCAAAATAAAGAAGATGATGATGATGAGGTAAATCTCTTCGAGAATTTTTCTCTAGAAGATTGGGAGAATGCGTATGCTGAATTATTTGAATCTCATGAACTGTTAAGAAAATAGTATAAAAAATTGAAGAAGGGTACTGTTTTAGATAGTTCAAGTTCTCCTTGTAGAAATTGTGTTGAATTGAAAAATATTCATGATGCCTGTATGTCTGATTTTCAAATATTGAAGAAACAAGTTTCATTATTGAAAATTGAAAATCAAGATCATATAAATGTGATATCTGAACTCAAAGAAAAATTCAACTCAGATAATGATAATCAGACTCTTGTTAACTATCATGACCAGTATGAAAAACTGCTGAAAAACTTTGAAAGTGTGAACTCAGATTTAAACAAGCTGAAATCTGAAAATGATTATCTGAGAATCTCTGCTAATGAAAATGATAAAAAATTTGAGAAACTGGAACAGGAGAACAAATTGCTGATTGAAAAACTTAATGCCATAAAGTCTGTAAACATAGAATTACAGAAAGATCTTGATAAACAGCAAAAAGATATGAAGGAAATTGAAAATGGAAGAAAGTATGAAGTCAATTCAGAAGATCAGCTTCTAATAAATGAATTGGTTCAAAATGATAAGCTTAAGAAGAAATTGAAAAATTGAAGCTGTTAAACAGTGGCATGTCGGAAAGACTTCTTACTTTGGAAAGAGGAAAAACTGTTTGCATTGAAGATTCGGATAAACTGAGCAATCTGGAAAATGAAATTGAAAAATATAAAACTGCTAACAAGGTGTTAACTGAATGTGTGAATTGCAGTGAACAAGAGATTACCAGTTATGAGCTACATATTTCCTCTTTGGAAGATGAAATTTAGGATTTGAAAGTCTCTTTGTCTAAATTTGTTGATGGGCAGAAAAACCTAGACAAGCTACTAGGTATAAAAATCAACTCTAGGAAGGAAGGGCTGGGCTACAATAAGATAAACAAGGAGGAACTTCAGAACAAAGTTATGACATCTTTTGTAAGTGGTTCAGATGTAGCCACCACCTCTAAAGACAAACAGCCCATTGCTCAGAAACTGATGGGAGCAAAGGATAATTTTAAGAAAGAGGGACTGGGCTATAGTCCAGTCATGAGGAAGGTCGATGGATCCAATTTGAAAACTATTTTTGTTAAATCTTCTGAACAGGAAAAGCCTTCTACTTCATCTTCACCTCATTATAAGGCTAAGAAAACAGAAAAACATGATAAAAATCAGAAAATGATTGGAAAATAGAAAATAAATAAAAAGGGTCCATCAGCGTTTGCTGATCACAGTCCTCACACACACTCACATGTATCTAAAAAGAAGATTATCTGTCATTACTATCATAAAGTTGGATATTTGATGCATGAGTGTAAGTTGATGGAGAAGGATCATAAGAATGCTAGGAGATCTCATGATAAAAATCCTTCACCTCAGAAAAGGAGTATCACATGTTCTAATTGTGGCAAATTAGGACACTCAATTGCTCATTGTTGGTTTGCTAGTGGTAAGAAAATCTTTTATTCATATCATGCTAAATTCCCTGCAAACCAACATATTTTTAATAAAAACAAATCTGTTTCAAGGAACCAGCATATCATCTGTTTTAACTGCAACAAAATGGGTCACAGGGTCTCTGAATGCTGGTCAGGCTCCTTTAAAAGAAATTCTATTTCATGCTTTGAATGTGGAAAGGATGGCCACAGGGCCATTGATTGTTGGCATGCCCAAGGAGGCTATGACAATAATGAACTCAATTTTAAAAAGAATGCCTCTTATTGCTCTCACTGTAGAAAGCATGGCCATACAGTCAAGGACTGTTGGCATATTCAGGATAGAAATGTGAATCTCAAACATGTTAAATTCCCTGTAAGACAATTTGTAAAACCTTCATGTTATAACTGTGGAAAGCCAGGCCACAGAGCTGGAAATTGTTGGCATGTTCAAAATAACCCTGCTAAACTCCATGTTGCGAAATTTACATGTCATCATTGTGGGAAGCCAGGTCACAGGGCTGCAACCTGTTGGCTGGCAGGATATCAAAACCAAACTGGTTTTGGTAAACAGAATTTTTATTCTGTGAACAGAAAATCTCATGCATATACACATGGATTTCATGCTAACAAGAATGTGCATAGATTAAATCTGAAATATGGTGCATCTTACTATCATTATAGTAAACGGAACTCTCTCTCTGTCTCAAAACTTCATGACAACAGTAATGTGCATAAGAAGAATTTGAAATCTGATAATTCATGTCATTACTGTGGTCAAATTGGTCATTCAATGAATAATTGCTACTTGACGAAATCTGATGACCATGTTGCTAGAAATGTGCTGAGAAAACCTGCTAGAAATAATATTGTCATATCAGGACCCAGGATTTCTTGGGTGCCTGTTTGTGCAAAATAAAGTTTGCCTTGCAGGTGTGCCTTGGAATGGAATAAAAATGGGTATTAATCCAAGGCACTCAAGAATGAAAAAAACCCCTTCTGAACTGTCCAGGTAAATTCTCTGAATGTTCTATTTTTGAAACTCATTGCATATCTGGTTTGATGCATTCTTGCATATGTTGTTCTTAGTTTCATCTAGTGCATGCATATTAAATCTGTTCTTGCATATTCATTCATCATCTGCCAGTTGCATTATGTTCTAATCATGCACTCTGAAATTTCTGAAAATCTAAATTGAATGTGAATATTGTTTGAAATTTGTGTGTTGCAATAGCTCACTGAACATTCTGAATTGGATATAGGACTGCATGTTGAATTATCATGCATGACCTCATCAGTGTCTCATGACAAACATTGTATGTTGTCAGGGGGAGTCAATGCATTGCATATAGGTTGTCAAATGCATACTCATATGAAAATTCATTGCATATCCTTTCATTGATTCTCTTTGACCAAACCTTGAGCATATTTTTGAAATCATTAAGCTTCAAAATCTCTCCTATCAATTGATAACAATTGGTATCATTTGGTATCAGAATTTCTATCAGTCATTAATGAAGATTTCAATGGGACTATCTCGATCATAAATCTGAAAATTCTTGAACTAGAAATCTCCTATTATACATTTTTATGAATTTCTGAAATAACTCATGTGGTTTAAGCTTAATGTATTCATGGAGTTTAATTTTAAAATCTCTTGACATATCTGAAGCATGTTTAATAAACCTTAACCATCTGGTTCATGTTGAGTCTTGTGAAAACTTCTGAAATCTGCACTCTTGAATACATGACTTCAACTGATTAAGTACATGAAATTATTATTGACTTGAAGCAATGAATTTTTCTGAAAAGTCTAAAGGGTAATATCTGTCAGAGCAATGACCTTGGTCACTGAGAAACATATGTCCAAAGGACTGTGTCATGAGGTACCATAGTTAACTCTGATTAAGAATTCATTGAAATTCAGGCAGAGCAATGGCATGCACACTGAGAAATACAATTCACTCATCAAGAAATGATTTGTAGTGTGTCATGATGTGTATATGCTATCTTTGTTCATATAAAGCATGACAGTTAGTCACACTAAGTGCTTAGGGATATTGGCCTCTGATCAAGGTATATCCTCTAGTTACAAGGTGTGCACTGAACTAGAGTGCTCGTAAAATTTGTAGCATGAAAATTATTGAACGAATTGAAATATCTGAATATTGATGCAAAAATCAAATTGCTACAACCCTAGACAAAATCATATGACTTCATAATTGCTTGATTTCAATACTGATGCATGTAATTCTGAAAGAAGTCAATAAATTTGATTGTGTAAGACAAACGGAGGATAATCAAGATAAATATGAGGGCTTGGTTCATTTTTATTAAAATATGGTTTTAGATATCAATACAGAATTTTATTGATAAAATCTGCATACATCATGTTTAAACCATGCTGTTCAAAGAGCTCATTCATAAGCCCCTATAATGGAAGACTTTGAAAACTTATGTTTTAGATTTATGAGAATGACATTTCCTTGAAAATCTGACTGAAATTCTCGTAGTTGAAGCCTCTTTAGAAATCTGCTAATTGAACATGTTCTTGCATATCAATTGGCATCTATTCAGGGGGAGCATTCCTTGTCACACTGAATCATGTTCATATCATTTGTGACCTTGCATTCAAATCCCTCATGATCAGATTTATGCATGATCAACAAAAAACTGTATAGTCAACTCCTTTCTTATCAGTTGACTGATTCTATCTGCATTTTTCTGACCATACAAATGTGAGGTGCCACTCCCATGATTACCTTGTTCACTTGCAGCCTTCTGAACCTCAGAATCTTTATGATGGTGGATTTTAGATTGATTCCTGAGATGTATTTCTCTCCACACTGTTGGAATCTTCCATCTTGTTCTGCAATAAGTTCTGATTCTATGGTATCTTCACCAGAATTCAGATTCTTTGTAATGGCTGATTTCAGATTGATTTATTGGATAACCATAGTCCATTCCTGTGCTTCAGGGGGAGTTATAGTTTATTATCATCTAAGGGGAGAGTAGTCAATCATGCATGTTGATAGGGGGAGAACTGTTTCATTGTCATAAGGGAGATCTTCATTTTAAAGAACCTTGACTCATTCTCTGCATTGTTGTGCTGCATTTGACTATCAAACCATTTCCCTTCTTTTTGATTATGTCAAAGGGGGAGAATAGTTTGATAAGTCAGTGTGACTCATTATGTTACCATCATCAAAAAGGGGGAGATTGTTGTGCCCCTTGTGCTTTGTTGATGATGTGATGTTTTAATGATAGCAACATGAATGAGTCACCACAATGTCTTGAATATGTCTGACCCTTTCTGTGGGAGATTGCATAAGTGTGCCATGTCTGAATTGTGAAGAATGCATGCATGCGTATGCTTGAGTCATGCTGTGATATATTGGCTTGTGCTTGATTTCTGCTCTGTGCATTGCTTCTCTGCTGATATGTTCATGCATTGTCTTTGGAAAGTCTGTACAGCCTACGTCTCTTGCAGCGTCAATGCTGTGAGCATTCTCAAGTCTGCAGCGTCAACGCTGTGAGTAAGCACTTTGTTTCAGGTTCTTCAAGTCCATACAGACTTTAGCGTCTCATTTAGCGTCTAAGGCAAAGTCTACACATTGGCTAAGTGTGTACATCGCTTACATTTCTTGAGACCAAGTCCATACATCGTGAAAGTCTATACACTCCTCTTGGCCTTAGCATCTGTTTTGAAGTCCATACATTGGTCTTCAGTTCAAGTCTGTACAGCGTTACGTTCTCTTTGGAAAGTCTGTACAGCGTCAAGTCTGCACATTGGGGTTTCACGAGAAGTCTACACATTGGTCTCCACCTGAAGTCTATACATTGGCTAAGGGTCTTCAAGTCCATACACAGTTGTCCGATGCATATTGTTTGAAGTCTGTACAACATGCCTTGTTATTCACAACTTTCTTGTTTGTGACTTCCCTAGTGTTTTGATGATGAGCATCACTATGTTAAGTATTCTCATTTTAATCAGATATCTTGCGTAATGTTATGCATTTGAAATTTCCATGATTAACAGGAAAACTTCTATGAGGTAGTACCTTGTATGTCCGTACTATTCCTTTCATACTTCGTGTTGTTGGTGTTTACTACACTTCGTGTTGTCCTTTTGTACGTCGTGTTTTTCCAACTATGTTTGTTGATTGTCTTCGTGTTGTTTACTGAAGCAGCTCGAATTGTTCTGATGAACTTCGAGTCATTTTCCTATGAACCTCGTGTCGTTTCTTCAGTATTTAGTTGCTCATCTCGAGTCATCCGTTTTATGTTTGCTCTTGTGTTTTTCGTGTCACTTACTGTTGTTCCTCGAGTCGTTTTTTCTTGGTTTCACTGCTTCATCACGTGTCGTGATAGCCGTGTCTATTTTCTGTCTTCGTGTTGATTTTACTTCGTGCATTCTTCTCTAAATTCAAGCTTTAAGTGTCTCAAGTCGAGTCTGACTGTGTTGTCTCCATGTCATCCTTAGTTCGAGTCGTTTCTTTGTTATTTCTATCTTCGTGTTGCTTTTCCTAGACCTCGTGTCTTTCTTGTTTTGTAATGATGGAAATCAAGGTAGCTGCCGCCAAAGCCGGTCGACGAAGCTACTGGGCTGGAGATTAACGCGCTACCTTTGGGTAGCGCGACCTGAAGAAGGCGCTAGGTTTCCCTAGCGCGTTCTCAGGCAGACGGTCAACTGCAGACGCCCCAACTACCCAGCCCTTGGAACTCCCAATGACTTCAATGTTCGCTGTTTCCCACTGTTGTAATTGATGTTTTAGTGTCGTTTAGGCTTCCCCTTCCCCCTATATATGTACTCCATCTCGTTTGATTAAGCAATAGAATGAATAGAAATGATTTGAGAAAAATGAGTGTTTGAAGAGTATAGCATGGCTATCTCTCAATCTTTGGAATCCCTCCCTCCTCCCCTCTACGGGTGCGATGCCCACGTTCTTCCTCTAATCCTCCCCTCTTCCCTTTCACGGAGGCCGTTCGAAGATCCGAGTGCATTGGCTTTGAGAAGAGGCCGGGTGTGAGACCCCACTAGGGCTCCGTTCTTCCTCCACCAACGATCGACGCTCTCCACCACCGCCAACGACGTGGCTATGGTCAAGATGGAGATTGGTTGCTCCGGTCCTGCGATGGGATCGGGCGTGATGCCCCAGCCAACGCCCTACTAGTCCTAGCTCGCCCTGCCATGCCCTTTCTCCCTCGTCGCCCACCTCCGTTCCCACATTCCCTAAGTTATCCTAGCTAGCAATAGGTTAGTTTAATTGATGTTTAGGGCCCCCATGTTGTTTAGGATCCCCCCCCATGTCATATCCAAACCCCTATGTGCCCTCCCCTTGTGATTCACTTCCCCAAAGCCATCCACGAGCTCCCCAAGGCCGAAGTTCGTCGCTCGACTGCTGTCTGAGAAGGCGCTATATCGTACTAGCGCGTTCTTCATGAAGGCGCTAGGCGACTATAGCGCGACAAGGCTCTGAAGGTTGAAGAAAGCACCCCCTCCTAATCTCGTTTCACATCAAATGGTATCAGAGCTTAGGGAACCAGCCTGTTCTCACAGACTGGGATCTTGAGCTTCTAGGTTCGAGGACGAACCTTCCAAAGTGGAGGGGTTTGATGGAAATCAAGCTAGCTGCCGCCAAAGCCGATCGATGAAGCTGCTGGGCTGGAGATCAACGCACTACCTTTGGGTAGCGCGACCTGAAGAAGGCGCTATGTTTCCATAGCGCGACATCAGACAGACGGTCAACTGCAGGCGCCCCAACTACCCAGCCCTTGGAACTTGCAATGGCTTCCATGTTCGCCATTTCCCATTGTTGTAATTAATGTTCTAGTGTCGTTTAAGCTTTCCCTTCCCCCTATATATGTACCCCATCTCGTTTGATTAAGCAATAGAATGAATAGAAATGATTTGAGAAAGTGAGTGAGTATAGCATGGCTATATCTCTTATCTTCCCCCCCCAATCTTTGGAATCCCTCCCTCCTCCCCTCTACGGGTGCGATGCCCATGTTCTTCTTCTAATCCTCCCTTTTCCCCTTCACGGAGGCCGTTCGAAGCTCCGGGTGCATCGGCTTTGAGAAGAGGCCGGGTGTGAGGCCCCATTCGGGCTCCGTTCTTCCTCCACCGACGATCGACGTCCTCCACCACCGCCAACGACATGGCTATGATCAAGACGGAGTTTGGTTGCTCCGGTCCTGCGATGGGATAGGGCGTGATGCCCCAGCCAACGCCCTACTAGTCCTAGCTCGCCCTGCCATGCCCCTTTCTCCCTCGTCGCCCACCCCCGCTCCCATCTTCACCAAGTTATCCTAGCTAGCAATAGGTTAGTTTAATCGATGTTTAGGGTCCCCTTGTTTTGTTTAAGATCCCCCCCCCCCGTGTCATATCCACTCTCCTATGTGCCCTCCCCTTGTGAATCACTCCCCCGAAGTCATTCACGAGCGCCCCTAAGTCCAACTTCTTCGTCCGGCGACTGTCTGAGAACGCGCTGTATCGTCCTAGCGCGATCTTCATGAAGGCGCCATGTTCCTATAGCGCGACTACGGGCAGAAGGTTGAAGAAGGCCACCCCCTCCCAATCTCGTTTCACATCAAATGGTATCAGAGCTTAGGGAACCAGCCTGTTCTCACAGACTGGGATCTTGAGCTTCTAGGTTCGAGGACGAACCTTCCAAAGTGGAGGGGTTTGATGGAAATCAAGCTAGCTGCCGCCAAAGCCGATCGATGAAGCTGCTGGGCTGGAGATCAACGCGCTACCTTTGGGTAGCGCGACCTGAAGAAGGCGCTATGTTTCCATAGCGCGACATCAGACAGACGGTCAACTGCAGGCGCCCCAACTACCTAGCCCTTGGAACTTGCAATGGCTTCAATGTTCGCCATTTCCCACTGTTGTAATTAATGTTCTAGTGTCGTTTAAGCTTTCCCTTCCCCCTATATATGTACCCCATCTCGTTTGATTAAGCAATAGAATGAATAGAAATGATTTGAGAAAAATGAGTGTTTGAAGAGTATAGCATGGCTATCTCTCAATCTTTGGAATCCCTCCCTCCTCCCCTCTACGGGTGCGATGCCCACGTTCTTCCTCTAATCCTCCCCTCTTCCCTTTCACGGAGGCCGTTCGAAGATCCGAGTGCATTGGCTTTGAGAAGAGGCCGGGTGTGAGACCCCACTAGGGCTCCGTTCTTCCTCCACCAACGATCGACGCTCTCCACCACCGCCAACGACGTGGCTATGGTCAAGATGGAGATTGGTTGCTCCGGTCCTGCGATGGGATCGGGTGTGATGCCCCAGCCAACGCCCTACTAGTCCTAGCTCGCCCTGCCATGCCCTTTCTCCCTCGTCGCCCACCTCCGTTCCCACATTCCCTAAGTTATCCTAGCTAGCAATAGGTTAGTTTAATTGATGTTTAGGGCCCCCATGTTGTTTAGGACCCCCCCCCCCCATGTCATATCCAAACCCCTATGTGCCCTCCCCTTGTGATTCACTTCCCCAAAGCCATCCACGAGCTCCCCAAGGCCGAAGTTCGTCGCTCGACTGCTGTCTGAGAAGGCGCTATATCGTACTAGCGCGTTCTTCATGAAGGCGCTAGGCGACTATAGCGCGACAAGGCTCTGATGGTTGAAGAAAGCACCCCCTCCTAATCTCGTTTCACATCAAATGGTATCAGAGCTTAGGGAACCAACCTGTTCTCACAGACTGGGATCTTGAGCTTCTAGGTTCGAGGACGAACCTTCCAAAGTGGAGGGGTTTGATGGAAATCAAGCTAGCTGCCGCCAAAGTCGGTCGACGAAGCTGCTGGGCTGGAGATTAACGCGCTACCTTTGGGTAGCGTGACCTGAAGAAGGCGCTAGGTTTCCCTAGCGCGTTCTCAGGCAGACGGTCAACTGCAGACGCCCCAACTACCCAGCCCTTGGAACTCCCAATGACTTCAATGTTCGCTGTTTCCCACTGTTGTAATTGATGTTTTAGTGTCGTTTAGGCTTCCCCTTCCCCCTATATATGTACTCCATCTCGTTTGATTAAGCAATAGAATGAATAGAAATGATTTGAGAAAAATGAGTGTTTGAAGAGTATAGCATGGCTATCTCTCAATCTTTGGAATCCCTCCCTCCTCCCCTCTACGGGTGCGATGCCCACGTTCTTCCTCTAATCCTCCCCTCTTCCCTTTCACGGAGGCCGTTCGAAGATCCGAGTGCATTGGCTTTGAGAAGAGGCCGGGTGTGAGACCCCACTAGGGCTCCGTTCTTCCTCCACCAACGATCGACGCTCTCCACCACCGCCAACGACGTGGCTATGGTCAAGATGGAGATTGGTTGCTCCGGTCCTACGATGGGATCGGGCGTGATGCCCCAGCCAACGCCCTACTAGTCCTAGCTCGCCCTGCCATGCCCTTTCTCCCTCGTCGCCCACCTCCGTTCCCACATTCCCTAAGTTATCCTAGCTAGCAATAGGTTAGTTTAATTGATGTTTAGGGCCCCCATGTTGTTTAGGATCCCCCCCCCATGTCATATCCAAACCCCTATGTGCCCTCCCCTTGTGATTCACTTCCCCAAAGCCATCCACGAGCTCCCCAAGGCCGAAGTTCGTCGCTCGACTGCTGTCTGAGAAGGCGCTATATCGTACTAGCGCGTTCTTCATGAAGGCGCTAGGCGACTATAGCGCGACAAGGCTCTGAAGGTTGAAGAAAGCACCCCCTCCTAATCTCGTTTCACATCAAATGGTATCAGAGCTTAGGGAACCAGCCTGTTCTCACAGACTGGGATCTTGAGCTTCTAGGTTCGAGGACGAACCTTCCAAAGTGGAGGGGTTTGATGGAAATCAAGCTAGCTGCCGCCAAAGCCGATCGATGAAGCTGCTGGGCTGGAGATCAACGCGCTACCTTTGGGTAGCGCGACCTGAAGAAGGCGCTATGTTTCCATAGCGCGACATCAGACAGACGGTCAACTGCAGGCGCCCCAACTACCCAGCCCTTGGAACTTGCAATGGCTTCAATGTTCGCCATTTCCCACTGTTGTAATTAATGTTCTAGTGTCGTTTAAGCTTTCCCTTCCTCCTATATATGTACCCCATCTCGTTTGATTAAGCAATAGAATGAATAGAAATGATTTGAGAAAGTGAGTGAGTATAGGATGGCTATATCTCTTATCTTCCCCCCCCCCAATCTTTGGAATCCCTCCCTCCTCCCCTCTACGGGTGCGATGCCCATGTTCTTCTTCTAATCCTCCCTTTTCCCCTTCACGGAGGCCGTTCGAAGCTCCGGGTGCATCGGCTTTGAGAAGAGGCCGGGTGTGAGGCCCCATTCGGGCTCCGTTCTTCCTCCACCGACGATCGACGTCCTCCACCACCGCCAACGACGTGGCTATGATCAAGACGGAGTTTGGTTGCTCTGGTCCTACGATGGGATCGGGCGTGATGCCCCAGCCAACGCCCTACTAGTCCTAGCTCGCCCTGCCATGCCCCTTTCTCCCTCGTCGCCCACCCCCGCTCCCACCTTCACCAAGTTATCCTAGCTAGCAATAGGTTAGTTTAATCGATGTTTAGGGTCCCCTTGTTTTGTTTAAGATCCCCCCCGTGTCATATCCACCCTCCTATGTGCCCTCCCCTCGTGAATCACTCCCCCGAAGTCATCCACGAGCGCCCCTAAGTCCAACTTCTTCGTCCGGCGACTGTCTGAGAACGCGCTGTATCGTCCTAGCGCGATCTTCATGAAGGCGCCATGTTCCTATAGCGCGACTACGGGCAGAAGGTTGAAGAAGGCCACCCCCTCCCAATCTCGTTTCACATCAAATGGTATCAGAGCTTAGGGAACCAGCCTGTTCTCACAGACTGGGATCTTGAGCTTCTAGGTTCGAGGACAAACCTTCCAAAGTGGAGGGGTTTGATGGAAATCAAGCTAGCTGCCGCCAAAGCCGATCGATGAAGCTACTGGGCTGGAGATTAACGCGCTACCTTTGGGTAGCGCGACCTGAAGAAGGCGCTAGGTTTCCCTAGCGCGTTCTCAGGCAGACGGTCAACTGCAGACGCCCCAACTACCCAGCCCTTGGAACTCCCAATGACTTCAATGTTCGCTGTTTCCCACTGTTGTAATTGATGTTTTAGTGTCGTTTAGGCTTCCCCTTCCCCCTATATATGTACTCCATCTCGTTTGATTAAGCAATAGAATGAATAGAAATGATTTGAGAAAAATGAGTGTTTGAAGAGTATAGCATGGCTATCTCTCAATCTTTGGAATCCCTCCCTCCTCCCCTCTACGGGTGCGATGCCCACGTTCTTCCTCTAATCCTCCCCTCTTCCCTTTCACGGAGGCTGTTCGAAGATCCGAGTGCATTGGCTTTGAGAAGAGGCCGGGTGTGAGACCCCACTAGGGCTCCGTTCTTCCTCCACCAACGATCGACGCTCTCCACCACCGCCAACGACGTGGCTATGGTCAAGATGGAGATTGGTTGCTCCGGTCCTGCGATGGGATCGGGCGTGATGCCCCAGCCAACGCCCTACTAGTCCTAGCTCGCCCTGCCATGCCCTTTCTCCCTCGTCGCCCACCTCCGTTCCCACATTCCCTAAGTTATCCTAGCTAGCAATAGGTTAGTTTAATCGATGTTTAGGGTCCCCTTGTTTTGTTTAAGATCCCCCCCGTGTCATATCCACCCTCCTATGTGCCCTCCCCTCGTGAATCACTCCCCCGAAGTCATCCACGAGCGCCCCTAAGTCCAACTTCTTCGTCCGGCGACTGTCTGAGAACGCGCTGTATCGTCCTAGCGCGATCTTCATGAAGGCGCCATGTTCCTATAGCGCGACTACGGGTAGAAGGTTGAAGAAGGCCACCCCCTCCCAATCTCGTTTCACATCATGTAACCACACTTCGTGTCGGTTTCTGTTTTCGTCTTCGAGTTGTTGTCAGCCCGTCTCGTCCTCATCTTCGTGTCATTCGTACGTTCGAGCAACTTAGTACTCGAGTTGTTTTCGTGTGTATTCAAGTCTTTTTAGTAAAGTGTCGTTTCACCTCGTGCCGTTCTCTTTGCTGTTTGTTATGTCGTGTTGCTTTTGTATTCGTGTCTTCGTGTTATTCTTGTGTTTATGTCCTCGTGTTGTTTCTTTCTTTCTTCGTCCAAGGTTCCTTTGATCGCGTGTTTCTATCATTTTTACTCCGTGTTATTTCCTTCTCCGTACCTCGTGTCGTTCTCAGTATAGTGCACCTATTGTTGTTCCTACACACCTCGTGCAGTTTTAGTTTTTGTGACCCTGAGTTTTAATCGTTTTAATTCTTTGCAGGAGAAGAAGAAAAACAAAAAGAAGAAGCTGGTCCGAGGAAGAATATTCCTCAGTGAATGGGAGGCACGTGATCCGAGGCTGGAAGGGCAGACAGGATTGTGACACGTGTGCTGAAGCTGGCTGAGAGACTGACACATGGCCACAAGTTCTGGGCGGGAAATGAGGAAGCCACACGTGCCCAGTGCTGCCCTCCTGCTGGCTGCTGCTTATAAAAGGAAGCCTTCATCCAACAGATGAAGGCGATCGAAGAAGAAGCCTGTAGAGCAAAAAGTCCTTCGATCTAGAAAAAGAAAAGAGGAAGAACAAGAGAAGAAGAGAGAATAGCAGAGAGCGTGAGCCGAAGAGAATTGAGGAAAAGAGATCGAGAGAGTGAAAGAGTAGAAGAAGAAAAGAGCTGCAGTAGAAAGCAGAAGAAAGAGAGAAGAGAAGAGACATGAGAGCCTGCGAAAGAAGAAGAAAAGAAAGAGAAGAAGAGTAGAAGGAAAAGATAAGAAAGAGAGAGTTAGAGAGCTCGTGAGGGTTAAGAGAAAAAGAAAGTGAGAGAGAAGAGGAAGAGGAAGAGAAGCTTACCTGAAGATCTGTCTACTGGACCGTGGATCAAATCCAGGCCAGTCAGCTCCATGCGAGCCACATCTGTGTTATCTTTCTTTACAGCTTTCTGATCGCTGTGTATTTTCCCCTTCTTATTTTTCCTATTTCATTTGGTTAGCTTTGTACTTCCGATCCTCTGGATTGAGGTCGGGTCCCTCCTGGTCTGGAGGAAGAGAGGTCTGCGACCTCTAGTTTGCAAGTGGCTGGAAGTCACTTGTGTGTTCCCTCCGGTTTGGAGGAAGGGAGATCTAATCTCCGGTTCTGGGCTTGTGGGTTGCAAGTCCAGGGGTCCCTCCGGTTGGAGGAAGAGAGGTCTTCGACCTCTGGTTTGCTGGTGACGGGGAGTCACTGGTGTGTTCCCTCCGGTTTGGAGGAAGAGAGACTTTGCGTCTCTGGTTTCCAAGTGACTGGGAGTCACTTGGGGTGTCCCTCCGGTTGGGAGGAAGAGGGGAGTTTGTTCCCCTGGTCAAGATGTGTGTCAGCACCTATTGCAGACTGAGTCTGCTTGGTTCTAGCATTGGCTAGTGAAGCCTCACTCCGGTTGGGAGTGAGGGGTGGATGTAGGTCTGAAGGATCGAACCACCTTAAAACTATTTGTGCAGTGGTTTGCCTTGCGTTAGCTCTATATCTTCTACCTCCCATTCACAGGTTGCGCATGCTTGGCTAGTTGCATTATCAAGAGAGTTAATTTTTTGAGCATTATATTCTGCTTAGTGTGTTTGCGTTGTTTAGCTCTGCCTTCGTTTCTAGTTGATCAGGTGGCTGCATTGTTGCAGTCCAACTGTTTGTCCATGTGTTGCCTTATCATTTCATCTTGGAAAGCTCATTAGTCTTATTCCGCATATCTGAGCTTTAATGTGATAATTTGGGCTATATTTTCTAGAGGGTTACATTCACCCCCCCTCTGTATCCGGGCCTAGCACCCTAACACTAAGGGTAGTATTTCTTAAGATAAAGCCCATTCCAAGGGTGGGATAACTCGGTTCCTTCGGCGTTGACTAGCTTGTAGGCGTTGCCAGGGTACACGGCTTGAATTACATATGGTCCTTCCCAATTGGGTTGGAGCTTAGAACGCGGCCCTCCAGGTTTGACAAAATTTCTTTTTACGACCATCTCACCAACTTTGAATTTTCTCTCAACGACTTTCTTTTAGTAAAAGCGAGCAAGTCTATTTTGATACACACGCGCGTGTTCGGCAGCGGCCAGCCGCTTCTCATCCAAGAGTTCCAACTGGGCGAGGAGTGAATTACGACGATCGTCGAGGGGAAATTTCTCGTCCAATTGTACCCTGAGAGAAGGGATCAGAGTCTCATACGAGACTACCGCTTCCATACCATAAGTAAGGGCAAATGGAGTCTGCCGGTGGGGGTACGGTTTGAAGTGCGATAGGCCCATAGGGCTTCGATAAGTTTTTTTGGCCAGTCTGAAAACTTACTAGACTAGCAGGTTTTTTTGATGATTTTGAGCAATATTTTATTGGTGGCCTCCGCTTGGCTGTTACCTTGTGAGTAATAAGGCGATGAATGATGCAATGCAATTGCGTACCTTTTGCAGAGGTCGCATAGGTCCTGAGAAATGAACTGTGGCCCATTGTCGGTGACGATTGTGCTTGGGGCGCTGAATCTGGCGAGGATGTTCTACATGATGAACTTGTAGACTGTTGACGCCTTGATTTCGCGTAAGCTTCGGCTTCGGCCCATTTGGTGAAGTATTCCGTCGCAGTAAGGATGAAAGATTTCTGCTTGGTGAGGGAATTGGGATCACCTAGGGGACCAATGATGTCGAATGCCCACATGGAGAAAGGCCACTTGGAGGATATTGGATGAAGTGAGGAAGATGGTGAATGGATTTTATCGGCGTGAAGTTGACACTTGACACACCTACGGACATAGACAGCACAATCCTCTTCCATAGTGGGCCAATAAAAGCCTTGGCGAATGATCTTCTTGGCGAGCATCTGACTATTCACGTGGCCACCGCACACACCCAAGTGCATCTCTTCTACACATTTCCAAACCTCATCGTCACCAAGACATCTTAACAGAATACCAGTAAGGCTCCTCCTATAGAGTAGACCTCCAACCAATGTGTATTTCTGAGCCACCCTTCTTATGGCTTTCTTGTCCTCTGTGGTGGCCCCTTCAGGATAAGACTGATCTTGGCAGTATTTGACGATTTCATAGAACCATGGTTTCTCTTCATCAGCCAGTTCTTCTTCGGCCTCTGCCAACATGATTTCCCTCTTCTCAAGGATATCTTCTTGCAGGATCTTCCTTGCTATCCTGTCTTTGATATTTACGTAGGAAGCATCATCGATTACAGGGGCGTGAAGTTTGTAGATGGAAATGGACTCAAACCATCTTCCTAGAGGGAACCTTATGGATGATGTCAACGAGACGAGGGCATCAGCGAGAATATTCTGATGACGCGGGACATGAACAAAGATCAGTTTGGTGAACAGTTTGGCAAAGGCAGCAGTGAGTTCTTGGTATGGCTTGAGTTTGGGATCGCGAGTGCGATATTTAGTGAGCACCTGGCGAAGGATGAGTTGACTATCACCTACGACTCGCAACTCAGTGATACGAAAAGAATGAGCGAGTTCTAGGCCAGCTAGAAGAGCTTCATATTCGGCTATATTGTTGGTAACTGGAAATTTGAGCTGGTATGTCAATGGGAATGTGAGGCCGTCAGGCGACAAGAGGGCGACGCCGATTCCTCTCCCTTGAGAATTCAGAGCTCCATCAAAATATAGCGTCCACATTGGCTCATCTGATTGGTTGACGGACATTAGTTCCTCATCTGGAAACTCTGATTGGACGGGATCGAACTTGGGAAGAGGATTGTGAGCGAGATGCTCAGCTATGGCATAGCCTTTAATCGCTTTTTGCTGGATGTAGGTGATGTCGAACTGAGAGAGAAAACTTTGCCAGCGTGCTAGCCTATCCGTATGGACGGATTTCTCCAGAAGGAATTTGATAGGATTCATTCGAGCAATCAAGTGGACCTCATGAGCCAAGAAGTAGTGCTTCAATTTCTGCACTACCCAAACGAGGGCAGCACAGGTTTTCTCCATGATGGTGTACTTTTGTTCACAGGGATTGAGAAGTTTGGACAAGTAATAGGTTGCCCGTTCCTTACCTTCTTCATCATCTTGTGCGAGGACGGCTCCCACGGAGTCATCCAAGACTGAGACGTAAAGGATCAGAGGTTTTTCTGGTTTGGGTGGAATGAGAACGGGTGGACTAGCCAGATATTCCTTCAACCCTTCAAAAGCTTTCTGACATTTAGAATTCCAGTGAAATTCTACTCCTGGCTTGGTCAACTCGTAGAGAGGTCTACACCTTTATGAATGTTGGGACACAAACCGATGAATAAACTACAACATCCCGATTAAACCTCGGACTTCCCTCAAACTCTTGGGAGGCGGCATATCCCTGATAGCCTTGGCTTTGTCGGGATCTATCTCGATCCCTCTTTTACTCACAATGAAACCCAGCAATTTACCCGACGACACACCAAACACACACTTCTTTGGGTTCATTTTCAATTGGAACTCCCTTGACCTCTGCAAGACCTTAGCCAAAACTTCTAGATGTTCATCCTGGTCCTTGATTTCACCAACAAATCATCCACATACACTTCCAGGTATATGTGCATCATGTCATGAAATATGGCCATCATAGCTCTTTGGTAAGTAGCTCCAGCATTCTTTAACCCAAACGGCATGACCACGTAACAATATGTTCCCCAAGGGGTAGTGAATGACGACTTTTCCTGATCCTCTTCTGCCAAACGAATTTGATTGTATCCTAAAAATCCATCCATGAATGAGAGGGTTTCGTAGCCTGCCGTGTTATCAATCAACACATCAATGTGAGGTAAGGGAAAATCATCTTTTGGACACGCGCGGTTAAGGTCCCGGAAGTCGATACAAATCCTGACTTTCCCATCTTTCTTCATGACCGGGACAATGTTCGCCACCCATTGAGGATAAAGGATGACTCTAATAAGCTTGGCTTTGTGGAGCTTATCGACCTCTTCTTTCATTTTCAAAGCCATCTGAGGGTGGAAACGCCTTAACCTTTATTTTACCGAGACGGACCCTGGTTTTAGGGTTAAACGGTGTTCGACCAAGGTTGAATCTAGACCCGGCATATCATCGTAGCTCCATGCAAACGTGTCCTTATATTCCTTGAGAACCTCAATTAATGCCTCTTCTTCATAGGGTGGTAGGTTGTCACTTATGAGGATGATCCTAGGGTCTTCCTCAGTTCCCAAGTTGACTTCTTTGGTGGATTCTTCTACGGCGGTTGATGGCTCGTCGAATCTCTTTATTCCACTAGCGTATGCGCCCGCCGCATCCTCATATTCTTCACCCTCATCGTCAGTGGGGCATTCTTCATCCGTGATCTCGTAGACTCCATACCCTTCATCAAATGCACAGTCGCCCTCACATTCCATTTCCGTTAGCCGGATGGGATTTTCTAACAACTGGGGGATGGCAAGAAGGGCCTGACACCTGGCGGCTAAATCCAGAAGGAATCGACGAGGGATCTGCCTACCCTTGGATTTCTTCCTAGGTACTACCCTTGACCTATCATTCCTAGATTGACTGACAATATTTACAGAAGAAGAGGAAGACGAAGAGGATGGTGTAGAATGTACAGGAGAAGACCCCTCAGAGGAGGGGTGGAAAAGGTCGCTCATCGGACCTTGGACGGGTGGTCCGCAGGGCGGGACGCACCCGTGGGAGATGTAGGAGGTTTCCTCAATGAAGATGTGTTGTTGAGGAGTTTGAAAATTGACGTTTTTTTTTCGTTTTCATTTTTGATGACAAAATACTGAAAATATATCAGAGGAGAGAGAAAAGTGGTTATGGCTAGAGGATTGCGAGGCTCATAGAGCAGATCATGGTTGAAGACCTGGCGTGGGTTGAAAAGCCCGCGTAGGTATGTAAGCAAAGAAGGGGACCTGGGAAGATCATCAGATAACTGTCTGGCCTAGGAAGAAAATATCAGCAAATGCTGAGACGAGTGGATGGAGAAGATGGCGGCTAATGAGCCGTCGACGGCAATGTTGAGGACGGATGAAGATCCGTCGATGACAGGGTCCTTCTGGCGAGGACGAGGATAGTTTGGAACCTTGGGAAGAGTGATAATATTCTCTGGTATTCCGGAGATCAATGGTGGTCCTTCAAGCTGCGGAGATGAGAACATTCTTTCCAGTGCAACGGAAATGTCCCGTATGTCGAACCATTTGTTCCACTCGCATTCCGGATATTTGATCTTGCCTCTTTTGGTGATCCTCAGACATTTTTCAGTCAAATATACAGCATGTGATCCCCCATATGCTTCTCGTGGGTAATCTCCCATCTGAACAACGGGCCCTCTGTTGAAGTGGTTTGATAGAGTCCATGTGAGGGGCTTCCAATCCGCCTTGAACGGTCCTTTGAAGCCTAGGCCAAACCTGCGGTTCGGCCTAATTTCCTTTGGCGGTTTGAGCCTACCCTGTAACTGAGCGCCCGGACCTTTACCGTGTTGGTAGCTGATGTTCCTCATAATCTCCTAACCTTTGAAGTGAAAAGGGAGATATGATGTTACGGTTGCCCTGACCGGCTCCTTTGGTGCTAGTGGAACGTGAGATAGATCACGAACCTCCACCTACAAAAGACCCCACGGGTTAGAAATGACTCCGGTAGCCTCTAGGCTCCGGCAGCCTATCAGATCTCTTCGAAGCTCCCTCAGAACTGAGGGGGTGGGCCTCTATTTATAGGGCTCCGGAGGGTGGAGGTGTCAAGGACCCTGGACACCTCCATCAGGGCCGAAGTAATATTTTATTCTATTTTTATTCATTTTTTCTGAATATTTTTGTGGAGGCGTCCAGAGTCCCGGACGCCTCAATAAGGTCCACCGAACTCCACCGAAACCCGCACGCGGTTTGGCACAATGCGTGGTTTTGTGAGCGGTGCCTCGTGATTCGAACATGGGCGCGTCCAGTTGTCTGGACGTCTCCACATTTGGATTTTTTCACACATGACAAACCGTCGAAGTTGATGGAGGCGTCCAGGGTCCTGGACGCCTCCATAAATATTTTATTATTTTTGTTTTATTTTTATACCAAAACTGGTATTATGCATTTTTTATATTTTGTTTCTATGGAGGCGTCCAGGGGCCTGGACGCCTCCATTAATTATTATTATTTTTATGTGTTTTTTGTATTTTTATATGTATTAAAGTCATGGAGGCGTCCAGGAGCCTGGACGCCTCCATGAAGACCCTCCCGGGTCCCCTGAAAAGGCGTCGGCAGCCACCCGGTAGACACTCTTCCTGGTTTTGGAACCTTCCGGTGCGTCCGATTGGTGTTGATGCCGTCCGAATGCCGAGACGATTCCGGATGCTGAAAAGGGCGGAAGAAGACTCAAGAAAAGGAAGCACTCGAGCGATTCAAAATGCGTAAGCCGTCGCGGGGCGTCGTATAGTAATATGAGACTTTCTTAGGAGACGTCAAGAATGGCGTGTCTACAGCTGGCTAATAGGCCCATATTGTCGATCTTGGATGTTGCCGATCTATGGCAAGACTTGGCAAGGCCGTCTCCTTCAACCCCTCCTACTACGCAAATGTCACCACAGCCATCCAAAGGCAAGAAGAAAAAGGGTTTGATAAACACACCTGGATGGAACATTTTAATGAAAATGGGGTATAATACTGGTAAGGGCCTGGGTATCAATCTCCAAGGCAGAGTCAAACCTGTCAGGCACAAGCAGATGATTCCCCGGGGTGGCCTAGGGTACAAAGGGCCAAGCATAGAAGAACAAGGGCCATGGGCCGTCTTGACTTCCACTATTAAAACAGACCGGCAGCCTCTTACATGGACCCTGCAAACACACTTTGTGAAAGGGGGCACTCATAATGATGAGCAAACCACGCTAGTTACTTCCATGCTGGACTGTCAAGATGTACATGCACGGTAGTTTGCTCGCCACATAGCCCCATTGGCTACATACAAGGCCCTGGAGTCCTTACGGCCAGATAAAAGAAGAAGGATGGATGACCCCGAATGTGACTGGTACAGATGGTTCGACATGAACGATATCACCATTGCTCTGAGCCGACTGTTTATGCCGACTGATCCAGAATGGCCGCCATTGATTCATGAACTGATTGAAAAGCCAGCAGTAATCACTGACAAAAGGTAGCTGTTAAGCAACTACACAGATACTGGGGAGCCGGATGTGCCGTATGAAGAAGGCTTCGATGTGGATAGGCTGTGGGTCGGCCTTTTCTCTCTTAAATCCATCCATCCAACAATTGTTGTCCGTTTGCTTGATAAAATGTTTTGCTCAGATATCGCTAGACCACCCACGGTCTTGATAACCTTTTCCCCATATTCGCTTCAAGTGTCCCCCCCGATTCCCCCTTTGCTCCTCGAGCAATTTTCTAAACTCTCCATCACGCCCCCGCGTGGGCAATCACTTATTCAATCTTTCGCTAATCTCTCAATCTCAACACCACCTCCTATTCCTTCCTCTCATTGCTTTATTATTGAAAATGAAAAAAACCGCCAAAATTCAAACTCCCCAATCTTCCATCTCTTTTGAAGAGACCTCCTATCTTGCTTCGGAGTGCGCCCTAATCCAAGGGCCGCTCTTTCAAAGTTCATTAGTGGACCTTCTTTTCTCTTCCGACGAGGAGGCTCTCCCTGTATCCCCTCCTGTATCCGTTGCATCTTCGTCTTCTTCTCCTCCACCTCATTTAGGTCGGGGTGGTTCGTCTAACTTGTCATCTTGTTTCTCTCCCTCTCCCTCTAATAAGAGTCTTGGGTTAGCTTCGCATAAGAAATCCAAGGGTAGGCAGATTCCCCGTAGGTTCTTGCTATATTTAGCTAGAAGGTGCCATGCATGCTTAGCTCTTCCCGAATTTCTGGAGGATCCAATACTCCTGCCGAATTTAGAATGTGAGGATGTGTGTCCTTTAGATGAAGGGTTTGGTGTGTATGAAATTATGAATGATGAAGACCCTATTGAAGAGGGGGATAAAGATTACGAAGAATATGAGGACGAGGCTGATACTTTTGCCAGTGGTATCAGAAGGTTCGATGAACCATCAGCCTCAGTGGAAGAGCCTACCAAAGAAATAAATATGGGTACTGAGGAAGACCCTAGGATCATCCACATTAGCAAGAATTTGCCACCCTCTGAAGAAGAGGCACTTATTTTAGTTCTTCAAGAATACAAGGACACGTTCATGTGGAGTTATAAAGATATGCCTGGATTAGACCCTGCGCTCGTTGAACATCGACTTACACTTAAGCCAGGGTCCATTCCGGTCAAACATCGGTTGAGACGTTTTCACCCTAACATGGCATTAAAAATTAAAGAAGAGGTCGATAAGCTCCATAAAACTAGATTCGTTAGGGTCGTCCTCTTTCCTAATTAGGTGGCTAACATCGTCCCAGTCATGAAGAAAGGACCGCAATTCATCTCTCAAGAGCTTCAAGACCTCTGCAACAGGTATAACATTATATTACATCATTCATCTCCTTATTATCCACAGGGCAATGGCCAAGCAAAGGCAACTAACAAAACTTTGATCAAGATTATCAAGAAAACGTGTGAGGCTAATAAATTTACGGATTGGCCAGAAAAATTGGTTAAGCTCTTTGGGCCTATCGCACTTCCATTCGCACTCCTACTGGGCAAACCCCTTACGCCCCTACTTATGAAATGGAGGCGGTAGTCCCTTATGAGATTCTTATCCCTTCTCTATGAGTACAATTGGACAAGGAGCTCCCCATTGATGAGCATCGTGAATCTCTCCTTGCTCAGTTGGAACTCCTAGATAAGAAGCGTTTGGCCGCCGCCGAGCATGCGCGTGTTTACCAAAATAGGCCTTCACGATTTTACCAAAAGAAAGTGATCGAGAGAAAATTCAAAATTGGTGAAATGGTAATTAAAAGAATCTTTGTAAAACCCAGAGGACCCCATTCAAAGTTCCAACCGAACTGGGAAGAGCCATATGTAATAAAAGATGTTTACCCTGGCAATGCTTACAAGCTAATTAATGCTGAAGGGGAGGAGCTGGCTCACCCTTGGAATGGTCTTTACTTGAAGAAGTATTACCCCTAAGTCTTTGAAAAGAAAAATTTTGAAAAAAAAGAGAAGAAACATTTTGAAAAGAAAAAATAAAAAAGAAGAAACAAGAAAAAGAAAATAATAAATTAAGACTGGCATAGTGCATAGGCCGCAAGCCCGAAAGATCAAAATCATTAATTCATTCTTCAGTCTTGGTGGTTTAACTGGGGGTTAATTCCCGCACACACTACACGCTTTACTCGTAAAATCAAGCAGCCCAAAATTCGAGGAAAGTTAGACCCAAAATAAAAGTGTAAAAATTTTACCTATTCTCTTCTCTTCGGCTCACGAGAGGGAGTACGATTCAAGGAATGCTAACCAAACTTGCCCGCAGCCCTAGTCGGTGGAAGTCAGGGCCCAAAAGGGAACAAAATACTTAAAGCCCAAGTACAATTAGGTCTTTATTTGTTTGCAAATAAAAAAAAAGAAAACCAACAAAAGAAAAGTATGTCAAGAGGGCAAAGTCCTCGTAGGGAAAACCCTAGTCGTAAGCAAGCAGAAATAAGGGCAAAAGGAGCAACAAAATTTTCCTAAGTTGAAGACCGAACCCCAACAGGTATTAGGACAGGGAAGGAAAAGTTTTTCCGTTCTCGAAAACCTCTCATGAGCTTCCTCGACTTATTCTTCACTTCCCCCTCCATGGTAGGTTATAAGCTCAAAGGATGGCAAAGACCTACTAAGAAGGATGGGCCGCGAGAGAATATGAGTAAAAGCATAAGTCAATAAGCACGTTGACCCATTGTTAAGACATTTAAGAAAGATTAATGAATTTAAGATGGTGATTGTGTAAGGCTCAAGATCCTCTGTGCTATGATCAGCCTCATAAAAAAAAGATAAAAAGAAAAAGAATGAAAAAATATATATGATTTAATTATCGCCTTCATATGTAGGCGTCATTTACATAATTAACGACAGTGTCTACGTCGTCATTTTCAAATAAAGAAAACAAATAAAAAAATGCTTTTTCAATTCACGCCCGCTTAGGGGGCGTCACTTAATAAATTCACGGCTTGGTCAATGTCGCCTTTTTAATAAAAATTCAAAAAAATGATTTATTTTAATCAACGCCTATGTGCGAGGGCGTCATTTTTCAAATAAAAAAGAAGAAGAAGAAGAAAATGAAAAAGAACAAAAATTAAGCCTGATGCTTTCCATCTCATATGCTTGATTGCATTTTGTGTGGGCATCTTTTCTTTTTAGGTTGGCATCTGCTTGCTTGCATGTTGTATTTCCTTAAATATTTCTGTTATCCGCCTTTATTAATTAGAGGCTTGGCCCCTTGACCCGTCAACAAGGTCAAAGAAGTGACAACCCCTTACTTATTGAGCAAGGGGCCAAGTCGAACAGATGGATTAATCTGTTTGTTTAAGTGTGAACTACAGGGCAAGAACAAACAAGAACGAAGAAGGGCAAAAGGAAAGAAAGCGAAAGCAAAGGTAGGTACACACGTGCTCAAGGCTCAGGTAACTCAACAAAAATCTCATGTATATATATATCAATGAATATCTGAGTACAAGTGTGAAGGTGGAGGAGTACAAGTAAGTCTCTCTCTCAGCTCTCGCCTCCACCATCCTCTCTCCTACTCTCTACCTCACCATCGTCGTGCCGACGAGGCGCACGGGGCATGGACCCCCGAGAAGTAGCTGGAGCTCGAGCCTGCTCCTCTGCCTCGCTCCTCTGCCGAAGAGAGGAACCCGCCACGAAGGTAGAATTGGTAAACGCATACCCCACAGCACGCACCCGCTCTCGGCCTCGCTGGAGGCACTCCTCTATCACCCGTAGCCGCTCCTGTGTGACGGCTAGCTATGCTCTCAGCTCCGCAAGCTCCTACTCACGCGCTGCCTGCTCCTCTTTCTCTCGAGATCGCTCCGCCGTGCGCTCCTCTCACTCTCGGGCATGCTCCCTACGCTCCATGTCAAGGGCGACCCTCAGCTCTACCACGTCCTGATGTAGCTCCTCTCGCCGCCTCAAGGCCCCCTTGAACTCCGCGACTCCCTGCTCGGGGATGGCTAGCTCCGTCCCGGCTAGTGCAGCCTAGGTAAGCGCCGCCTGTAGCTCTGTGGTCTGCAATCAATTAAACAAATCATCAGTTTCACATTTAATTCAATAAAAAACTGAAATAAAATCTTTGTTAACTCACCCGGGTAGCCATCACGTGCTGTCCTACCTCGATGCAAGTGAGCGAGGCTCGGAGCTCCTCAGTCTGAAAGAACAAATTTTTATAAACACACATAATCATATATAATCAAAGCCATTTCTGAGTTTGAGTTCAAGCTTACATGTGTGGCGAGGTCGCGCTCCACTGCCTCGGCCCGTGCTACTGCTCCAGCAAGTAATGCCTCCAAGGAATCCACCACGATTCTCTGGTCTCTCGAGCTGGAGGCCCCTCCTGCGCCTCCTGTCGCCGCTCCCTGCTGGGCACGCTGCATTCATTGAGATTGTCAGTGGCTAATCATCAATAATTCAGAAAATCATTTACATATAGATAATTAAACATTCACCAGGGTCTGTAGGTCTGCCCGTGTGGCGGCCAACTGGGCCTCTAGGCTGTGGAGGTGGGCCTGCATGTCCACGCCGCTATGTCCCGTGCATCCTGCATTCATCACACATATCAGTCGCATAATAAACATATAACATTTGTAATTAATTAAAAGAAAGTGCATTCATACATACCCTTAGGACCCTCATCTGGGGTCGACCGGCGTAAACCTCCCAGTAGCGTCGGAGGTACTCGGAGCTATCGGCTGCCTTGGAAGTGACCCGTGTACCGCCGTGCTGCCAGTGAGCGTACTGGTCAGGGTACCGGACTCTCCAATCGGTCACCTTCGTGCGACCGCGGGTCTTCTTGCCTATCCCTGTGGGCTCTCCTACCTCGACCCACTTCTGGTGTAGGCCGAGGGTCCTCATAACCAGCGTAAGCCGTAGCGGCTCGATCTCGTTTAGGTAATGAACCCAAAGCTCATGGCCAAAGCGAGGTCAGCCTGCTACGACCCAGGGCTGGCCCTCGTCGGTCATCCCCTCATAGGGTCTCCACACCACCTGCATTCACAAACATGTATATCATCACATATTAGTCATCATATTTCATAAAGTAGGAATTGCATCATATTTAACATGCGTACCAGTGAAGAGGGGTAGTCGCGAAACTCTCTCTGTAGTACTCGTAGCTCGTAGGCCAGCGGTGCTCCTGTCACTAGTGGCAGCCAGCGTCGTGCCAGGGGGAAGGATCCCTCATCTCCGGGTCGGGGGTTGGCATGCCCCATCGGCATGTACATGTGGCTCCACACCTGCATCCATCAATTGCATTAATGAACATTCATACGCATAATTATATTCGAAAAAAGAAAAAAATGCATACCTGAAGGAAAGGTGAGAAGCCACTGACAGTCGTCTCTCGACTTGTCCCCGTAGAGAGATCGGCCATCAAGTGCGCTAGCAGAGCGGCTGCCCACGCGTATCTACCGACGCTCTCCAAGTCTTCGAGGATCCCCAAGAATCGGCAGTTGATGATGTCACCCTTCGTTCCGAGTAATAACCTCTCGAGCATCAGGAAAAGGAACCTCCTTAGATCTCGGTCCACTCTCTCTCTCTGAGCTGGGTCCTGGCAGTAGATGGCCCTAGCTCTCCCAATCAGCCTCTGCGAGAACTGCTCCAGAGACTCCCTCGACCTCTGTCTAGAATCACCCAACCCCATAGCAATGGTAAGGTCGGTGTGGAAGATGGTCCTACACTCGGTAGGTGTCCCTGCTATTGTCTCTAACCCTAGCAGCCTCTGTGTCAACTCGCTATAGTTAGGTAGGGTGATCCCACTCACAGCCTCGCCATCCACCCTCAACCTGGTAATCCTAGCAACATCCTCCAAGCTGGGAACCATGTGACCCCACATCATTAGAAATGCTCGGCTAGTCCTGTCCCATCTCTCCCTAAGCACCTAGATCAGGGGTAGGTCAGGTCTCATAGGCTCTATACTGAGGAAGGGTTTGAACCCCATAGCCTCTACCCTAGCCCTCTGAAAATCTGGGAGCCCGTAGTAAGCAGCTCGAACCTAGGACCCATGAGATCCTAGTCCTCATCAAACCCTGCCAACAAAAAGAACGGTTTGATATGAGTTTCATGGATATTCATTTGTTGTTTGTTCTCTGTTTGAATTGACGACCTATCATCGGTCGTTGATTATTTAATTGATGCCCCTGTGGGGGGGCGCTATTTCAGAATGTGTTTTGGTGATTTAATGAATAATTTGAATTGACGACCAACCCTGGGTCGTTGTTTGTTTAAGTGACGCCCCTGTAGGGGACGATGTTTTGAAGATTATTTTGGAATTTTTAATTGACGACCACCATGTGGCCGTTGTATGTTGAATTAACGCCCCGGTTGGAGGCGTTGTTTTCTGCGGTAATTTAAAATAAATAGTATACGAAATGGAAATAAAAATAGAAAGATATATCAAAAATCAAAAATGGCATGGAAAATAACATTAGATGAAAATTAAACATCATGATTTTAAAATGACGACATGCTACAGGGCGTGGTTTCATGGATTAATCATTTTCAAAAAATAAAAACAATTTGAATTGACGACCTAAGGTGGGTCATTGTTTGAATTGACAGCACCCACTAGGGCGTCATTTTATTGTGTCACTGGTTTGCCATTCCTTCCCTTCACCAAGGGCTATGAAAATTTCATAAAATTGGAAGGGTTGGGGTAGGGACACTTACCTTGCTGCGCTCCGGTGCCATCAGCCCTCCACAGAGTGGCTGACGTGGCTGCCGTGGCTGCCGTGGCTGCCGTGGCTAGCATGGTTGCCGTGGCCGCCGTGGTCGAGGGGCTGCCGCCGCCAGTGTCTCTTCCCCTTCCTCTCTTTCTTCTTCTTCTCCTTCTTCGTCTTCTTCCTCCTCGCCCTCATCTTCTTCGTTGTCGTCATCATCCTCATCACCGTCTTCTTCTCCCTGGACTTCTTCGTCTCCACCGTGCTCCGCCGGAGCGTCTTCGGCCGCCGCGGGAGGAGCCTCCTCCTCCACGGCGTGTTCGTCGTCGTCGAGATTCATGACCTCGGGCGTAGAAACCCTTCGACGCTTGTGAGCGCCGCCCGTCATGGGTATAGTGAGAAAGCAGAGGAGATACAGAGAGAGAGATAGAGATGGAAGAGAAATGGGGGCTCGGTTAGGGTTTGGTTGCAGAAGAGGGAAAGTGGATGAAGGAAGGAGAAAGAGAAGAGGGAAATAGGGTTTAACGGTCGAAAAGAATTGACGCCCTGAGGGATGTCATCACTATATTAATTGACGGTCTGGGTCAAAGCGTGGTTTCAGGATCTGACGACCCGAGGATAGGCGTCATTTACCTTTGCATGGGAACTCATAACTGTCATCAGGCGCATTAATAAGAATTTGATTGATGTGATTGAAAATCATGATTACGATTTAGAATTGACGTCACTAGAGGAGGCGTTAGTTTGTTAAGGAACGACGTTGGTCAAGGCGTTATTTGTAAAAAATTGAAGGGGATATTTTGAATAGAATTTAAAATTTTAAGCAATAAACGCCTTAAGTTGGGGCACGGATTAATTAACGCCAGTTTGCGAGGGCGTCAATTGTGGGTTTTATTCATTCTCGGGGAAATTGATTAATAGAGATTGACGACGTGTTGGCGGGCGTTGTTTGAGGAAATGATGCCATGCTTGGAGGCGTTTCTCAATACAGAAAACCCGAAGCTCAGTTTTATCAGACAGAATCACATTGAATTGGAAGACAAGATCATATAACATGTTGTTTTGGCTCAAATAAGGAAAGATTATTTTATTTCATCAAAGAAAATCATTGTTACATTCAATGAGCCATCATGGGCCTCAATTTCCTAAGTGGTATTACATAAGATTTGCATTTGTCTTCTTCCTTTTCAACATGTGTTTTGGACCTATGAAGTAGTCCAACCTTCCATTGAGCCATGATTGTCTTGACTTCTTCTTGATCCCCACTTGAGCCTAGTTCCTTTCTCTTGAGTGGTGGAAGGTGAGAAGCTTCTTCAAAAGTGTGTCGAGGTAGACCAAGTTGTGGGAGGCACTGGTGAGCGCTGCCAATTAGTTGTAGCTCGATGCCGGAGGAGAGTCTCGAGTGAAGCTCTTGGGTCTTGAGGAACCCCGGTGTGCATATAAAACCGTCCTTTGGCATGGTCTTGAAGTAGTTCCTCCCATCAACCCTCTTCTTAAGCTTTGGCACCCGATTTGTCACCCTCTCACATAAGCCTAGAGAATCCGTCTTCCAATTGGGTTTCTTGGCATGGATCAAACTTTAGGTGGAGGTCCACCCAACAAGAGAGAAGTAGCATTGACCCATAGAGAGGCCGTCCCAGGGAAGCCGAGGTAAGCCCATTGTATAGGTTGGCTAGCACCGTTGGACCTATCCTTTTTCCTTCCCAAATGATAGCTATGGCACTCAAGTGGCATTCCTCTAGGTGGTCTTCCATTGAAGGGAAGAGTAGAGCTCCTACCATGCACATAACAAAGCCTTTCATTACTCTCTCCAACAAATCCTCATCCTCTTGGGCTTTATCCATATTCTTGTATACCCATGAGGCTAGCTTTAAAAGGTTGATTCCTTTATGGCCTTTGATTTGGTTCACTAGATTTGGGCTTTGTATGAGGCTAGTAAGCATGTCATGGGCATTTATTGGTTTAATCATACTAGCCATCTTTGACTCTTCTCCTTGCTTCATCTTTTTTAACCCAAAGAGCATCTCTACTTCTTCTAGGAGAATAGTGGCTTCAAAGGTAGGAAAGAGGAAAGTATGAGTGTTGGGGTGCCATAGTTCTATAAGTGCTCCTATGGAGGCCCAATCTAGGTGGATATCATCATTGTGGGTAGCATGGGTTACAAGGCCAAGTAAGTGCCATCTACTAAGAAAAGACCTCATATCTAAAGAGAGTTTAGAGAGGAGAAAGGGGAGCCACTTGATCTTCAAGAACCTCCTTGGACCCGGTATATTTGGATGGTCCTGAAGAGAAATGAAAAAGGGAAGAAGAGAATAGAATGCAATCAGAATTTTAAAGAGAAAAGGAAGAATGAAATAAAAGGCTTTAAAATAAAATCAAACTTACCTGGCCCTTAGCTATCCTCCCGCTAATGTGGCTTGCAACTTCAGATATCCTAGGAAAGCTCATCCTAGGCTTCTTTAAAGGGTTCTGTAACATCCTGTCCATCTTTTCTTTTGAAAACAAGTGGCTGTTTCTGTTGTTCTTCTCTTGCTGATCTTCGGTTCTCTGCGTGCTCTTAGCTGCAGCTCTCAGTCGCTTTGATGTATAGCAGACGAGCAGGTCACCTTTTATAACATTTGAAACGCTGACAGTCGTTTAGAAGAATCATAGTTTGAGTTTGAGGAGGATCAAGTCGTTGGAGGTTTGATTCCGAGCAGGGAACGGAGCGCCAGTGAGATAGTTAATTGATGACATATACCATGGCGTCATTTCATTAATTAACGACGTTATTCGTGTCATCATTTATTTAACGCCTCTTTTATGGGCGTCATTTTCAGTCCAATTCTAAGTCTAGTGGTGATCATGATTAACAACATCATGAGTGTCGTCATTTATTCTTATAACGCCTCTATGCAGAGTCGCCATTTCTTGAGCTTACACTTTTGAATTGATTTACAGCATTATGATTATTCATGAACTTAAGTGCTGTTATATCTTGATGAAATTGCTTGTGTCATGCACTTATGATCATATTCTGAGCTAACGATCTTTTATGAGCTAATGATTTTTGAGCACAGAAAGCGCAGTCCATGCAGGTCTTGAAATGGTTGGATTTACTCCACTGGTAATATCATTCCATCCCCTGTATGATGTAAAACCAACCTTGGACCTATTTGCAAGCATTCAAGTTTGAGCAGCGGACTCACACTAGCGAGCTCACCCGTATGGCGCACACTAGTACCCGATGGCGACTAGGCGATGTGGGAGAGGGTCCGAGACGGGACCTTTAGGCTCCAATGGTTGGCTAGCTTGGGAAGAACCCCAAATGGGCCTAGGATGCCCAAATCATGGGCGGCCAACACACCAAGGGTGTGGGTTAAGTGGATTCACTCTCAACTTGCCCGCGGCGGTCACTCACGGTACTAGCAATTTGAGCCGATCTCTCACTCTCCGTCCGATGAAGCAATAGCAATAATACTAAGCTAAGCAAGTGATTAAACAAGTCAAGAGAGGGCCCGAGGCTCACCTAGCCGGCGTGAAGACGCCGACTCCGGCCGGAGACGGGCGCGAGCGGGGAGGCGAGGGTATGCACCCGCACGCCGCGTCGATTGAAGCTTCAAACCTGCGACTTAATAATGACATGAACTACACCACATGCAAGGGGGGGGGATCTAGGGGTGGGGATTATGTGAATTACAGCCAAAACTACCTCCACGCAGGGAGGGGCCTTCAGCCGGTCAAGCGGGGTGGGGAATTATGAAGAAAACTCGACGTTCGGATTGATGCCGGTTCTGCCAATCTTCAGAATGGCTGGATAGGGGTGCGGTGATGATGCCGCCACAAATTCCACAGAGCTCAGAACTTGATGAGACTTGCGCCAAAAGCTTTCCAACGGACCAAGGATAATCTCTGAATTTTTGCTGAGCTTGGTACAGTCGTTGCTGGCCGGGGCAGAGTCTGGAACCGGATTCATTGGTTCTGCCTCTGTCTGGTGCACAACAATGTGGCTGGTTTCAGAAGGCGCCACGATCACTACCAAGATCTGATTGAGAAGAGACCTAAACCTTTGGAACCGTGGTTGAGTCTTCTTTCTGTCGGCGCCAACAGCGGGGTTGGCAGATCTTGGAGAAGACCGGGGTGATCAGATGAGTAGAGGGGTGTCGGTTCTGGCTCCTGCAAACTGACCTGACACACTTGGAGTAGAAAATTCGTAACTTTAGATGCCGATGTCCGAATGCAGCTCTGCTTCTTGAGGATGAAAGAGGACTTGAGAGGGAAGAATTTTTCTGAAGAATGCTTGATCTGAATCCCAAAAGGTTCGCCGTGGCCGAGCTTCCATTCTCGCTCTAGTTCTCTGCCTGGGGTCTTCTGTGCAGTCGAGGGAGATCGGCTCCTGCGGACAGCTCCGACCTCGGATGTCGACAAAACCACCTCGCCTTGAAATCTCTCTGGACGAACTTTCCAGAGATGTGGGCCTTGATACCTGGAGGAGCAGGGAGCGGCCGGACCCGATGCAATCTTCAGGACCCAACTCTGTTGCCTGTGACCTGCTATCTAAAACTGCAAACTAGCAAGATTAAAGGGAGTGGAAGCGGGTTAGCAAGGCTTGTGAATGATGGATGAAGGTTTAGGGAGAGGGGGAGGACGTGGCTAGGGCTCCAGGAGGTCAGGAGTGGCAGTGGTGGAAGGAGAGGGGGGCTGGAACTGCTAGAGGTGGAGATGGGGGAGTGGGTGTGCACAAGAGAGAGGGTGAGAAGAGAGGAGGGGGAGGAGGGCGACCAGACCAAGGGGGGGTCTGGTTTGGGTCGACCTAGGGTGTAGGAGGGATGGGAAAGGGGAGGGAAATTCGAATTTGGGCTTTGGGAGGGGTTAATTCAGCCTTGGGAAGGTGGAGAGGTGCTTAGGGAAGTGATTGGGGTAGGTGGTGGTTGGGAAGTAGGGTTTAGATTGGTGGAGGGTTGTTGGGACTAGATGGAGAGTAAAGGAGGGTTGTGGGAAGTTGTGGGGAGTTATTGGAGGTAGGTGGGGGTTGGAAGTGATTGAGAGGGGGGGAGGAGAGAGAGAATGGGGCGAATTCTTCCCCTTGAGAGAGAGAGAGAGAGAGAGATATTGAGAGAGAAAGCTAGAGGGATTTGGAGTATATCTGGAATTCAATATTCATGCCTAAGTTCTTACAAATGAGAGAGGGGTGGGGCTATTTATAGACTCCACACTTTTCCTAAGACCAAACTGACCCTGACAAGCTAACCAATGACCAAACAGTCCAAGGGAGGGGCGCCCCTGGGCCTAGCCCAATGGTTTGGGCCCATTAACTAATCATACCAACATAATGACTTCAAGACTTAGGAAAATGACTCACTAACCTAGGTACATGACTCAAATAAAGGGAAAATTACATGATATTGACTCAAAGAAAATGTGAAGATTACATAACTAGACTCAAAAATACATGACTAACATAATGACGCTAGCCGACGAACAATCCGAGTCTGGAGAAAATGTGGAGGGGCAAGGGATGCCCTCATCATACCCCCGGGGTGGGGAAAACTCGACACCGTCGAGTATGGGTCCACCAAGGAAGTAGTACATCGAACTGCGGCTCTGGGCGATCCACGATCTCCATACTCAACCCGCGACCATAGTCGGGGAACGGTGCTTCAGCCTTTCGAAGTGGCCCGGACACACCCTCATGCTGGCTATGATGTCTTGCTTGCCTAGTATTGCTGTCGTGTGCTCACGTCGGGCTCTCGGGCTAATTTGTGGTGGCACTCCGAAGGTGTCCCTCGCAAGGATAGGTGTAAGCTCAAGGCACTCACTAGGATCCACCGCGGTGCCCTTAGTGGGTGTTGGATCCGCTATATGAGAAATGGGGAGAATCTCAAAACCCTTTTGGAAGTTCAACCCATAAGCCGGGTTGCCAAAGCCACTCGGAACTTGGCAAGGTCCAAGTCCTCGTGCCCTCGATTTGGAGGTGACCCCAGGGTAGAGCCACTCCAAAGTCATCATCGTCAAGTTACCAACTTGGAATTTCAAGTGGCGCACACGAAGTTTTGCTTGCTTATTATGAATCTCACCGCTTGCTGCTTGATATTTGCTTGGATGCATATGCCATGCTTTATGATGCGGTGTGAGTGGACAATGTATGGTATGCAAAGGTGGTCCGGGGCAGCCAAATGTAGTTTGATCATGCTTTGATGCCATGAAGATTGTGACAGACTTAGGGGGCCCGGGACATCCAGAGATGAACCTTTTATGTATGGGTAAGACAAATGTCGGGGGACCCGGACGTCCATGTATGCTCTTCTCATGTTTAAGACTCATGATTAATGAAGGTGGGCCAATATATCCAAATACGGTCCACTTATACTTCCTACTTGACATGTGGGTGATGTGAATGAATGTTCCCGACTTATGAATCATGCCAAGTGGTGTTGTATGCCAAGACTTATGCACTCTTGTGACAAAGATGTCTCCTATGTGTGGGCTTTTGGACTTCCATTGGAATGGGTCAAAGGGGTCTAGGAAGGTGGTTATGGGGTGGGGCATTTCCTCAATCCCGAGGTGTTTGTTGCCTAAGGTCAATGCTCTCATGGTGTAACCCAATTCTAGGATGGGAGGAGTTTGGGTCAACATGGGCGGTATGGGTAGGGTGAGGTGGGTGGTGAATAGGGGGAGTGGGTTACATGGAGATTTAGGCTCCCATAGAAAAGAGTCAAAGGGATCATGGTAAGGGTCACCTAGATAGGGGTACTCCATGTTCTCAAGGTCCTCAAATGGTGAGTCATCCTCCTCCAAGATAATTGGGCCAAGGTTGCTAATGGGTTGGCCAATCAAAGTACTTGGGATCTCAATGGTTGGGGAGTAGACTAGGATAGGTTCTTCCTCCATGGGAAGAAGGAGGATGATCTCACTAGTAACTTGGCCATTAGTGTAGATGGAAGTGATGGAGCCAATGATGGGATATGTTAGGCTAATGGTGTTAGCTTCGGACGGCCTCATGGCTAGCATATTGGTCAAGTGAATTTGCCCATGTAGGTAGTTCACTAAGTCTCCCAAATCTTCCACACAATAGGAAGTTTGATAAGTGACATGTGGCTGAATGGGAATGATTTGGGATTGATATCCCATGGGTAGGTGGCATGGTTGTGAACTAAGAATGGTGAGACCTTTCTTGAGCCATTGGAGTATGGACTTATCTATGGTGAGGTTGGGTGTCTCTAGAGGAGCTAGGCTAGAGGTGTGTGAGTTGTTTGGCCTTTGGATTTCCTCTATGTTGGAAGGTGGATTCGGATGGGCATCCTTCTCCACTTGGGTGGGTGTGTGGGTTGCAACTTCTATTGCTAATGGAGTAGGGGATCTATGGTGGGTGGTTTGGTGATAGCTAGCGTATGACACACCCGGGGTGGTGAACAAGCATGGGCTTGGGTTGGGATAGGAAGGTGAAGTAGAGGAGGCCTAGGTTGGGGAAAGATTGGTGTAGGAAGCGGGAGGTGGGTTTGGTGAGGGGCTTTGGGTTTGGGGGTGGTGGCCATTATGGGCCTCGGTGGAGGGGTGGTGATGGGAATCGACGCCGAGCATGTACATTTTATTTTGTATTTGTGTCCTTTAGTTTATTTTTATATCCATGGGAAAGTATAAGCGCAATTGTACGGCTTTGTAAGCCAATGCATCATTCCCGTTGGATTGTGTGGGTTTTTGTGCAAATGTGTAGTAGGTCCAGTTAGGGGGCCCCCTCCCCTTCCCAATTGGTCCACCTCATCCATGTGGGGCTGGTCAACCATCCTAGGTGGCCATCTAGAAGGTTTGAATGCTAATTGACCACATGGGAGATAAAGGGGTTAAAATTTCAAAGGTAGGCCACCTACCTTACCTACCTAGTCAAAGGAGAGCTTCATTCATATGTAATTTATTTTTTTTGAGTTTTGACCACATGGGGGATGAAAATGACATATTTCCCACGAAATTATCAGCCCCCCCACCCCTTGCTATTTTCTATATAAGCCTATGTATAGTGTCATTAGAGATTAATGAAGAAATGAAGAGAAAATTGTTGGAAAATCAAGAGTGTTCTTGAGCCCCTTCTCTCCTCCCTTGCTGTTCTTCCTTCCCCAACCCCAGATCTAGAGTGGATTCTATCTTCTTCCTCCCCTCTCAACCTCCGGTGATCGTTTGTGCCGCCGCCGCCGCCGTTCGTGCCGCCTTCGAGCCGCCACGGGATCATCTTCGATTTTCTATCCTGCTGGACAGAGGTGCAATTCGTGAATTCCTGAAGCCAGCCACGAGCTCAGATCGATTTGAAATTTTGAGGGTTGGTTCCTATCGTCTATCCCATTCTCCACAAAACAATCCAGGTTCAAAAGCCACCGTTTCATATCTTTACCATTTCGTTCAACTCTCAATCTCAGATCTGTTCGGTCACTATCTACAGTGACAGTAGCCTTGAGTTCTCCACCTTCAACCACCCTTTTGATTTATGTTAGAACTCCCAATTTAACTGGGTGTTCTGTCCATCGCCCCTACCACCACAATTTTTATTAAATTTTTATCGTCCTTCTACCTATTTTTAATAATTCATGTTCTACTGGAGCTACAGTACTTTCAGTCAGATCCCAGATCCGACCTTCGTCCAGTAAACAAATCACAGAAAATCATAGACACATCTAAACATGTCCAAACCAATTTTTCTGTCTTCCCAACTCCATTTCCCACAACTTTTCGGAAGAACCCAACCCTAGATTCGAACATCTACCTCGCGGTCAAAGGCAATCCACAGTCAAGTTCTCTGCAGGTCTGAGTCTTCGGTTACTATACAACAGGAGATTGAAAATTCCATAAGTTAAGATCCGAGCAGATCCAGACCATATCTTTGGGCCTAGGTTGAAGAACTTCAAGCTAGCTTTCCAACGGCACCAGTCTCGTGTCGATCCGACATCGGGGCTGATCGCAGTGCCCATTCTCGCCGGAGCGCGCACCGAAATACAGAACCGGCAGATTTCCGATCGGGTTTTCCGACCGCTGGGCCTCCGGCCGGCGAACCAGCGTGCCGCCATCCCAAGGAGCGACCCTCCGGGCATCCACCACTACAGCGGTGCCACCGGGTCCCACACGGCCCCTCCGGACTGCACGTGGGCCCCACCGTCACGTGTTCGGGTGTTACCGAATCAACGCGAGAAGCCGCCCGTCAACCCGAATTCGGTCCTCCCGGACCCCATTGTGTAGCCCTTTACCTCCCTGCGTGGAGTGGGCAGTGAGTTACATTTCTGTAATATCCGTGTATAATTGTTTCGGGAGTACGAGTTTTCGGCCGGGTCCGTGTTCCCCACGCCGAGCGCGTGGAGGTATCGCATTCGCTCCCTTACTTGGCATTTTGCTTAATTTTCATATATACTTGCTTATGCCACTGCTAGAGAGCATGATAGGGTAATTAGCTCACTTTCTATTTATATCACCGCTGCTGCGAGAGAGAGCGTTACCGTCCCGTGACCCGATCCGGGCACAAGTGAGAGCCGACCACCCTAGCTCACAGCCGGTTTCTCAACCGCGCACATCCGACGCTTCCCTCGTTAAGGGGCAGTCACGAGCTTGTCGTGTCCGTGGTCTCGTCCCACATCAATTTGGTATCAGAGCGAGTTGAGTCTAGGGTGTCAAAAAAAAAAGAGTGTCATGTACGTCTAGTCATTAGTCATTGTCTAAGTCATGTTTAGGGTCATCATTGTTTTAAAACAAACAAAAAAAGTGTCTTTTTGCATCGCATCCCTTTACTCGGTATATCAAAAGGTGTTGTCCGAACGTTAGGCTACGCCTATCGGGAAGGCCGCACACTTGCGCGAGTGATCTTCGGATCGCTTATCTCCGCCACGTACCGAGTCTTGGTTGTGTCTAGGTTGTCGTCGAGTCACATTCCAACTTTGCATTACTTAGGGTCGTGTCTAGTGTTTCGTCCAAATGGCTTTGCACATCCATTCCTAGGGGACCCAACCCCATCTTGGCCACCATGGCCACATCCCGAGCCTATAGTCCAGATGAAGTGGGCGCAATGTTCCAAGCCATGCTGGGAAAAGTGCAAAGGTTTAGTACAAGCCTAGATCGGTTTAGTACTAGCCTAGATCGGTATATCGGGGTAGATTGGTTGTTCCCGGAACCACCCCAAGGACCCCTTCACCATGAGAGGGACATTCCTTCCTCACCTATGAGAGCTCCAATGTCATCACTCTCTATGTCCGAACATGATTCAGAACTATCTCATTTGGAGCCACCAAGGCCCGAGCCACCCGTATTTCTAACGGGTACACTATACATCGCCGAGTCACTTTTTAGTTGGCTCAAGGATGGCTTGGTCCCACATCCCTTTCCATCTATGGATCCTACCCTATCTTTGGTGTCCGTCAACTCCTACCACACAACTTTTTGGTCTAGTCACCATGTCGATACTTTGGATGACCTTATTATGGGATTAGATTCACAATGGGAGTTGACGCATCTTTTGGCCCGAGACTTTGACCACCCACTAGTCTTAGCTTCATCCATCCGGCCTTAGGATCCATTACCTCCGTGTGCACCGTGGGGTGTGTCACCATGGAGATTCTTCTACTCCTCCCGATGCCGGCCGAGTCTGACTTCATTCCCTTTTGCCCAAGGGAGGAAGTTTATTTTCTTCACATGACCATCGTCCCGTTCACTATGGCGGATGAAGGTGACCATTCACCTCTTCAAGAATTTCACGATTGGGACCATGTCATGTTGGAACCCACCACAAGGGGTCATACCTTCTTTGACCCTTTTGACCCATTCACTATTAGACTTCCCGAGTTACCACCCGTACTCCCCTTCTTCAAGGAAGCCCACTTTTACGCCCCTTCCCCTCGGGATGGGCCATCTACATCCACCAATCCCGACCCACCTACACCCGGCCCTTCTAAACCACCCGAGTCGCCCACATTCGAAAGGCCGTCCACGCATAACCACACCCGACGTATAGGTGTTCCCCATGCCATCCATTCCCAGTTGTACAACATGCATGCATGGCACATATTCGGGTGTCCTGGTCCGCCGTCACCCATGTACGGGTCGGACTAACATTAGGTGTGTCTAGGGTCATAGTTGAGTCAGTGTGTTCTCTTGTGTGGTTTGTTTTGTGTGGTGTGTTTTGAGTCGATTGTTTGTGTGGGTTGCATACGTGTGTTAGTGCATGGTGAGTCTGCATGTGTCTTGTGCAAGCTCGTTGTCGTTCTCTTATGAGTAAGAGGCGAGTGGACTCATTTAATGAGTATTGGGTCAATTCTACATCTATACCCGGATCAGTCACCTATTGGGACTCAGCGGTGATTCCTAGTGAGTCTTCGAGCTGCTTCCTTCCCTTTTGAGAGTACCGCACTCGGAGTGTCCACCTTTAGCCCACAGCAGTTTGTGCATATCGAGTATATATGGAATGAGCAGGTGACGGTCACTTGGAGTGGAGCGTACCCGCGTTACTTGGCACGGTGACGGCTCCACCGGAGTATTCGAGCATCCTTACCCCTACTCGACGGGGTCGAGTTCCTCCCACCCGGGGAGAGTTGATGGGAATCGACGCCGAGCATGTACATTTTATTTTACATTTGTGTCCTTTAGTTTATTTTTATATCCATGGGAAAGTATAAGCGCAATTGTACGGCTTTGTAAGCCAATGCATCATTCCCGTTGGATTGTGTGGGTTTTTGTGCAAATGTGTAGTAGGTCCAGTTAGGGGGCCCCCTCCCCTTCCCAATTGGTCCACCTCATCCATGTGGGGCTGGTCAACCATCCTAGGTGGCCATCTAGAAGGTTTGAATGCTAATTGACCACATGGGAGATAAAGGGGTTAAAATTTCAAAGGTAGGCCACCTACCTTACCTACCTAGTCAAAGGAGAGCTTCATTCATATGTAATTTATTTTTTTTGAGTTTTGACCACATGGGGGATGAAAATGACATATTTCCCACGAAATTATCAGCCCCCCCACCCCTTGCTATTTTCTATATAAGCCTATGTATAGTGTCATTAGAGATTAATGAAGAAATGAAGAGAAAATTGTTGGAAAATCAAGAGTGTTCTTGAGCCCCTTCTCTCCTCCCTTGCTGTTCTTCCTTCCCCAACCCCAGATCTAGAGTGGATTCTATCTCCTTCCTCCCCTCTCAACCTCCGGTGATCGTTTGTGCCGCCGCCGCCGCCGTTCGTGCCGCCTTCGAGCCGCCACGGGATCATCTTCGATTTTCTGTCCTGCTGGACAGAGGTGCAGTTCGTGAATTCCTGAAGCCAGCCACGAGCTCAGATCGATTTGAAATTTTGAGGGTTGGTTCCTATCTTCTATCCCATTCTCCACAAAACAATCCAGGTTCAAAAGCCATCGTTTCATATCTTTACCATTTCGTTCAACTCTCAATCTCAGATCTGGTTGGTCACTATCTACAGTGACAGTAGCCTTGAGTTCTCCACCTTCGACCACCCTTTTGATTTATGTTAGAACTCCCAATTTAACTGGGTGTTCTGTCCATCGTCCCCTACCACCACAATTTTTCTTAAATTTTTATCATCCTTCTACCTATTTTTCATAATTCATGTTCTACCGGAGCTACAGTACTTTTAGTCAGATCCTGGATCCGACCTTCATCCAGTAAACAAATCACAGAAAATCATAGACAAATCCAAACGTGTCCAAACCAATTTTTCTGTCTTCCCAACTCCATTTCTCACAACTTTGCAGAAGAACCCAACCCCATATTCGAACGTCTACCTCACGGTCAAAGGCAATCCACAGTCAAGTTCTCTGCAGGTCTGAGTCTTCGGTTACTGTACAACAGGAGATTGAAAATTCAGATCCGAGCAGATCCAGGCCAGATCTTTGGGCCTAGGTTGAAGAACTTCAAGCTAGCTTTCCAACGGCGCCAGTCTCGTGTCGATCCGACATCGGGGTTGATCGCAGCGCCCATTCTCGCCGGAGCGCGCACCGAAATATAGAACCGGCAGATTTCCGATCGGGTTTTTCGACCGGTGCCGAACGAAGCCGCTGGGCCTCCGACCGGCGAACCAGCGTGCCGCCATCCCAAGGAGCGACCCTCCGGGCATCCACCACTACAGCGGTGCCACCGGGTCCCACACGGCCCCTCCGGACAGCACGTGGGCCCCACCGTCACGTGTTCGGGTGTTGCCGAATCAACGTGAGAAGCCGCCCGTCAACCCGAATTCGGTCCTCCTGGACCCCATTGTGTAGCCCTTTACCTCCCTGCGTGGAGTGGGCAGCGAGTTGCATTTCTGTAATATCCGTGTATAATTGTTCCGGGAGTACGAGTTTTCGGCCGGGTCCGTCTTCCCCACGCCGAGCGCGTGGAGGTATCGCATTCGCTCCTTTACTTGGCATTTTGCTTAATTTTCATATATACTTGCTTATGCCACTGCTAGAGAGCATGATAGGGTAATTAGCTCACTTTCTATTTATATCACCGCTGCTGCGAGAGAGAGCGTTACCGTCCCGTGACCCGATCCGGGCACAAGTGAGAGCCGACCACCCTAGCTCACAGCTGGTTTCTCAACCGCGCACATCCGACGCTTCCCTCGTTAAGAGGCAGTCACGAGCTTGTCGTGTCCGTGGTCTCGTCCCACATCAGGTGGACACGGGGTCCAGTTGGGTTTGTGGATATATGGTTGTGGTGGGAGTTTGTAGGTAGGGTGCTGGTGTGGTGGTTGGGGTAGGATAGGTGGGAAGTGATGTGGAATGGGGGATTAGGGTCATGGGTTGGCTAGGTGGGGATGAAGGAGTTGAAGTGCTCCTTAGGTCTTGGTGATTTGAGTATGAGGGGGAAACATATCTAGCTCTAAGTTGCTCCTTCATGTCCCTCCATGTGGTGATGGGTGCTTCCCTTCTAAGTATTCTTAGCCCGACAATTTGCATCCAATAAGTTTGAGCTTGTTTGGTTAGTTGCATTTTGACGACCCAAGCCATTTTATCCTCGGGCATGGGATACCAAGTGAAGTATTGGTCTAATGCTGCTTCCCAATCTAAATATTCTCTAAGAGAGGTTCCATCAAAGGCGGGAAGTGGGTGGGGGACCAATCTATCAGCTACCCTTGGGGTGGGCTCATTGTCACCTAATCGGGTAAGTTGGCCTTTTATGCTATCTAGGCGATCAAAGGTATCGTTCATAGCTCCCATGAGGTATTCAACATGACTGTGGAGGTCATGTGTGTTGGTGATGGGTCTCTCTTGGGGTTTTGGACTCATGGAGAGGGACGATGGGCAAGGTTGGTATGAGGTGGCCATACTAGGGGACAAGAGTGATGCACTTGAAGACTCTAAATGCATAGACATGCCCTAGGACCAACTTGATAGAGACAACTTGTGAACTTACTCTGATACCACTTGATGCAAAACTAACCTTGGACCTATTTGCAAGTATTCAAGTTTGAGTAGCGGACTCACACTAGCGAGCTCACCCGTATGGCGCACACTAGTACCCGATGGCGACTAGGCGATGTGGGAGAGGGTCCGAGGCGGGACCTTTAGGCTCCAATGGTTAGCTAGCTTGGGAAGAACCCCAAATGGGCCTAGGATGCCCAAATCATGGGCGGCCAACACACCAAGGGTGTGGGTTAAGTGAATTCACTCTCAACTTGCCCGCGGTGGTCACTTACGGTACTAGCAATTTGAGCCGATCTCTCACTCTCCGTCCGACGAAGCAATAGCAATAATACTAAGCTAAGCAAGTGATTAAACCAGTCAAGAGAGGGCCCGAGGCTCACCTAGCCGGCGTGAAGACGCCGACTCCGGCCGGAGACGGGGGCGAGCGGGGAGGCGAGGGTATGCACCCGCACGCCGCGTCGATTGAAGCTTCAAACCTGCGACTTAATAATGACATGAACTACACCCCATGCAAGGGGGGGATCTAGGGGTGGGGATTATGTGAATTACAGCCAAAACTACCTCCACGCAGGGAGGGGCCTTCAGCCGGCCAAGCGGGGTGGGGAATTATGAAGAAAACTCGACGTTCGGATTGATGCCGGTTCTGCCAATCTTCAGAATGGCTGGATAGGGGTGCGGTGATGATGCCGCCACAAATTCCACAGAGCTCAGAACTTGATGAGACTTGCGCCAAAAGCTTGCCAACGGAACAAGGATGATCTCTGAATTTTTGCTGAGCTTGGTACAGTCGTTGCTGGCCGGGGCAGAGTCCGGAACCAGACTGATTGGTTCTGCCTCTGTCTGGTGCAGAATAATGTGACTGGTTGCAGAGGGTGCCACGATCACTACCAAGCTCTGATTGAGACAAGACCTGAACCGTTGGAACTGTGGTCGAGTCTTCTTTCTGTCGGTGCCAACGGCGGGGTCGGCAGATGTTGGAGAAGACCGGGGTGATCAGATGAGTAGAGGGGTGTCGGTTCTGGCTCCTGTAAACTGACCTGACACACTTGGAGTAGAAAATTCGTAACTTTAGATGCCAATGTCCGAATGCAGCTCTGCTTCTTGAGGATGAAAGAGGACTTGAGAGGGAAGATTTTTTCTGAATAACCCTTGATCTGAATCCCAAAAGGTTCGCCGTGGCCGAGCTTCCATTCTCGCTCTGGTTCTCTGCGTGGGGTCTTCTGCGCAGTCGAGGGAGATCGGCTCCTGCGGACAGCTCCGACCTCAGATGTCGACGAACCCACCTCGCCTTGAAAGCTCTCTGGACGACCTTTCCAGAGATGTGGGCCTTGACACCAGGCGGACCAGGGAGCAGCCGGACCCGATGCAATCTTCAGGACCCAACTCTACTGCCTGCGACCTGCTATCTAAAACTGCAAACTAGCAAGAATAAAGGGAGTGGAAGAGGGTTAGCAAGGCTTGTGAATGATGGCTGAAGGTTTAGGGAGAGGGGGAGGACGTGGCTAGGGCTCTAGGAGGTCAGGAGTGGCAGTGGTGGAAGGAGAGGGGGGCTGGAACTACTAGAGGTGGAGATGGGGGAGTGGGTGTGCACAAGAGAGAGGGTGAGAAGAGAGGAGGGGGAGGAGGGCGACCAGACCAAGGGGGGGTCTGGTTTGGGTCGACCTAGGGTGTGGGAGGGATGGGAAAGGGGAGGGAAATTCGAATTTGGGCTTTGGGAGGGGTTAATTCAGCCTTGGGAAGGTGGAGAGGTGCTTAGGGAAGTGATTGGGGTAGGTGGTGGTTGGGAAGTAGGGTTTAGATTGGTGGAGGGTTGTTGGGACTAGATGGAGAGTAAAGGAGGGTTGTGGGAAGTTGTGGGGAGTTATTGGAGGTAGGTGGGGGTTGGAAGTGATTGAGAGGGGGGAGGAGAGAGAGAATGGGGCGAATTCTTCCCCTTGAGAGAGAGAGAGAGAGATATTGAGAGAGAAAGCTAGAGGGATTTGGAGTATATCTGGAATTCAATATTCATGCCTAAGTTCTTACAAATGAGAGAGGGGTGGGGCTATTTATAGACTCCACACTTTTCCTAAGACCAAACTGACCCTGACAAGCTAACCAATGACCAAACAGTCCAAGGGAGGGGCGCCCCTGGGCCTAGCCCAATGGTTTGGGCCCATTAACTAATCATACCAACATAATGACTTCAAGACTTAGGAAAATGACTCACTAACCTAGGTACATGACTCAAATAAAGGGAAAATTACATGATATTGACTCAAAGAAAATGTGAAGATTACCTAACTAGACTCAAAAATACATGACTAACATAATGACGCTAGCCGACGAACAATCCGAGTCTGGAGAAAATGTGGAGGGGCAAGGGATGCCCTCATCACTGTATCTTTCATGTATGTATTTTTACTATATGGTATTTTACGCTATTATAGCATATCAAGGACCTTGTGGTTCTGATGAACCCGGAATTTGAGTTCGCCTTCATCAAAAATAGTGATAATTCCAAGGGAGTCTTGATCACACGGATAGGCCGTTGGGTTATCTAAGGTTTAGGGATGATGGTTCCACTTTCTGAGTTGATGCGTGGACAAACGGGCTTCGGTTTAGTGTCAGCTCGGAGATCTGGACTCCTGACCAAATCTAGATGATTTAACAATATTATCCTTGATTAATTTTTATTTTTAATTTGTTTTAATTTTTTTCTTTTAGCCCAGCATGTATCATGTACGATTTTGAGCTTTCATGATGAAAATCCTCATATTATGCCAATAATGAGGGCTACTCGCTCTCATTTGAGTTGACATGAGATATTCCATTCAAAATCGAGTACTATATTCTCCTTGAAGCCGCTCAGGCTGGTTCCTTGAAAGCATTCATTTGCTAGATCTTTATCTCAAATTCATTTTATTTTCCTACAAACCCACCTTGGTTGTAGCACGTCCACATTGGCTGGTAACCGCTCTCCAATGGTATCTTTCCGTTCGTGCCCTCGTGCACATTTTTGTTTATTAGTTTAGCTCATCCAGCTGATCATTGCTTTCTCATAATCATCCGAAGTTGTTTCATTCAGAATCCTGGAAATGTTTCCAACACTTAGTGTCGAAGGCATGTCACATCACACCTTGGCATCTGCTTATCAGTTCGTTCCTACTTCATTCCGCTTGTTGCACTTTCGCTTCATTCCGTCTCACTCCCTTGCAAAGCAGACGCCATGGCGGGACAGCTGTAGACACGTCAAAATCGATGTTATGTTGAGAAAATCTCATGTCACCACGTGACGCCCCAAAGCGGACTTCAATATTGGCTTAATATGAAGTTTTTCTAATCATTTGGTAGTTTTTCCATGATAATTCTAATTTTCCATAACAATTGTAATTAACGCTTGGAGGAAGGGCATCATTTAACCGACGACCTGATAGGGGTCGTGATTTCACAAATAAACGACTGTTCAAACAGGCGTTGTTTCCTAGATTTTACGAATCCTAAATAAAATAAAATTCAAAGAATTGACACCCACCTGAGGGGCGTTTATTATTTAACGCTCATTCAAACATGCGTCATTTGTCAATTTTAAATTAAGAAAGTCCTTTATTGCCATAAATAAATCCAAGAATTAACGATTGTGTGGATGTCGTCATTTCAATTAACGCCCCTCGTCAAGTCGTCATTTTCACTTCCGTCTCTGTTTCGCCTGTTACCGTACAGTACTAATCCATTCCCATTTTACTTGTGTTCGATTGGGAAGAGGGATTCTTGTTGGAGGATTGACTGCCTTGTTTTAATCCTATTGATGCAAGGATTTTTGGGCCTATAAATACCCCTTGAATCCCTCACGTGCGAGAGGAAACAAGAGGGCTAAACAACAACAACAACAACAACAACAACAACAGAGAGCTTAACAAGGAGAGCAACTGCACCGTGTGAGCTTTACAGAGAGAGAGAGAGTTTTCTTCCTTTTGTAGGTGCTTCTCCAAGGTTCTTCCTCCAGGCGGCATCTTCATTCGGCGGTTCTTCATCCTGCTGCAGCCGTTGAAACTCTTGTTCTCTCCTTTACTGCTGCGCACACAGCAGAAAGGACACCCCTCTCCTTTTAGTTTGTTTGGTTATTATCATCATATCATCATCACATATCTTCTCTTCTAGCCTGGTCTACTAGAGCTCTTTTAGCAGATATTCATCTTATTTGCTACGTTATTTACTTTGCATATCATCCATACTATTCATACCTTGTTACTCTTCTTAAAGGGTTTAACCTAAAACACACAAGGTGTGTTCATGCTTAATTTGATTGATTTCATATTTTTAGAGCATTGATACTACACACTTGGCTAATCCACATCTTTATTTATTTTTTATGTTTTCTTACAAGGATAATCAAGCTATAAACCTCCTTCATCGGCCGGCCGGTAGAAGGAGGAAGGAAGAACTTGCAATCTCGTCCGCTTCATACAAGGTACATGCGATCATCATTCTTTTTTTTAAGGTAACCCCTCCCGCGATCACCCTCCATGGAGCATCTCATGCTCATCCTCTTTTCCTTCATGTCCCACTCATTTTAACATATTTATCCATACTATCATTTTTTTTATTTTTTAAAATCTTTTTCTTTTCCCTTTAAAATGTCTATGTGACACGTTCTCAAATTGGCGATCACGGTGGGACGCTTTTTATTTTTAGTTTGATTTCCCCTCCCTTTAAATTGCCGCTTCCAGATCTCCACACCTCGGGAGTATGATGGGGACATCACCTCCCATGCCCACACTCACGGCTCATCTCCTCGTCCCAGAAGCGTCCGACATGGTCTAGTCATTTATCTTGAGTCATATGTTGTATTTCCTCATTTTTATTTGAGTCATACCATTGTAATTTTCCTTTTATTTGAGTCATCTACCTAAGTTAAATATCATAGGGTTGATTAGATTAGTTAATGGGTCCAATTCATTGGGCTAGGCCCAGGGGCACCCCCTACCCCTTAGTTATTTGTCATTGTAGCAAGAGTCAGGGACTTTTTGTAAAATGTGGGTTACCTATATATATGACCCTATTCCCCCCATTTGAAGTTAATGAATGAATGAATATTTGAATTTTCTAGTGTCCAATTTAAATCTTCTTCTTTTGGTGAGAAGCCAATTCAGTGGGTAAGAAGCCCCTATCCCCCCTCTCTCTCTAGGAAGCCATTTTCTCTCTCCTCCACTTTCTCTCTCTAAAACCTAAGCCACTTTTTCTCTCCTCCCCTCCCAACCACTTTTCTCTCTCTTCCCCCCTCCAATAACTCATCCCCAACTCCCCACCACCCCACCTTAACTCCACCCCAGCCCCAAGAGAGATTCCACCACTCCCCACTCCACCCTCCAACCACCAACCACCCACTCCCCTTCCCCAAGCACCCTCTCATCTCCGAAGAGAGAATTATCCACTCCCCAATCCCCCCCTTTACCTTCCCCACACACCTCTTCCCATCCCCAAGACAAGAAATTAATCCCACCCTTAAACCCATTTTCAAATACCCTTTCCCTCTCTCCCCTCCAACCAAATTCGCAGCTCTCCCTCCCTCCACCTGCTAGACCTCCTTCCAGCCCCCATTCTGCCACTCCCACACCTTGAAACACCCCCTCCCAGACCCCCTCACAGCCAGGGGTTGCCCCCACACCCATCCACCCCATTTCCCATCCCTTCTACCCCATTCCCCCACCACCTTTCACCACCTACAATTCTCAGGTCAAAGGCAGCAGAGTACCAGTAGCTTTCAGAGCCGGCCCCGACTTCATCCTGGCATCCCTGGAAGCCCAAGTGGTACCGTCAGAAGCATATCCCTGTCCTCTTTGCAACGGAGGTGGTCTCGTCCCATTCTGAGTTCGTGGCTGCCCGGAGGAGTCTTCACTGCAGGACTGTGCATCTGCTACCAGACAGTCAACCTGAAGCGAGTTGTAGAGGCTCCCACGGCCAACCCTTTAAAGATCTGGAAGCGGCACTTGGCTGAGATCATCTACAACGAGTCTACTTCCATTATCAAGAAGTGAAATCCCGTTCAGCATTCGGAGCTGTGATTTCTTTTTTTTCTCCCCCGGGTGCACTGCTCTATCCACTCTGGGACTAAACAGACACTTGATCACTGTTTGGGCTCTCCCAATCTGCTCCAACATCCTATGGCTTCTCCGTGGGTCATGTTTCGAAGAGGACTCGACAACAATTCCAACGACTCCAGCCACGCTTGATTCAGAGATCAGGAGCACTCGTGGTGGCCTCGTCTTTTTTCTGCTGTGGTACCGTAGCAGTCAAAACCAGAACTCAGGGTCCCTGTTTGCAGCCCTTCCCCGACCAGAACCATCAACCAAGAAATTCCACAAAAATTGGATGTCATCCTGATCCAACCCCGAAGATTTTCTCACTGGTCTCATTGATAAAAAAATTAGGGAGTGGCCGCAGCAGCATCAACTTCAATTGTATATCCCCTGTTCCAGAGAGCGGGCAGAACCGACATCCTCCATCCGTTCGGTTTCTATTTCAGCTTTTCCCCTCCCCGCCTGGCCGGCTTAAAGCCCCTCCCGACGAGAGGTAGTGTTTGAATGTAATTTTGGCTTCCCATCCCCAAGTTCAACCCCCTTGCATGGGGCGTAGTGGTGTAAAACTTTGAACATGTTCAACCTACACAGGCACGGCGTGTGGGGAACCCACGCTTCCCCGCTCGCCCACGTCTCCGAGTGGGACAAGTTTCTTCAAGCCGGTCGAGTAAGTGCTCTATTTCTTACTCATATTTGGTGCCTTGTTCTGTCATTATTAGTTCATAGCTCCGCTGGCCCGTGAGAGTGAGTGACCGATCCGCAAGCTACTTTGCTTCAAGAGATCACCGTGGGAGAGAGTGTGCAACCCGTGCCCTTGGCACAATGTCGGCTCTATTGAATTGGGCCTCCATACCCTTGGGAGAACCCTTGGCCTTGCTGGCCCTCTACCAGAAAGGGTCCAGCCCTCACAACTTCCACTCGGTATCACCGAGTTACCCCGGGACTTGGGTGAGTGTCGAGTGAGTGGCCGCCGATATCGGTCCGTTTCGATTGCGAATTGTGCTTGCTTGGTAAAGTCCAAGGGCGTGTTACATCAGTGACGACCAAAGACACCAGGATCTTGTCATTCGGTTCCATCGTGGTCCCCTGAGAGGGTTGAGTTGGCGCGATGATCAAGATCAGACGCTGTGTCCCAGAGGTGTGCAGCTTGAGATGTGGTATCGGTCTGTGTATGAGTCAACGGATGGCCTATCGAGGTTTGGAACGTGTTTGTTGGTTCTGGTGTAGGACCAGGAAAGAAGGAAGAAGTTGAGCAAGAGGAAGGTTTCCCGTTGGCGAGTAGTTGGTGATCGGTGTATGGTCTTTCACAGACAGAAGATGTTGAGGGTTGGGCATCAAGAACGGTGAGAGCCATGTATCAGTGAGGCCTTTGGTGGCCATTTTCGTGATGTGCCTTCCCGGATAGAACCTGGGCTTTATCGAAGTTTATCTTCTGGCAGAATTGGTCTGGTGCTATTGTCAGTGCTTGGCTTGCCAGGTGTGAGCTGATGGAGGTTATGTATTGGTTATTCCCTGGAGCAGGGTGTGAAACCAGTCAGCTAGTTGTGAAGCTGATGTGGGTTTTATCCTCCGACCATAGGATGGATCGCTAGCTGCTTCTCGTGACGAGGATTGCGCCTCCTCGGTGTGCGAGGCGTGGCAGCGGTGTCATAATTGGTGTTCTGAGGTGGCGAAGGTGTGCTAGACTTGTACCCTTTTACGTGTTATGCCTGCTCTGATGGCCGATGTGTGTGCGGTGTGCGGAGCGTGGCGCTATTCGTGATCAAGGTCTGGCTGTGCCCCTCAGGAGTGGTGTTTTCTTGAGATTCGAAGTTGGTTCAGGGCTCTGACCACGTTGTCAGTTGATTGAGGTGTTCTTCCCCTGTATCTCTATGCTTGTCCTGAATTTTGAGGACGAAATTTTTTTAAGGGGGGAGGGCAGTAACGCCCTGGATTTTTTGAATATTTATCGGATCAGATCCGTCGGTTTCAGATCGTTTTTGTGGGTCCCGGATTGAGTTTTACGGTTTACACGTATTTTGTCTGTCGGACCTTCGGAACCCCGTATATGGTGAACCGTTGCATTCTCTGACTCCAGACATTACCACGGTGTAGTGCATTTTCCGAGGATCGTGGGGAGTATTTTGTCTTATTTTGGGTATTTTCTGATTTTTCCAGATTTTCCTATAAATAACCTCCCTCACCTTTTCTCTCTCCGCATCTCTCATTCTCTCACCTCTCTCACGCTCTCTTCTCTCACCCTCTCTCTCCGGCGGCCGACAGAGCAGGGCAGGGGCGAGGCAGGGATGACGCGGGTGAGGCACGGGCGAGGATAGGCAAGGATCGAGGCGGTGGAGGAGCGTTGAAGCTCGGCCGTGAGTTCATGTCCTGGCGAGGGTTTAACGAGGTTTTCTTCGTGGATCGGCGTCCACGGCGCGTCAAATCTTTGGTGGAGGTAGGGAGATGGATCCCCAGCTCATGTACTTTCTTTCTCGCGATTTTTGTAGGCCGTGGTGAGCCAAGTGGACTTATTTGAGCATTCTGGGGAAAATGCATGTTTTTGGAGAGCGAGTTGGATCTAGCATTTTAACGCATTATTTTGTGGTTTGATGGCACCACTCGATGCCTTGGGGCATGGGGAAGGGTTTCCCCTTTGTTTCCCCTTCACGTGGGCGTGAACGGGATGTGGAACAGAGTTTTCCTTGATTTTTGCCATTTTCGAGTTTCTGGAATATAAACGGCCTTAACAGGAACTGCTGTTAGGTGAAGCGATCCTCACCGCTATTTGTCCGTTTCACAGTGTTTTGGGGCCACGATCTTGTGATAGACCGCTACAATTGGAGTAGCAGTCCAGGGTAGACCATTTTTCATTACTGGGTAGCCATGGGCCGGCCGCCATCTGTCCACCCATGTCGGTTGGTTAAGCGGTCGCACGATAGACCGCCTAAGGGACTTAGCGGTCTGGTGTGGACAGCCTAGCTCCTTGAAGCGGCCAGGGCATGACCATTTTATGTTTTAGAGTCAACCGAGGTCAGGAGCTATAGCGGCCAAGTGACTGATCGCTAGGTGACGCCTAGCGGTTAGGCGGTGGACCGCTATCCTTCTTGGCGGTCTAGGAGTAACCGCCTATGTTCTTGAAGCGTCTGGGCTATGCGGTCCTGGCTGGACCGCTAAGCCAGGCTATGCGGTCCCAACCTGACTGCCTAGCTCTGTGATGGTCCAGGGAGAACTGGCACTTGTGTTTCTTGCTTGCCGTGCCCGTTTAGCACCGTGTTGGTCTCCGGTCGACCCGGTTGTGACCTATTGGTCGACCTTCAGCCTCATGAGTGTCCTGAACACCCTGTGGGTTCCATGACCGTGTTTATGGGGTGTCTGGAGGTGCCATGTTACCTTGATTAGTGTGCCCATAGATGTGGTGGGTTAGGGTGACCATATGTGTTTTGGGCTTTTGTGTTACGCTTGATCGAGTCACCGTGTATCGGTGTGAGTGCGGTGGGGTTTCCCCCGCATGTCGTAGGTTTACCTGGAAGGTGATTCCGAGTAGGCCAAGCGTATGACCTTGGACTGCGAGTCCAGTTGCCCAGCCTGGGGCTAGAGGTTTCTCGCTTTTCCCTGGGATGGGGGATCGGCTTGGCGACTTGTGAGCTACCTTAGGAATCATGCTTCTATGTTTTCTGCGTGGGCCGTGTGCGCGGCCTGTGGACTATGAGTCCAGTTACCCAGCCTGGGGCTGGAGGGTTTCTTAGTTCCCTCTTTGAGGGAATGGTCTTAGCAGTCGTGAACTACTTCGTGAGATATTGTGCTGAGATTTCTGACCCTAGGGTTTGGGCAGATTGACAGCGTGCCGCCGTTCGGTGCAATGGTCTTGACCCTGAGTCTTGTGACTCAAGGACCGTTAGATTTAGTGAGTCTAGAGGGCTGTCCAGAGTCCAGTGGCTCGGCGCCACTTGGTTCTTCTTGACTTTTGCGCAGGGTGCGTGTGTGTTTCTTAGAGTTTTTTCTAAGAGAGTGGTCACATCAGTGACTCCCCACTTGTCGTAACCTTCTGACACGCGAGTGGTCCCACCAGGGAGTGGTGGCAAGGCTACCCCAGAGAGACAGTTTTTAGGCTGGTTACCGTCGGGCCCCATGTCTTGCAGCCAGAGTCTGACTGAGTGGAAAACCAGTTAGAGGGCCAGACCTAGGACACATGGTCTGTGTGTGCACACGTAGTTTGGGGCAGTTGGACCCGCGCTGACGAGCGCGACCCCAGCTAGTTCTTGTTATGTGGTTACCAGTACAGTGTCCCCGTTCCGCCAGGGTGCGATGAGGGGGACATCTGAGGCGTGGTGTAGGACGCCAGAGGGTGCATCCGATCTTGCTTCTGGTGGGCAGGTACTCCTGTCACGTGAGACGTGACTCTCCTATTTTCAGGTTTCATTTCCCGTCTGCGAGACATGGTTCCCCCGACAGTTTCAGGGAGTGTTCCTGAGGTAGAGGTCTAGGGGTTTCTCCGGTGAGCGTCACCGAGGGTTTTTCCTAGACGGTGTTAGGTCCACGATTGTGAGGTTGTGACGGTTTCTTCTAGCAGTGTAGCCAGAGGTTCTCCAGTTAGTTTGGTAGTTCCCCGATTGTGAGATCGGGGCGTGCTTTTTCGGTACAATAGGAGTAGCTGTAGTGCCGAGTTTTGACCGGCCACCAGTTCGATGTTCCTGTTGTAGTTGTAGCTGTCTTTCCTTTCCGCTACCATCGTTGTTCTCAGTTGGGGTTCCGCGGGATCCCTACTGAGCCAGTGAAAGGAGGCTCACCCCTACTTTTTAGGTGCGGCAGTTCTTCCTCGAGATTCAAGGGTGTTGTGTAGAGGTTCTTAGTTATCGGCTCGCCTGGCTGAGTGTTCACTCGATGTTGGGTACGTTTCCTGCCTTGGACTGTACTTTCTGTTGGACTGGACTCTGTTGTAGTTTGTTTTTTTATTCCCTTTAATTGTTGAATTGTCCTGCTTATTTTCTATTTCTTTGTACCTCCACACTCCTTTTAGCTCTTCTGAGCCCTCCCGACTCGTGGGCGACGGGCCAAGATTCGAATGATATCGGGTTCTTCCCGGTATCCATATCTTGAGTCGTCACAGTAAGCCTCTCGCAAGTAAGAAAATCAGAGCGCAAGACAATCACATAAAGGTAATTGCACAAGTAATTTTCTCAAAACTCCAACTTTATTCATCAATAATCAAAAGTACACAAGGCCATTAATGTTTGACAACCTTCTATTATACGACTCAGGAAATCGAAAATTACAATGTGACTCGACTAGATACTAGATAACTAGGGCTTCTCTCATTCCAATGGATCATCAATCGCTCTCGGACCCGCTACTTGCATAATCCGAATCCGACTCACTAGTATTTCCCTACAAGACAAGAGAATAGATATGAGCACACATGCCCAGTAGGTATCTTCATATCAACATGAAGGTAATATTTAAGTGATTAATGTTTTAGCTCTAGAATTAAGGAAAAAATGAGAATGCGGTAAATCATACGTCATAAACTAAATAACCAAGAATATGGAGTCATGAGATATTTGAGCAAGTAGTCATAATCGAGTATGTGAACAATTAAGATTTAATCATGTAGATGTAAGTTGGCCTTTCATGAACAAGAATGTACGAGCATGTAACTAGAGAATATTTACACAACCTTGTAAAGGCTATGTCATTAACAAGCATGTAATTTCCATAAAGAGCCTTCTGGTTTTTCACTCATTTATAAAATAAAGTACTCCCAGTGTAATGCGATGCCAGTATCATCGTACCCTATGGTTTATAGCACGTTTCCGACCATCGACCGTGGGGGCTAGCATGGAGCCCTTGGACACAACCCGTGCCCAATCTTGCATCTTCAAGTTATAAATCTAGCTACTTCCACGAGATATAATAAAATGTGGCCAATAATGTAACAAGTTTAATGATAGTTTCATGATAGCAAATATCAAGGAAGAATGCTTCAACTTAGAACATGAGATTTCAAGGATGATTTAAATAGACATTATGCTATGGAGGTATTCCGGCAACATAACGGTACATTCCTTAACTTCCATAATTCATTAATGACTTATTTTAAATAGAGTTTTATGTTCCAGATAATCAGAAACCATCTAAGAACACAATTAGCACAACCCTTAGGTCAAACCTCGGGTTAAAACATAACAGGAATAAACGGTCGTCTACTGGGCCGTTTCAAGAATAAAACGATCACAGCCAGCCGCTTAATTGATAATAACGGTCCAGTAAAGGCCGCATTTAAACTGAGTTAACCAGAATGAAGAGAAGGTCGACACTTGAACTAAAACGGTCGCCAGGGGCCCGTCTTGTGAACTAAAACGGTCTGATTAAGACCGCTACAGCAACGGTCTCCTATTGGGCCGTAATTAACCAGACTATAGAAAGTAATACACCGGTCATGTGAGTGCATTATATAAAATTTGGGCTTTATGGGTACAACCAGCTCGGCGTCCTAGTGGGAATCCCAGGCTCGCGGAGTCTTACGGAAGCCTTAAAACATAATCCCCTAGTCCGACAGAAGGAATATCCGACGGAGAGGTTCAAAAGTCCAAGACAGTGTACTATAAGTGCAAGTGTATCTAATGGTCGCATACCGGAGTAAACGCCATGTACTTATGAAAATGACACAAGGGATGAGAGTAGAACAGTGAAACATACGGACAAAACCATGATATTAAAACCTCATAAATCATGTCCATATCATAGAAAATCATTTAATTATAAAGTTATAACATTTGGTATGAACTTACATAATAATGAAAAATAAAGTGCTAAGACATGCTCATGCTGAAACAGGGTGTTTAACAGAAAATAAACATAATTTTTAGTGAAAAATAACATAATTATAGGGTTTCCAATATGCAAAATTCAACTAGGCTTGGATCGATTCACAGAACCAAATAACGGTCAGGGTCTGCACGCAAAGATGAGAAAAATGGTCACGCAACAAACCGCTGTAAAAGGTATAGATGGTCATCTAATAAACCGTTAAGGTTCATATGCGGTCCTTTTAAGGCCGCCTTCTATCTGCTGACAGAAGCTATAGGATAGTAAAATAAATGCTAACCTTGGTCATGTTATGCATGGAAATGACGTAAAACATATAGTAAAGCATGCTAGAAGAAAAGTAGGCCAAGAATATGCATAGGAGAATGTGATTTAGACAAGAATTTCATCTTTTTCATTAAAGGGTTAGGCTCATGCATGAAATAGCCACTAGTTGCACAGTCACAATAAAACATTAAATTCTCTACGTATAATACATGAAATTGACTGCAAGAAGAGGGCTTTTACTCCTAGCATCTTGTTGACCTTTTCATGAGATAGCCTACCTCTGGATAGAACTCTAAACTTCAAATTTAGGGCTGGAAGTTGACCCTAGTTCCTACTCGTTCTAAACCGAACCAGCAACTTCATGGCCTTCTAACTTCTGATCTCCTTCACCTATGACCATGAAATTTTGAGAGTAAGAAGATGGTACTAATAGGAATAAATAACTCTAAAGAACCTATATCTAACTACCTTTTTTAGATCTTCTAACTTGATGCTCAAACTGGCCTGGTCACACAGGTTCCTGGGTTGCTTGTACCGAACCCACGACTTTGCAAGCTTCTATCTCCTTGATGACTTGATCTCCTAAGATGAAATTCGGAGGGGAGTTAGACCTTACTACAATAAATAAAATATTCTAAAGAACCTACCTCAAATAATGCTTCCTTACTTTAGTTCCACGCGAGCCAAAAGTAAGGGTCGCGTAGGTTGAACTTAAGGTCTATTTTTAGGGCTTCATGGATTAGAACGAACCTAGAGTCCCATTTAAGGTTCTAATTCGATCCTCAACCACTCTAGACTCTTCCAACTAAGGGATAACATCGATCCTAGGTGATTTGGATGCCAAAGTTCTCATCTTTTCATGCCTTCTTTCATTCACAGAATCTGGAGAGATAAGCGGTCGCCTGAAGACCGTTTCACTCCTCAGGCGGTCCTTCGATAGACCGTTTCTATCATTGGGCGCCGAATTTTAATTATTTCAAACTCTTTTGATATTATCTCCCATTATCTTATAATTAGCCTATTTATCCTTTTAAAAATTCAAAAATGATACTTCTAGAATATGGGCTAGGCCTTTTTAGGTCATGTGGGCCTATTTAAATGGGTCTAGTCCATTAATTAGTATAGGGCCTCTTTAATTTAATTAACAATTTCTTAATTCTTTTAATAACCCATTTAGCCTTTATAAAATCTATAAAAATTTTGAGATAATTCTAGAAAATTCACACATACTTTATAGAAAAATTTGGGGCATTACAGTACAAGCACCAAAAGTATACAGTCACGGGCATACCCCGGCTCTAATGACACTGGCTACTACAGCTACTCACCAAAATCACGCGGTGCTTTAGAAGTCTGCCGCGTCTCACCTGAAAAATAAGGGGTGAGCCTCGTCTCATCGGCTTAGTAGGGGTCCTGCGGAGCCCTACCTCACGACGAGAAAAGATGATAATAACAAGGAAATAATCACAGTACATATCCACAATGGCATAAAGCAAAAGGTATAAGAACAAGAGCTGTGCAAGAATATCAACTAGATAAACAACTAAATAACATAGCTAACCACGATTATCATATAACACGTTTCTAAGCCAAACCACACAAGTAACCCCGGGATAATCGTATAAACCATTAGGGAGGAGTCACTACCTCTGTAGTGATAGGAGAAAGAGTCCAATAGAAGCAAGGCCAGACGTGTCCTCTAACGTCTTATACTGCACCTTGGGTGTCACCCACTCACCTCGAACGTTGTAACTAAGGCACCGTAACAAGAACCAAGGAACGAGGACCAGTCAGGGTCACGCTCGTCAGCGTGCCTCCACTACCCCCGACCACGTGTGCACACATAGACTCACTGCTCTAAGTCGGGCCCTCTAGCTGATTTTCCCCCCAGTTGGACTCGGCAAGGGGTGTTATGTCTAGAGTTTTGATGATGTCTAACTATGACTCATTGGTTGATATTTTATTATTGAATTTGTAGAAATGCTTAAGTATTATAAATCAAATTCAAAATTTAAAGGTATTGGAATGCTCAATCTTATACTAACTTGTAGGCTTAATAGGCTCAATAGGAGAATTGATTGAAGCAAGAAGGAATAAGTAGAACTGAGAAGAAGTGTGTCGACCTACATCAATTGTAGGTCCGACCTACATGATGAACAAGAAGAAGACATCAATAGGGATAGGCAAGGTGCGTCAACCTACTGTTGACACCCATTTTTTATCGATAAGTTGAGTCGTTTCTCTTACTCCCATTTGTTGATGCCTCGAGTTGTCCATCACTCGCTGGGTTTTTTTTGGCACATTTAGGGCTAATTTTATGGGTGACCTCCCTCCCTGGCTAGGTTTGTTTCAACTCAGGGCTTAATGGGCCTTGGTTTTTGGTTAATTGAACATGTTTATGAAAATCAAGTGTCCAGACATATGTGCGGTTCATCCTCAGCCGTTCAATACTTGGGTGGTTAGCTATAGACCGTTCATACATTTGTTGGTTGATTTCTGATGATTTTCTGAATTTCCACCGACAAGGGCTTATGCGGTTGAATCTTAGCCGTTCAACATGATGAGCGGTCTGGCATGAACCGTTCTTCTTCCAGAGTCCTAAAGCCTAAATGTCTCTCAGATAATTATCCGTTTTATTCATTTATCACCGACAGGAGTTAAACGGATAATACTTGGCCGCTCATCATTGTGGACGGTTAATATGAGACCGTTTATCTATGAGAGTCCAACGGCGACCATTTCGGTTGGTTAATGGATAATTAGTGGATGATTATCCTATTTTTGGAATTATCACCGCCAGAGTTGGACGATTCTTGATGGACCACCCAACTAGTTGTGTGGTCTATCGTGAGACCGTTTAACACTGCGAACTCTGAAGAATTCAAGGATTTTCTCTCTCTATCTGTGGACTTGTCCCCGGGCTTTATCCAGAGATTTCTTCTTTAATATAGAGTCTTTTTCAATGCCGTTTCTTCTGGATGAGAGATAACTCAATTATCTCCAACTTTTGTGATAATGCCTCATCCTAAAAATGAATGTAAACCCTAGTTTCGGGGCTGGCTTTCTAGGCTCTATAAATAGACCCTAAAGGCTACCTTTGAAAAGGGGGGAGATTTTGGTCGACGGCGAAGCCCTGCCGAATCCTTGAGCGACTTACGACCAGGGAGGGAGGCCTTCTACGTCCATACAGGCCTCCGGTCCAGGGAGTAACCTTCATTTTGAGTCTTTTTTCTATCTTTGACAGTCCGTCATTCCCTTTTGGTTGCATGCATCATTCTCCTCATTTTTCTTCACTTGCACTATCATTCACACATCCTCCCACGTTTTTTGACGCCCCCAGGAGTTTAAAACTCTCCAGGTATCCCCCACTTCACTTAGTTACGTCTATTTCCTTTCATGTTAGCATTTACTACACTCTATAGTTATAACTTGGGTTTTTATTTGTGTTTACACTCTGTTTTGCAGGTCATCAATACACTAACACGAGGCCCATTCTTTCTGGCCGGCCGGAAAGGGTGGAGGTTGGACCCTTTTGCAACTTCTGGCGTGATGGTCTTGTGCTGCTCTGCGAGGACCGTTCAATGTACGTGCGGTGGATCTTCGACTGCCCTTCATCATCCTATGGTCGTTTCTAAACCGTCCATCAGCCAGTAGTTCTACGTCACGCGTCCTCTGCAGCACTGAGGAGTAGTCTGTCGTGCGGCCGTCCAACATCACAGGCGGTTCTTGACGGGCTGTTCATCCCCTGTAGTGCTGATTTTACGGCTAGTGTCTCCCTCTCTTTCCAAGGTACGGCGTGTTCATCACGTACGACACCTTGGTGGCAATCATGGTTATTTACATTCTTCTGTTCTCCTTCTACTGCTCCCATTTATTTTATATATTGATTTAGTAGAAGGGGAGAGAAGACATCATCTTTTAACCCAAATGATAAGTTAAAACAAACATGTCAACATCCCGTTTTTTGGCGATCACAGTGGGACACCTTGTGCCCATCGTGTTAGTGATTTGCTGACCCTTTCTTGTGCTTTGTTAGTCCTCTTTTCGAAGTGATTTTAGGTTGATCTTGGTGCGGTCTCTATCCTCCAGAGCATGTACGGATCCCCAGGTGCCGTCCAAGTATTGTGCGACCGTACTCCAACCGCCCTTCTCTGCGGACAGTGCCACTTCTCCCCCCAGCCTGCGGTCTCGAGCGGTCTCTTGTCGCCCGTTCATCAGTTAGACAGCCTGTCTTCACCCGTCCATCGTGCTGGCTCAGGTGCGCTTCCGCCTTCATGGTGTTGGGTGGATTCATGTCATACGGTGGTTTCAGGGCCGCTCTAGTTCTGACGCGATTTTTAGTGAACCGTTCAACCTGGTACGCTTCTGTTTTCTTCCTCTATCATTCTATCGTTCTCTGATTTACCTGTTATTTAGTCGTTACTCCCTATATTATACGGTCGTATAAAGACCGCCTATCTCCCTGAGCGGTCTTACAGAGGCCGTCCTTGTCATGCTACAGTGCACCCGTGCTTCTCTTTCATTGCCACGTTATATGCTTTTTATGATACTTGTTGCTGATTACTGATCTCCCCCTGCTCCTATATCATTGTTGTATACTTGCTTTCACCTCTTGCATATTTGATTTGATCATTGCTTGTTAGTTTCTAGGCTAGATTTTGCATGCACTCCGGTGCACATAGGATTCATGCATTTCATTCATAGTTAGTTGCATTCCTGCCGAGGTAGGGTTTCCTCTCGTCTCCATATTCCTTGGAGCCGACTAGGGGACCTTGCCGAGGACCTCTGTAAGCCCCCGTGAGCCGTGGATTCCCACACGGACGCCAGGTAGGTTGTACCATACCACCCCCTAGTCTAGGGTCTGCATTCGTGCGAGAGAGAGTCCTTTAGAGTCTGCCAGTTCTCCATTTTCACTCTGTTTAGGTACCTTGTGGTTGAGTGAATTCACATTTTAATTAATCCACTAAGGTCCTAAAAGAGAACTTATAAAAATCTTCGCGCATCATTTGGAAGTTGTTTGGGTAATTGGTTGATTCTTTTCTCATCTCTCTCCTCCATTGTATGTTGCACAGTGTCATCATTTGCATCTTTTTGTCAAATTAGGCTCATTAGGTCTAGTTCATCTTCGTGTGTCTCCATTTAGCTGCATTTTGTCCTAGGTTCATGTCCCTCCTTGTATTCATTTGAGATTCACTGTATAAAGTCTCCATTCTCCCCATGGAGCACTTCTCCCCTATACCTTATTCCTATACTTCTCCATCTTCTTACCCCCGTGTGGATTCCTCTTCCCATGCGGGCCCATCTCCTTACTCCTCCAGTGGACCCTATTCTGTTAACGGGCCTTCTTATCCCGCCCGTGCTGCTGCTAGTCCAATCAATTCTCATTCCCACCTTCGTAATTCTTCCAGGCCCATGTATTCCTCCATTCCTAGAACATGATTTCCTTCTTCTCTGGCCAGATCTCCTTATCCGGCCCATCATCATTATCCTGGTTTAAATTCACCATCTCTTGCTCAGGCTGGCCCATACCCTTCTCGGACTCTTCCTACCGAGGAGATGTTCACTCAGGCCCAATGCCAGCTTGATGAATTGCAACGCCGAATCAATCCTCAGACTTCTTTGGATATCCCGTATGCCTTTCAAGGTCTTCAACTTCCACCACGTCAATAGATACCGGTTTATCGTCGCTATGGTGTAATTAGTGACCCCTATGTCCATTTGAAGGAGTTCTTATATGAGTCGGCCAAGTTCCAGCATGATCAACGCTTGATGGCCTATTTGTTTGGCCTATCTTTAGAGGGCTCGGCCAAGGATTGGTTCTTCACATTGTCGCAAGAGCAGATGATGAATTTTCAGGCCGTCCAAGCAAGATTTATTTAGCAGTACCAGGACCAGGTTGGGCCCAGATATTCTATGGTTGATCTGGCCCACGAGAATATGAAGCCCGACGAAGAATTCTCCATGTTTACCGACCGCTGGTGTCGCCTAGTCGCGCAAGTCCCGGGGCATATTCTAGAGGGCAAGCAGATCAAGATGGTTATTTCTAATGTAACACCCGAGCTCAGGTGCATCTTTGCCTTGAATGATATTACATCCTGGCAACAACTTTACAATCGAGCCCGCTTCGTTAGCCAACAACTCCTAGTTTCCTTTGACCATGAGTCTCCTCCACCGTCACCTTCCACATACCCCTTCTCTTCCCCATCCACCATGGGTCAACCCTCCACTACATATCCCTCCACGAGTCGGCCCTCCACCCCCACACACCCATATGCCTCCACCTCACATCCCTTCACGAGTCAGCCCTCCTCTATTTCATCTCACCACACCCCTCCACTTCCGATCAAGGAAACACTACACCCAGAGCGGGTAGATGCCGTCCATTACATTCCCACGCCCTCCACGCCTCCACATCATTTTAGCCCTCCGCCTTCACCTACGCAACCCACGCTACCATCTCCATTACCTTTTCATACCCCTCGACATCCACCTTGCCTGAAGCGGGCTTCTCACTCTTCGTTGCCGGAATCTCTTACAGATGTTTTCAGGGCTCTGATGGCCACCCATGCGTTGCAGCTCCCTCCGGTTATGCCTTGCCGACCTGCGGTTGAGAATTTACTCCTGTTCTGTGAGTTCCATCGTCAACAGGGGCATTTGATTGAAGACTACCCCGAGTTCCAGGAACTTGTTTACAGTTTGGAAGATAAGAAGATGATTGATTGGGCTGTCCTGCGCCAAGTTATTTCAGATCTCAGCAGCAAACAGCAACAACAGCAAGCCGTGCCGGCTAGGCAACCGTCTCCACGTCAAGACCAGGGGCACCCTGGTGTTTCTTCAGTTTATAAGATACCTGCTCCGTTACCCACTTCTTCCTCTATCCCATCTCCTCCACCACCTTTACCTACCCTAGCCTCCGCTCGGGTAACTTCTCCTTCACCCTCCGTTTCCACCACCATTCCTGTCCCCAATGCCTCTCGACGTGTTGTAAAAATACGCCGAAGAGCGCCACCACCTGCCACTTCCCCCACTACGCCACTACCTTCCTCTCCTGCTTCTTCCCCACCCCTACCTTCACCTCCTTCCTCTTCACCTTCACTATCTCCATCAACCACATCACCCCCTTTGCCACCACCTTCTCCACCCCCATCTTCGCCGCCTCCATTGGCCACATCTCCATCATCACCTTCTCCATTATCCCCATTACCGTCACCACTATTGTCTTCATCACCTCCCCTCGTAATAATCCCTGTTCCGTCACCTTCACAACCATCCCCGCGACCGATGCCACTTCTTTCGCCATCATCCTCTGAGCCCGAGTGGGCCGACCCTAAACCCATACCTCCACTTTTGCCTTTACCTCCACCCATGCCCATCATCATCAGTATTTCCCCATCACTTGCACCATCGCCACCCGCGCCCTTCAAACCTCCTCCCTCTAACCTCCCTCTACCACTTCCCACTTCACGGAGCAGGTACACGCAACCTTTGGTGCCCCTTGGGTCTAGTCCCCAGGGAGAAGAAGAGTCGAGCCAGGCTTTGATTATGCATTACAAGCTTCAAGATTTCATTTTCCGCATGCCGGTCCGAGTCCTAGTTCCTGGCTATTCTAGGGATAATGAGCCTGCATTTTCTATGAAGACGGTCGCCAAGAAGAGTTCCTGTGCACTGGTGCCAGTTTCTTCAAAAGCGAGGCCAGTGGCAATCTCTTTGGTCGCTGGAGAATTCACTGTTGATGTTATCATCACCTCTCGCTTGATTTTATTCAGTTCACTGGCCCAGAAGAGTTTTCCACCCGGATGGTGCTAACCCATGCGGCCGCCAAAAGTCAAATGAATTCAGCATTCAAGGGGCAATTGGCCGTATCTTCAGCACCCTCCAAGGACATGCTGCACTTGTTATGCAATCTCCCTCGGTTTATTGGTGAGTCGGCCATGTCAACGCCGCGCGTTACTCTCCCTCAGTTTTGTCCTGCTCTTCTGGTAAGGGAGTTATGCTTCAGGCCCGATTACCGAATGGAGATGCCAAATCTCATGTTGCTAGTGCCAAATGACAAAACTCTATTGCTTCCTAATGTTCATCACAAAGATTTAACTGTTCTGGAATGTCCTTCTGAGGTTAGCACCGCACAGCTAGGGGCAACCGTCTCGATGAAGCTGCATATTCATGACTGGGCCAGGCCATCTGCCAGATGGGCCCGTTATTTGAGAAAACATTGCAAGACAAGAAGCCCGAAGGTCCGAGTCCGCGCCAGGCGGAGTTGTTTCAAGAAGATTTCAGCCAAGAAGAGGCGGCGGCATAAGTTCAAGGGCCGTCAGTTGTGCATTCAGGGGTCCACTTCTCTTCCTTCTTCTTCATTTCACTCATCATTTCTTCTGCTCAGTTCTTATCCTTGGGTGGTGTACCTTCCGCCACCTGATCTTATTTCTACCATCTTCTCCTGTCCCCACCATTCTAGGCCTCGGCCTATGTCCTCCTCTTCCCCTGATCCTAGGGCATCCTCTTGTAATTTTTCTCCCCGGGTACGCCCGGACTCCCCTTCTCATCCTTGTCCCCTGACCCTGTTGGGGATTCCTTGTGCTCGTTCCCCGACCTTGTCGGGTGGTTTTTCTGATCCTTCCCCGACTTTGTCGGGTGGTTTCCATTTCTTTTCCCCGACCTTGTCAAGTGTTCATGCATTTTCTTCCCCGCCTCTGGCGGGTGATCGCTATTCCTTTCCTCCGACCACGTCGAATGATCTTTCTCTTTCTCCCTTACCCTCGCAGGAATCTTTTCATGGTCTCCCTATTCTTTCCTCCTCACCCTTTCGGGGTCATTACCCTTTTTCGTGCTGTTTTCGAGGCTTTAGCCCACCTTGATCTCAGTTAATCCTTGTTTATTTTGTATCTGGTTCCTCGTTATCAGGGCCTCAATGCCTTAACGAGGGAGTTCTAGCCCTCGTCTCTCTTCCTTTTTATCCCTTTTTCGTCCAGTATGATGTCTGCCACTCCTCTGTGTCGAGGAATCCAATCCTTTGCTCTCCTCTCATCCTTTATTCTGACAAGCAAGGAATGCAAAGCTACTCGCACTCTTCAAAGCTCGATGATTGAGATCGCTTCAGGATGATGGTTTCCACGCCATGGATTTGTAAAGGTATCTTTATTTCATGCAAGAACGTGCTTTCATTCCCATTGTTTCTATTATTTTGGCACATTATTATAATGTTGTTTCCTCAACCCGATTGAGTGGCTTTAGAAGCTTTTGTTTAAATTAGATCTTAACTTTGTGTCAAATAAAAAAGTTAGCTTCTGCAGCATCCTTAGGCTGGTGATAGCTCCGCGCTGGGAGTCTAGTTTCTTTCCTCGATTGTTGAGGGTGACCTATGAGTATGGATTTTTCACACACTACACGGCAAGCCATAGCCGATCTCTCTGAGGCACACCGTTGCTACTTTGGCCATACTTTGGGTATGCACAAAGGTCTTTTTCTCTTCTCTGCTTGGCCAAGTATAGGGGCAAGAGATGGATGAGATGAGATGACCAACCTAGGCGCTCCCTAATACGGGAGAGGTCTCAAATAGGGGCAGTCTTGACCCTCAAAAGTGAGCTTTCATGCTATATCTGGCCAATAAGGGCTACCAAAATGAGAAAATGAATCAATACAAAATTATGAATCAAAGGCATGGCAAGAGTGGCAGTACAGTTCCCCGCGGGATGTCATGAGACCGGTCGCATGCGTGCCTGATAAATATGGGTCTAAAAATCAAAGACATAAAGTTCCAGCGCAACAGGCTATCTCTTTGAGGGGTAGTGCCCTAGAAGGAATTCGAGCCTTGATATCTCCCATCCTGCACGGAGCTTGTCTCCAATTTTTCTTTTGCTTCTCCCTCTTAGGCTAGGTTGTATCCCGGGTATGGCCTTAGTAGGGGCACCATTCTTTAGAAGCGGTTGGTTGTGATAAGCCACCCTCATATGCACGCCCTGCTTAAGGGAAACCTTTAATGAAAGGGGTAGGAACGACGATCCCTGGCCAGTAGTTTGAGCCCATCTTTAGGTGCTGCGGATTACTATGTCAAAATCAAAATTACTAAAAAAAATTAAATATTATCAAAAATCTAAAAAAATCAAATACTTCAAAATTTTAAAAAAAATCAAATATTTCAAAAACCTAAAAAAATAAAATACCTCAAAAAAATCCAGAAAAATAAAATACTATTGAAAATCTAAAAAAATCAAAAAAAAGATCACAAAAATCTAAAAAATGTATTTTTTTCATGCATTTGCATTTGTTTTAAGGACAGATACGTAATCCGTTTGCTAAGTGTGCAGGTTGCAAGTACTCAGGCATTCCTTGCTATATCTTTGTGCTCTGCCTCCTGTCCACATCTTTGATCTATTCTTTCCTTCTTCGATCCACTCTCTCGATCTGTTCTGAAGCTCATGTCCTTCCTAGCTTTTGTTTGCAATGATCATATCTTTATGAGAGGGCTTTGCCTCACGATTACGAACCTGGCGGTTTTGCTTCATTCTGATCTTGGGTTTTGATTGAAGTGTGTATTTGTTCATATCTTTTTGTCCCACCGTATCTTTGTCTCATGTCCATGTCCCACCGTGTCATCCCACGCATGTTATTTTGTCCCTCACCACATGTTGTTAGTTGACTTGCAAATGTTGTTAGTTGTCCCTCTATGTTCCATGTGTTGTCCCAACCGTGTGATTGTCCGTCATGTTCTTGTCCCAACCGTGTGTTGTCCCGTTGCATTGGTGTCCTGTCATGCTGTGTTCGTGCATGCGTGTTGTTTGTTTATGCCTCTGCACATGTGCTCGTTTGCCTTTGTTATGTTATGTTGATTGTCATATCATGTCATGTTGTTTGTCATTATGTTAATCACTATGTTTATACTCATTTGTCTTATTCATAAAAATCTATAAAAATCTGAAAATGAAAAATCCAAAAACTTGCCGTTTCACCTGCACAGGTAAGTCAGGTATGACTTTCTATCCTTACATCCCTTACTGTATTATTATATGGTACTATGCTATATTATCTCGAGAACCAGTTGGTTACTCGCGTGTTTCAGGATCTGATGTTCCCCTTTAACAAAAACGATGATGATCCAGGTTCACGTGTTTAATCTTTGGATAGGCCGTTAGGTTGGGATATCACGGGGAGGATGGTTCCATCCTACACGCTGTGGTTGCGGATGGTATCTTGACTCTGATTTTCTCAGCTTAGCAATATTATTCTAGAGTATTTTATATTTTAATCTTTCTTTGCATTTATTTTAACGATTTCTTTTATTTTAGCCCAGCATGCATCATGCGCATCTTTTGAGCTTTCATGACCCATGGTTTGCTTGAAGAATGCCCCACCAGCAATGGTTAGCTGTGCGTTCAGTGTTTGAGTAAGAGGAACTAATTCCACTCTGAGTTGGAACGTTCTCTTTGGTCGATTCACTTGGCTTGGTTGATTAAGAGGTCCCCGTCTGGAGCTTTAGCCTGTTTCCTTTACTTTTGCTGCTTGCTTTTGGCCTCCTCATTGGACCGCGGGATTGTGTCCCCCATGAGGTTGGTCTTGTCGATTTGATTCATTTCATTTAGTTTAGTTCCTCTAGACTGGTGTCGCTTTTGGTTTAATCATTCCTTACATTTGGTTCAGAGTTTTTCGAAAAATTCTTGTCACTTGTTGGTAAAAATGGGTGTCGTTTTACCTTAACGCCCGCTTTCCAGTCCACTCTGCTGCATTTCCGCTTCATCTCCATGTTCCATGTCACTTTCGATTCACCTCTGCTCGCTCCCCTGCAAAGAGGATGTTAAGGAGGGGCATCTGTTGACACCCATTTTTTACCGATAAGTTGAGTCGTTTCTCTTACTCCCATTTGTTGATGCCTCGAGTTGTCCATCACTCGCTGGGTTTTTTTTTGGCACATTTAGGGCTAACTTTATGGGTGACCTCCCTCCCTGGCTAGGTTTGTTTCAACTCAGGGCTTAATGGGCCTTGGTTTTTGGTTAATTGAACATGTTTACGAAAATCAAGTGTCCAGACATATGTGCGGTTCATCCTCAGCCGTTCAATACCTGGGTGGTTAGCTATAGACCGTTCATACATTTGTTGGTTGATTTCTGATGATTTTCTGAATTTCCACCGACAAGGGCTTATGCGGTTGAATCTTAGCCGTTCAACATGATGAACAGTCTGGCATGAACTGTTCTTCTTCCAGAGTCCTAAAGCCTAAATGTCTCTCAGATAATTATCCGTTTTATTCATTTATCACTGACAGGAGTTAAACGGATAATACTTGGCTGCTCATCATTGTGGATGGTTAATATGAGACCGTTTATCTATGAGAGTCCAACGGTGACCATTTCGGTTGGTTAATGGATAATTAGTGAATGATTATCCTATTTTTGGAATTATCACTGCCAGAGTTGGACGGTTCTTGATGGACCACCCAACTAGTTGTGCGGTCTATCGTGAGACCGTTTAACCCTGCGAACTCTGAAGAATTCAAGGATTTTCTCTCTCTATCCGTGGACTTGTCCCCGGGCTTTATCTAGAGATTTCTTCTCGAATATAGAGTCTTTTTCAATGCCGTTTCTTCTGGATGAGAGATAACTCAATTATCTCTAACTTTTGTGATAATGCCTCGTCCTAAAAATGAATGTAAACCCTAGTTTCGAGGCTGGCTTTCTTGGCTCTATAAATAGACCCTAAAGGCTATCTTTGAAAAGGGGGGAGATTTTGGTCGACGGCGAAGCCCTGCTGAATCCTTGAGCGACTTACGACTAGGGAGGGAGGCCTTCTACGTCCATGCAGGCCTCCGGTCCAGGGAGTAACCTTCATTTTGAGTCTTTTTTCTATCTTTGATAGTCCGTCATTCCCTTTTGGTTGCATGCATCATTCTCCTCATTTTTCTTCACTTGCACTATCATTCACACATCCTCCCACATTTTTTGACGTCCCCAGGGGTTTAAAACTCCCCAGGTATCCCCCACTTCACTTAGTTACGTCTATTTCCATTCATATTAGCATTTACTACACTCTATAGTTCTAACTTGGGTTTTTCTTTGTGTTTACACTCTGTTTTGCAGGTCAGCAATACACTAACACGAGGCCCATTCTTTCTAACAGACCAGAAAGGGTGGAGGTTGGACCCTTTTGTAACTTGTGGCGTGATGGTCTTGTGCGGCTCTGCCAGGACCATTCAATGTACGTGCGGTGGATCTTCGACCGCCCTTCATCATCCTGCGGTCATTTCTAAACCATCCATCAGCCAATAGTTCTACGTCCCGCATCCTCTGCAGCACTGAAGTGCGGTCTGTCGTGCGGCCGGCCAACATCACAGGCGGTTCTTGACTGGTCGTTCATCCCCTGCAGTGCTGATTTTAAGGCGAGTGTCTCCCTCTCTTTCCAAGGTACGGCGTGTTCATCACGTACGGCACCTTGGTGGTGATCACAGTTATTTACATTCTTCTGTTCTTCTTCTACTGCTCCCATTTATTTTATATATTGATTTAGTAGATGGGGAGAGAAGACATCATCTTTTAAGCCAAATGAGGAGTTAAAACAAACATGTCAACACCTACCTCCAAAGTGTGTCGACCTATGATAGCTTCCAGTGAGTAGAAAACAAAAGGAATAGGCAAGGTGTATCGACCTACATCCAAAGTGTGTTGACCTATGATAGCTTCCAATGAGCAGACAGTTTCAGAAAAGGCAAGGTGTGTCGACCTACATCCAAAGTGTGTTGACCTATGATAGCTTCCAGTGAGCAGATAGTTTCAGAAAAGGTAGTGTGTCGACAAACATCCAAAGTGTGTCGACCTATGATAGCTTCCAATGAGCAGCATTTCCAGAAAAGGCAGTGTGTCGACCTACATTTACAATGTGTCGACCTACATACGGTGACGTCCTTTCGGAACTTAACACATGGTCCCCCTTTGGCACATGGTCCAAGGTCCAATGATTGGGAAATCATACCAAAAAGTGTACCAAGCTTCTGAAAGTGTCCTTGTGGGCAAAGAATATTCTTCCACTACCAAAAAGTGATCTGGTGGACCCCAGCTACAACAATTATATATTCCAATAGATAAATACCATTTTTCTTGGGGAAGAAGATAAAAGGAGAACAGAAGAACGAGAAAAGGATAGAATCATCGTCTTCCTCCTTCCTCCTGTGCGAGAATGCTGCAGAGTGGAATAACCCTACTGAGAGGTAAGGCCTGATCTGACAACTTGAAAGTCAGAAGAAATCGTCAAAGATCCAAAGTCTGCTTCCATTGCGTGACCTTGCTGCTGAGGAGATCAGGAAGAGCTGAGGTGATCAGAGAACGAAGGTCTTGTAGCTTCTACTGATCAGAGTGAAGACATTCTGTTGTTGCACGTGCTTAGAGGGAGAAGATCGCGCCATATAGTCTAGATCTAGAGAGAGAGCTAAAGAACATTCTGATGAGTTCCACATTAGGGAGAAAACATCAATTCTATTCTAATTCAATCTTGAGCATAAGCATTGTTTTCCTTATTTTTATATTTTCTCTTTGTTTAAACTCATATCTCTGAACTTGTCACCCTAGTAGGGTGTAGGCTTGAGCTAGATTGGGGATCTAGATCAAGCCCATGTGGCTTGTCGCCTAGTGCATTCAAGCCGTTCGATAGCGGGTTTGGGTGTTGGGGGATGTGTAAGGATCGCAAGGGGACTAGATAGGATATGAGAGATAAGAGAATGCAGCAGAATTTAAAATTTTTCTTCTCCTAAATCCCCGCAGCCCTTGATCCATTTCTACAAACCTAAGTGACAGAAGATCAGATCTTCACCTTGCGCGGAATCGGATCCGCGACGGAGGGTTGATTCCTTCTGAGCGATGCCGCTAGCCGCACAGGTGCCTGGCCTCCAGCGGTATCCACGCGGTTCTCAGGTTGAGGGATCATCCTCGTCTCGTCTCTCACCAGCTGATCTCTCGCTCGACTCCGCGTCACGGGCACTCGGGGCGGCATGCGACCTTGTGCACCCACGGGAGAGAGAAAGGGGTAACCAGAGAGAAGAGGTTGAGGAGGGGCGGCTGCCACAGCGTGGGAAAACCCTGGAGCTTGGCCCAAGGTTTCCCTTTGGCATGTACTTATATTAATCCATTCCACTTTTCATAAAAGTTCCTGGATTAATATAAACACCCACTTAATATCCCCTAACCAAAGAACCTATATGCGTGTGACCCTCTAGGCCCAAGTGCCAATCCAATTTTCAGCCCAATAGCCCAATAACCCCTTATTGGTAAAATTAGTTTATTTATTATCTCATATTAAATAAACACTTCATCTAATTATCATCTCATGATAATTGATTGGGCTTCTGATCAAGTTGGGTGCCAAGCAACACCGCATGACCCTAGAAGGCATTGGGGTTCAGCAACCCGCTCTAGGAACCCTTCCGTCAACAGTTATCACGTGACTATTGTCCTTCACTCGTACAATGCTCTCGAGTATGCTTGAGGGTATGGTTAACTGTCAAACCCAAGAACACACACTCACTTGGATTAGATGCCATAAAAGCATTACCAGAAAACTCCTTTTTCTGATATGTTGTCTTACCCTGGCCAGGGACTCCTAGGCATCAGTCCCTAGAGCATTCTCTCTCAATTATCGAGAGCGAATGATCCCGTATTGATCACACAATCACCTTCGAAGGTATTCCACTGGATTTGATCACATAACTGATTAAGACCTCATGACTAGAGATCTATAAGCTAAGGTCAAAACCCAGAAGTCCACCGACAAGATGTCCTTGGTGTGTCAGGTCAAAGGACCAATCACGCCACTGTGACGATGAATCTAACTGGTTGGCAGTCAGGTAATATTACCATCTAGTGATTCATGTTGGATCAGTTTAGTGAACTCATTCATCAATGAGCACCTACAGGTTCACCTTAGTGTCTCCACACAAGTGTCTATGAGACCATCCACCCTCATCATATGAGCAGGTGCAACCTGTACTAGTCTTACTGGATATCTGATGTCCTCCTCAGATATCCCCGACTAGGAACAATTAAGAATATGCGTTTAAAGGATATTAATGTCATTGTTATGATCTCGTCATAATTAATATCCATTGTGTATATTCATAGACTTCATTATGAAACAATAAATGAATCACACATAATGAATATTAAAAGCCTTTGTCGTTATTAATGAACAAGATTGTACATGTTATGATTGGCTTGAGGACATACATAACTAACAATCTCCCACTTGGACTAAAGCCAATCACCTTTATGTCGTATGCCCATAGACTCTAGGTGACGTTCAAACACAATTTGAGTTAGAGGCTTCGTTAGTGGATCTGCTATGTTATCAATGGAAGGAACCCTTTCCACCAATACATCTCCTCTGTGAATAATCTCCCTGATCAGATGAAATCGCTTCAGAATGTGCTTCGACTTCTGATGAGACCACGGCTCCTTCGCCTGTGCAATAGCCCCATTGTTGTCACATAACAACGGGATTGGATCAGATATACTCGGCACCACTGCAAGTTCGGTGATGAACTTCTTCATCCACACTGCCTCCCTGGCAGCTTCAACTGCAGCAATATACTCAGCTTATGTCGTCAAATCTGTAGTGGTTTCTTGCTTGGAACTCTTCCAGCTCACTGCACCACCATTCAATGTGAACACAAATCTGGAAGTAGACTTACTATCATCTGGATAAGACTGGAAACTTGAGTCAGTGTATGCTCGTACTTTCAAGTCTCCTCCTCCATAAATTAGAAACATATCCTTAGTCCTTCTCAAGTACTTAAGGATGCATTTCACAGCCTTCCAATGTGCATCACCTGGATTTGCCTGATATCTGCTCGTAACACTTAGAGCAAATGCCACATCAGGTCTTGTACATATCATGGCATACATGATAGACCTTATCGTAGAGGCATAGGGAACTCTATCCATGTATGCCCTCTCTTCAGGAGTGTTGGGAGATTGGTCCTTAGAGAGAATAATTCCATGTCTCATTGGTATGAGACCTCTATTGGAATTCTCCATGCCAAACCTTTTAACAATGGTATCTATGTACATGGATTGGGTCAAGCCAAGCATCCTCTTAGATCTATCTCTATAGATACGTATTCCCAATGCGTAGGATGCTTCTCCCAAATCCTTCATGGAGAAGTTCTTTGATAACCATACTTTTACTGATGATAACATTCCCACATCATTCCCAATGAGTAGGATGTCATCAACGTAAAGTATAAGAAAAGTGACTGCACTCCCACTAGTTTTCTTATACACACATGGTTCATCATCATTCTTAATGAAGTCATAAGATTCTATAGCATCATCAAATCTCATGTTCCAGCTCCGGGAGGCTTGCTTCAATTCGTAAATGGATTTCTGAAGCTTACATACTTTATTTGGAAATTCTTTGGATGTGAAGCCTTTGGGTTGTATCATATACACTTCTTCCTCAAGGTTTCCATTGAGGAATGCAGTCTTCACATCCATCTGCCAAATTTCATAATCAAAGTGTGCCACAATGGCAAGAAGAATTCTGATCGACTTTATCATGGCAACCGGTGAGAAAGTTTCGTAATAGTCAATCCCTTGCCTTTGACAATAACCCTTTGCCACCAACCTTGCCTTATAAGTGTCGATTTGTCCATCTGCACCAATCTTTCTCTTAAAGATCCACTTGCACCCAATGTAGACAGGCCAAAATTGACGTTTTGTTGATCAAATCTCATGTCATTATGTAAACGCCCCAAGTGGACTTCAATATTCCTATAACATGAAGTTTTTCTATTTTTGAGAATTTTATGCATTTTTTTTCTGCATCCTTCGTGATTCACGACCTGACGAAGGGCGTTACTTTCGAAAGTAACGACCTGTGATAGGGCGTTTCAAAAGAAAGGACGACCATAGATGAGGGCGTCAATTCCTGGTATTATCCGTTAATTTCTGGAATTATCTATTTTCAAAATAAAAAGCATTTTCTGTGTAACGTCCTACCTCAGGGCATGTTTTTAAGCAACGCCGTTATCTTAGGCATGTTCCATTAATGTCTAAACAAAGAAAGTTTTATTTCCAAAATTAAATCCAGGAAGAAACGGCCTTTCTTAGGTCGTGTTTCAAGAAACGTCTCTGTGCAGGTCATCAATTCATAAATCGACGCCCTGGATTAAGTCGTGTTTCACTCCAGAGTCCTTCTTTTTTTCATCTTTCCCTCACAGTTCCCTACCATCCTTGGGACTCTTGCTCGATCTTGATCCTTCCCTGGATGCCTCATTACCCATTCTTATCATTTCCTTGTTTGATCACATCCGATTGAAGCTATAAAAGAAAATATCATTCGATCGTGGAAAAGGTTAAGATGTTAAGTATTCAACAAGCACGTTAAGCATTCAGAAGGAAAAAAGGCATTCGAAGCATTGAGCATTGGCTTGCACTCCATCCTTTCTGCATCCAATCAAACGCCTGCTTCCTCCTTCAGCTACTACTTTCTCCATCCTTCTGCATCCGTTCAGCATCTTCACGGTTTCCCTTTACTCTCGTCAGGGAGAGCAGGGCTATATATTGTGCTTGTTTTGTTCATCTCGTTCTTAGCATATTATCATTGTCACCCTGTCGTTAGTTCTTTTATTGCATTAAGCATCATCTTATCATATCCTTTCCCTAGTTCTCTGCTAGGGGTTTAAACAAAAAATAAAAAAAGAGGTGCGCACGTTGATGTCTTTTCATCATTTTATGTTAGTTTTGGATTGATACTATTGCACTTTGGCTGATCCCCCTCTCTTTTGTTTGTTTTTCATTGTCTTTTTTTTACAAGGTAATCAACCAAGAAAACCCACTTCATCGGCCGGCCGATTGAAGTTGGAGGAAGAAATCCACATCCATCCCGCATCCCAATTTTCACCAGGTACACGCGATCTCCTTTTCTTCTTATTGAGGTAACCCCTCTGGCGATCACACCATCTCCACTTTAGCACCTCGTGCTATTTTTATTACATTCTTTTTGCATTATTTATTTATCTCCTTTTTGTCATATTTTAATCTCCTCTCAAAAAAGAGCGGATTTTAATCCGATCTACAAATTGGCGATCACGGTGGGACTTCCACTGTTTTCTTTATTGATTACCATCTCCATTGGCACCCTCGTGTGCCCTTTCCCCTTGGCACCCTCGTGTGCCCTTTCCCTTGACACCCTCGTGTGTCCTTTCCCCTTAGGCACCCTCGCGTGCCCTTTCCCCTCGGTACCCTCGGTACCCTTTCCTTGTGCCCCTCGGGCACCCTCCATTGTGCACCCTGCACACTCCCCGGATCAGTCAATTGCTGCTTATTAACGCCTTCAACAAGGGCGTCTTTTGATTTAACGCCCCTCACAGGGACGTGTTTTGTTGATTAACGCCCCCTTCCAGGGCGTGTGTTTATTGCACCTGCTGGCGTTCTGTTTGCTCATTTTATCGTCTGCTATTTAACGCCCCTCTCAGGGACGTGTTTCGTTGAGTAACGCCCACTTCCAGGGCGTCTTTTACCATAACTGCTGTCTGCTGCATGCTTATCATATTGTCTGTGGATTAATGCCCCTCTCCGAGGCGTTTCATTTCTTATCAACGCCTGTCATTAGGGCGTTTCTCTTTATCATAACTGCTGCTGCTGCTTATCATATTGCCTGTGGATTAACGCCCCTCCCCGAGGCGTTTCATTTATTATCAGCGCCTATCATCAGGGCGTTTTCTCTGAGTTTTGACGCCCTCCTGTGGAGGCGTCCTTTCTTTATAACGCCTCACCTAAAGGCGTGTTTTCCTACCGTCTGTGAGCCCCTCACAGAGTTTAACGACAGCCACGCTGCCGTGTTTTCATTTTGTCACGACCTACCGCAGGGCGTGTCTTTCCTCCTGCTGTGAAAATGACCTTTCCCAGGGCGTTTCTTTACTGTTCTTTTTCACAGATTAGCTCTTATTCATTGCTTGGCATTTGTCTTGATATTACATTGCTGCTTGGATTGTCTTGATTTGTTGGCTTGGTTGAGAGACCTCCTCTCTCTACCCTAGGATCCACACACCCTTCTTGGAATCGGGACGACCCTCCATTGAGCATTCCGTCTCTTTGGACCGGAAATCCCTTTTCCAAGACCTCCATAAGTCCCCGCACCCGTGGATTCCCTCACGGACGCCGGGCTGGTTGTACCCTTGAAGTACCTGGAGTTTAGAGAACCTATGCGTTGTTAAAGAGAGAGAAAAACTTAGTTGACCCGGAGGTTACACTTGGATCAAACTAGGTCTCATTTGGCAAAAGAGTGAACTTTCACAAATAATCCACCCTAATTCAAACATCAAACATTAAAATCTTGCGTTTCTTGCCAACCTTGTTTGCATAAACATAGTTGGGTGATTTGATTGCCTTGTTTGGATTAAATATTTTGTGATAGTTCCTTCATTAAACACTCTCTCTCTTAAGAATGAAACTCCGTTCAGGTAAAACCATCAACATGTCAGGCAACGGGTACTCTTATGATGATGAGAATGAGAACATATTTGGTCAATATGAGGACCCTCTCCAGGATTCTGTTTATTATGAGGGGAACTACCTTCCTCCTCACCCCCATTACTCACAAGTTCATGTGGTTGATACCACTATTCATGAGGCGGACCCTTCGTCTCAAGTTCCATCTTCCAACACTTCGGGGAACCCTTCCCCATCCATTAATGTCACGGATTTGATCCAGGCTCTCTCCCAGTTGGATGACTCCCAGCGGCAAGCCATTCAGGCCGCTTTAAAAGGGAAGTCGGTTCTTTCTTCTTCTTCTAATCCCCCTCCGGCCGTGAGTGGCCATCAGATTGTTAATGACCAGGCGGTCTTGCATCCCCCCTCCTCTCGTCCACAAACGCCTACTGCGGCCATGCCGGCCCAGCAGGCGAGCTATTCAGCGGTTAGGCATCAATCCTTCCAACCTCCTCGGATTCTACGAACGCCTATACCGCCTTCTTTTGCTCAGAATCAGGCCCCGGTCGAGCCCGATACCAACACTCTCTTGCTTCAGAAGCTGGCCAGCATGGAGGAACAGCTCAAGAAGGTTACAGCGACTAAGAATGCTCCGGAAATTTCTCTTCCTACGTTGCCGGTGTTCCATTTACCACCTTCTGAAATGCCGAATTTCCGGCGATATAATGGGACGGGCAACCCATTCATTCATTTAAAGGATTTCCGATATGAGACTTCCTTTTGGCAGGACAATAAGGCCTCCCTGGCCTACTTATTCAGGAGGTCTCTTGAGGGGCCAGCCCTCGAATGGTTTTATTCTCTGGAGCCAGCTGATGCCGGCGATTTTGATGTTATTCAAAGAAAATTCCTGCAAAAGTACAGAGACCGGGTGGGACCTTCCCTTTCTGTTACAGATTTAGTTGCCGAGAAAATGAAGCCCGAGGAGGACTTCATTGTATTTGCTGATAGGTGGCGGTCTATGGCCGAGAAATTAAAGGACACATTGTCGGAACAGGAGCAAGTGAAAATGGTCATTTCTAATGCAACCCCCCAATTCCGGCACATTTTGGCCATGAATCGGCTAACAACTATGGAAGAGCTCTATGAAAGAGCTCGTTATATACAAACGCAAATGAAGGACTCGCCCATCATGGGCATGTTTGAGCCGAAGCCTCGGCTATTTAAAAAGAATACAAATGTCAACAGCGGGCCCACGACTGAAGGCACTGTCACAAATGAGCAGGTTGGCGTAGTTGGCAACCCCCATAATCAAGCTAACCCACGTCCACCACCACCTCCACGACAGAACCCTCATTTTAACCCTACTCCACCACCCCAATTCGCGCCTCAACGCTCCTTCGCTCCACCGCAAAACCAAGCCCCCCGCATAGATCCTCCAGCTCCACCACAATACCATCAAGTGCCCCCACCAGCCAACTACGGCCAACAACAACAACGGAGACCGCCACTTGGCCCCAAAAGGGACCACTATCCCCCACTTCCTGAAAGTCTCCCCGATATTTTTAATGCCCTGATGGCCGCCAACTTGCTCGCATTACCAAAGGAAAGAACCGTGTGGCCCGCTAATGTTGACACATCCCGTTATTGTGCCTTTCATCGCGGCCCTGGTCACAACCTGGATCGTTGCTTCCACTTCAGAGATTACATCTACGATCTAAATGACCAGGGTGACATCAATTGGGATGAGATGAGACAATTCATAGCCGCTATGAAAGAAAGAAGGGCTTCTCGGCAACAACAAAATCAGCAACAACAGCAGCCAGCTCCGCAACAAGTTCAGCCACAGCAAGCTCCAGCACCCCAGCAAGATATGGGGATCGTCCGTAATCCATTGCCGGAGCACGCTCCTAATCAACATGTGAACCCTGTCACGTCTCTCTACGAGGTGGAGAGAGGGCAGGGATGGCACGAAGAAAACGCCTCTGTCGGGGCATTTCACCATGATCCAACTCAAAATCAAACTCCGCGCCTTTTGCGCACACCTCCTTCTTCTTCTATTCTCCTATCGGGACGTCCCCTTCTACGCCCCGTCAATCCTTCTACCTCCACCAATTCCACGGCCTTGCCGGCTCGCTCTCTTCTTACCCGCCTACCACCTCCACAACCTACCATTCCACCTTCCACCACCAATCCCACACACGCGCCATCCAGGCCACTCCTACTCCGCTCACCGCCAGCACCCGCTACCCCCTCTACCACTCCTACACCGGCAAGAGTTCCTCCGTCATCAGTTCAACCACCTTTTGTGCCACGATCTCTCCTTATTCCACCACCTGCCAATGCTCCTCGCATTCGGATATCCCTCTCTTCTCCCACGCCTCCTGCGAGGGCACCTTCATCAAATACTCCTCCCATGCCTCCCGCGGGGCATCTTTGTTAAACACCACTACCACGTCTCCTACGGGGGCGCCCCTTTCATTGAATTCCCCTTTGATATCCCCTAGCAGGGTTTCTGCTACCAACATTCCTTCTTCTTCTTCCAACCCTCCTCCTAATATTGCCCCGACAGAGGCGCGTCAAGGCGTAGCGCCGCTCCGCAGTGGACGGATATTCCACCGTGTTTTCCCACAGAGAGAGCTAGAGCCTGTGCAGGGGCCACAAGAGCAAGAGCAGGAACAAGATTCAGTGCCGGGAACTCAGTATGATTTATTAAAGCACTTGGATCGCACTCCAGCCAGAATCTCCATTCTTGAATTAATCAAGAGGTCCACCACTCATCAGCTGGCCCTGAAGGAATACCTGCAGAAGGTCATGGTCAATGAGGACCTTCCGGTTGAACAGATAATTACAGTCTTGACCCCTGCCAGCAGTCAGCCGGCAATCACATTCCATGAACATGAGTTAGCACCTCTACCGGCAAGAAAATATGCCCTATGTATTACGGTTGATATCAACAAAGTGGCCGTTAAGCAGTGTTTGGTAGACACCGGTGCATCTATCAATGTGTTGCCTCCGAGCACTCTGAAGTTATGCGGTATCCCTGAGAGCCAGATTCGGCCATCTACCATTACTGTCACGGCATATGACAATACAAAGAAACCCCCTCTGGGTATGATTACTCTCAAAGTCAGCTTGGGTCCAGCCACCATTACAGCAGATTTTCATATTCTGGATATGGATCCGACCTTTAATGGCATCCTGGGTCGCCCTTATATTCAGCAGCTTGACGCAGTGCCCTCTACAAACCATCAGTGCCTCAAGTTTCCGCACAAGGGCCGCATTATCAAGGTGACCAGCGTGCCGATCTTGCCAGAGGAAGACATTCATGTAGCTTCATCAGTTCCTTCCATATGGCCTGCCAACAAGCCGTTATTATCTGTGCTGGACGTTCCCCGTCCACGGCCGATGCTATCTGAGACTGTTACCACAGTTGCTATGACACCCCTGCCTTCTAAGGGGAAGAAGAAAAAGAAAAATATGATGAATACCCCCGGCTGGAACATTCTGATAAGAATGGGATATCAAGATGGCAAGGGCCTGGGCGCCAAACTCCAGGGCAGGATTAGGCCCATTAAGCCTCAAAAGGTGATTGCACGAGGCGGCTTAGGCTACAAAGCACCGGGCAAGAATGAAGGAGAGCCGTGGGCTGTTATGACGTCCACCTTCAAACCAGACCGCCAGCCGCTCACCTGGACTTTAAAGACACATTTTGTCACCGGTGGCATTCAGAACAATGAGCAGACTACCGTCATTACTTCATTGCTTGATTGTCAAGATGTGCACGCCAGACAGTTTGCTCGTCACATTGCCCCACTGGCTACCTACAAAGCCCTGGAGTCTTTAAGGCCAGATAAAAGAAGAAAAATGGGTGATCCGGAATGTGACTGGTACAGGTGGTTTGACATGAATGACATCACGATCTCTCTGAGCCGCCTGTTCATGCCGACGGATCCAGAGTGGCCGCCGCTGATTCAAGAACTGATTGAAATGCCAGCAGTAATCACAGATAAAAGGCAGATGTTAAGTGACTACACAGATACGGGGGAGCCAGATGTCCCCTTTGAAGAAGGATTTTCCGTGGATAGGCTGTGGGCCGGCCTTTTCTCCCTCACTTCTGTGCATCCATCTGTGTTGGCTTCTCTCTATTCCCGTTGGTTTGGTCACGTGCCGCGACCACCACCGATTACCATCAACTTGTCTCCCGATTCAATTCAGATTTCCCTCCCGATTGCTCCTTCGCTCCTCGAGCGATTTTCTAAAATCTCCATCTCGCCCCCGCGTGGGCCATCTTTGATTAAATCTTTCTCCAATCTTGCAATCTCCACTCCTCCTGCTATTCTCCCTTCACATTGCTTTTTACTTGAAGAAGAAAATAAAAACAAAGGAAAAGCTAAAAACGAAAAAAAAACGCCAAATCTCCAACATTCCAATCCTCCATTTCTATTGAGGAGACCTCCTATTTTTCTCCCGAGTGCGTCCCGACCCAGGGGCCGCTCTTCAAGATTCCTTGGTAAGACTCTTCTCCCCCTCTGGTGAGGGGCCCTCCTCTGTATCACCTCCTGTATCCGCTTTTTCATCTCCTTCCCCTGGTCAAGCTAGTTGTTCCTATTCTTCCTCCTTTCCTTCTAATAATAAAAATCAGGGGATAGTTCCACATAAGAAGGCCAAGGGTAAGCAGATTCCCCGAAGATTTTTGTTGGAGTTGGCTGTCAGATGCCAAGCTTGTTTAGCAATCCCTGAGTTTGTGGAAGAACCGATCATCCTGCCGGAATTAGAATATGAGGATTCTGTTGCTGCTTATGAGGGTTTGGGCGTTTATGAAATCATGAATGATGAAGACCCTATTGAAGAGGGGGAAGAAAGTTATGAAGACTATGAGGACGAGGCGGATGCCTTTGCTAGTGGCATGAGACGATTCGACGAACCATCAGCCTCGGTAGAAGAGCCAACCAAAGAAATCAATCTGGGTACCGAGGAAGACCCTAGGATTGTCCTCATCAGTAAGAATTTACCGCCCTCCGAGGAGGAGGCGCTCATTTTGGTTCTGCAAGAATACAAGGACACGTTCGCGTGGAGCTATGAAGATATGCCTGGATTAGACCCTGCGCTCGTTGAACACCGCCTTACACTTAAGCCAGGGTCTGTCCCGGTCAAACAACGGTTGAGGCGTTTCCACCCTAACATGGCTTTGAAGATGAAAGAAGAGGTCGATAAACTCCATAAGGCTAGATTTGTTAGAGTCGTCCTCTATCCCAATTGGGTGGCTAACATTGTCCCGGTTATGAAGAAAGATGGAAAAGTTCGAATTTGCATAGATTTTCGGGACCTCAACCGGGCGTGTCCTAAAGATGACTTCCCCCTCCCTCATATTGATGTTCTGATCGACAACACGGCAGGATTTGAAACTCTTTCATTTATGGATGGCTTTTCAGGTTACAATCAAATTCGTCTGTCTGAAGAGGATCAAGAGAAAACCTCATTCACTACACCATGGGGTACATATTGCTATGTGGTCATGCCCTTTGGACTTAAGAATGCTGGAGCCACCTACCAGAGGGCTATGATGGCGATTTTTCATGACATGATTCATATTTACATCGAGGTGTATGTGGATGACCTGGTAGTGAAATCAAGGACAAGGATTGAGCATCCTGGGGTTCTAGCTAAGGTTCTACAGAGGTCGCGAGAATATCAATTAAAAATGAACCCCAAGAAGTGCGTATTTGGCGTTTCTTCAGGAAAGTTGCTTGGATTCATTGTCAGTAAGAGGGGAATTGAAGTCGATCCCAACAAGGCGAGAGCCATTAGAGATATGCCTCCTCCCAAGAATTTGAAGGAAGTTCGAGGATTAATAGGGAGGTTGCAATTCATTCGCCGCTTCGTCTCCCAGCATTCACAAAGATGCAGGCCGTTTTACGAGCTTACCAAGCCGGGAGTCAAGTTTAATTGGGATGACAAGTGTCAGGCAGCCTTTGACGGATTGAAGGATTATTTGGCCAATCCCCCTGTCCTGAGGCCGCCAATTCCAGGCAAACCACTTATTCTGTATGTTTCAGTCCTGGATGACTCTGTAGGTGCTGTCTTAGCTCAAGTGGATGAAGAAAGTAAGGAGAGGGCAGCATACTACTTGTCTAAACTTCTTAACCCCTGTGAGCAGAGGTACTCAGCCATGGAGAAGACTTGTGCAGCTTTGGTTTGGGTAGTTCAGAAATTAAAACACTATTTCCTAGCTCACGAGGTTCACCTCATTGCACGCATGAATCCAATCAAATTCCTCCTTGAAAAATCTGTCCTCACTGATCGATTAGCACGCTGGCAAAGCTTCCTCTCCCAGTTTGATATCACTTACATTCAACAAAAAGCTATCAAAGGTTATGCCATCGCCGAACACCTTGCTCATCACCCTCTACCTCATTTTGATCCTGTCAATTCTGAGTTCCCAGATGAAGAATTAATGTCCATTAATCAACCCCTTGATCCTATGTGGACGTTACATTTTGATGGAGCTCTTAATTCTCAAGGAAGAGGGATCGGCATGGTTCTTTTAACACCTGAAGGAGTCACCATTCCATTTGCTGCTCGGCTTACTTTCCCCGTCACCAATAATATAGCCGAGTATGAAGCTCTGTTGGCCGGTCTACAAACCGCTCATCGATATGGTGTCACTCACTTGCGGATTGTCGGTGATAGTCAACTCATTCTGCGCCAGGTGTTGGTCAAGTGCCGCACTATCAATCCTAAGCTTAAACCCTACCAGGAACTCGCTTCAGCTTATGCCAAACTCTTTACCAAGTTAATCTTCGTTCATGTGCCTCGCAGTCAGAACATTCTAGCTGACGCTCTTGCTTCTTTAGCTTCTGCTTTAGTCTTCCCCCCTGAGCGTGATTTCCATGTCCCTCTGATTCATCAGCGTGACACTCCAGCTATTAAGGATCGTGCTTTCCTTGATATTAGGGATCAGGTGCTCGAGAAGGCCAAGCAGAAAGAAACTCTTAAAGGCAAAGAGGTCATGCTTTTGGACTGGGAAGAAGAATTGGCTAACGAAGAGAAGCCTTGGTATTATGAGATTGCCAGATACTGTAATGATCAGTCTTATCCTGAGGAAGCCACAGCAGAAGAAAAGAAAGCAATTAGAAGAGTGGCTCAACGTTATACTTTGGTTGGAGGTGTGCTCTACAGAAGAGGGCTCACCGGTGTTTTATTGAGATGCCTCGATGATGATGAATCTTGGAAAGTCGTGGAAGAGGCGCATTCTGGTGTGTGTGGTGGTCATGTGAACAGCCAGATGCTAGCTAAGAAAATCCTTAGGCTAGGTTTCTATTGGCCAACTCTAGAAGAGGATTGCTCTATCTACGTTCGTAGGTGTGTTAAGTGCCAACTGCACGCCGACAAGATTCATTCTCCTGCTTCTTCACTCCATCCTACGTCCTCCCCATGGCCTTTTTCCATGTGGGCTTTTGACATCATTGGACCTCTTGGTGACTCGAACCTCCTGACCAAGCAAAAATCATTCATTCTCACGGCAACGGAGTACTTCACCAAGTGGGCGGAAGCGGAAGCTTACGTGGAAATTAAAGCATCAACCGTTTGCAAATTTATCATGAAGAACATCATCACGAGGTTCGGCATCCCGAGCACCATCGTCACCGACAATGGACCTCAATTTATCTCTCAAGATCTCAAGGATCTCTGCAACAGGTATAACATTACATTGCATCATTCTTCTCCCTATTATCCGCAGGGTAATGGCCAAGCAGAAGCAACTAACAAAACTTTGATCAAGATCGTTAAAAAGACGTGTGAGGCTAATAAATTTTCGGACTGGCCAGACAAGCTGGTTGAGGCTCTTTGGGCCTACCGCACTTCCATTCGCACTCCCACTGGGCAAACCCCTTTCGCCCTCACTTATGGGATGGAGGCAGTAGTCCCTTATGAGATTCTTATTCCCTCTCTGCGAGTACAATTGGATGAGGAACTTTCTATTGATGAACGTCGTGATTCACTCCTTGCCCAATTGGAACTCCTAGATGAGAAGCGTCTGGTCGCCGCTGAGCATGCGCGCGTTTATCAAAATAGGCTCTCACGTTTTTACCAAAAGAAAGTAATTGAGAGAAAATTTAAAGTCGGTGAAATGGTAATCAAGAGAATTTTTGTTAAGCCGGGTGGCCCCCGTTCAAAACTCCAACCAAATTGGGAGGGACCGTTCGTTATAAAAGAAGTTTTTCCTGGCAATGCTTATAAATTAACTAATGCTGAAGGTGAAGAGTTAACTCACCCTTGGAACGGTTTATATCTTAAGAAATACTACCCCTGATTTTCCAAAATCCAACAAAAAATGAATATTTTCCCAAAATCCACAAAAAAATGAATATTTTCCAAAATCCAACAAAAAATGAATATTTTTCAAAATCCCACAAAAGAAAAAAAATGAATATTTTCCAAATCCAAAAAAAAATTAGAATATTTGCCAAAATCCAAATCCAAAAAAAACAAAAAAAAGAAAAGAGAGAAATTTCAAACAAACAAAAAGGCTTTTGTCATGGCACACAAAAGATCAAGGCCTGAAAGGTCAAAATTCAGAATTCATTTATCAGTCTTGGTAACTTAAAAATGGGGTTGACACCCGCACACACTACACGCTTTATTCTTGAACTCAAGCAGTGCAAAATCTGATAGAAAGTCAAAAACCTGACTAAAAGTGAAAGACAATACCCGTTCTTTTCTTCTTCGGCCCATAAGGGGGGAAGGGAGACCTCGAGGCAGAGGCGCCAAGCCTGTCCGCCGCCCTAGTAGGTGGAAGTCAAGGCCCAAAAGGGAGCAAATGTCACAAAAGCCCAAGTACAATTAGGTTTATTTTTTTCATCAATGCAAATCAATTCCAAAGTGAAAGTCAAGTTATGAAAAGAAAAGCATGTCAAGAGGGCAAAGTCCCCGCAAGGAAAACCTTGGGCGTATGCATGCATTATAAATGGGCAAAAAGGCAATAATTTCCTACGCCAAAGACCGAACCCCAACAGGCATAGGGCAGGGGAGGTAACTTTACTTTGAGCATCCCAGAACCCCTTATGGGCTTCCCTTATATTTTCTTCCATCCTTTCTATGTGGTAAAGTCACGAACTGGCAGGATGGTCAAGATGAACTTAAGAAATTGCACTGTGCGAAATCTCGAATATAAGTCAACTTTGAGCACGTCGACTCCCTTTTAATTATTCAAGAAAGATTAATGAATCCTAGATGGTGACCGTGTAGGGCCCGCGATCTGGATAGCCTTGTCAATCTTTTTTGAAAATTCATATAATTCACGCCTCTCACTAAGGCGTTTTTAATTTAACTCACGCCCTCGTGAGGGTCGTCTTTATCAAATTAACACCCTTGTTCAGGTCGTCTTTTCACCAAATTCCAAAATCCTTTTAAAATGCACGCCGTCTGAGGGGGCGTCTTTCACCCGAGTCACGACCTAATCTAAGGCATTTTTTTCAGGAAAATAACAAAAAAAAATATATAATGCCTTCTTCATTCGTATGCCTGCATTTTGCCTGTGCATATTTTGATTTATTGTTTGCATGTGTGTGCTTGCATGATGCATCTCCCCTTTATTGGTTATTTCACTTTACCTTATTTGATTAAAGGCTTGGCCCCTTGACCCGTCATTAAGGTCAGAATATTGCCACCCCTTGCTCATTGGGCAAGGGGCCAAGTCGAACAGATGAATTAACCTGTTTTATTCAAGTGAAAACCGCAGCTGCAGATACAGGGCAAAAGTAAAGTAAACATGAAGAACGTGGAGAGAAGAAAAGTACACAAACACAAGCCCACAACCACACAAAGTGCTCAGGTAACAAAAGAAATCTCAATCTCATATATATATACATCATGAATGTCTAAGTACAGGTGTGAGGGTGGAGGAGTACAAGTAAGTCTCTCAGCTCTCGCCTCCACCCTCCTCTCTCCTACTCTCAACCTCCTCCTCGCCATCCCGAGCTGGTGCTGGTGGAGGAGGCATGGGCCCCCGTGAAGAAGCCGGAACTCGAGCCTAGCCCCCTGCCTCACTCCTCTCTCGAAGAGAAGAACCCGCAACAAAAGTGGAGCTAGTAAAGGAGTACCCTGCAGCCCGTGCTCGCTCACGTCCTCGCTGGAGACGCTCCTCGGACACTCGTAGCCGCTCCTGAGAAAGGATCAACTGGGTCCTCGAGTCGGCTAGCTCTCGCTCACGTGCTGCTATCTGCGTCTGATACTCCCCGCGCTCTCGAGCACGCTCACGTCTCTCCATCTCAAGAGCCACCCGCAGCTCGGCCACGTCCTGAGGAAGCTCCTCTCGTCGCCTCTGGGACCTCTCAAGCTCTGAGATCCGCTGGTCACGGATCGCCAACTCGGTACGTACGGCCTGAAGCTGAGCCACCTGCAAAAGGGTAAGCAAATCATCACAATAAATGCAATAATTCAATAATTTAATGATGCATGATTGAATTACTCACATGTGAGCTCGTCACTCGGAAGCCCTCGTCTACGCAGATAAGAGCGGCTCGAAGCTCTTCAGTCTGAAAAAATGAATTTTTATCAGTACACAATGCTATATTTAATCAATAAATTGAACTGACTGAGTTTGAGTTCAGAATTTACCCGTGAAGCAAGGTCACGCTCCGCTGCCTCGGCTCGTGCAACCGCTCCAGCTAGCTGCTCTGATAGCGCGGTCACCTCCGCGCTAGGTCCCCTCGAGCTGGAGGCCTCCCCTAGATCTCTCCCCACTATTCCCTGCTGAGCACGCTGCATTCATTGAGATCGTCAGTGGCTAATCATCAATAATTCAACAAAAAGATTCATTTGCATATAGAAGTAATTTAAACACTCACCAGGGTCTCTAGGTCGGCCCGTGTGGCGGCTAGCTGGTCCTCCAGGCTGTGTAGGTGGGCCTGGGCGTCTATCGCCGCTATGTCCCTCGCATCCTGCATCCATTGCATGTTAGTCACATGATAGTCACATAAGCATTTGCATTCAATTTAGAAATAAGTGCATTCATACATACCCCTAAGACCCTCATCGGGGGTCGGCCGGCGTGTACCTCCCAGTAGCGCCGGAGGTACTCGGAGCTGTCAGTCGCTCGGGAGGTGACTCTGGTCCTGCCACGCTGCCAGTCGGCGTACTGCTCCTCGAAACGTACCCTCCAGTCGGTCGTCTTGGTGCGACCGCGGGTCTTCTTTCCTATGCCTCGAGGCTCTCCGACCTCGATCCACTCCTGGGGCAGGCCCAAGGTCCTCATCACCAACCGGAGCCGTAACGGCTCGATCTCGCTCAGGCAATGCAGCCACAGCTCACGCCCAAAGCGAGGTCGTCCCGATACGACCCAAGGTTGGCCCTCATCTGTCATATTCTCGTAAGGCCTCCACCGCACCTGCATTCATACATACCATTATCATTTCATCATAATCAATTCAAATCAATTCAAAAGAAATGCATATCATTCATTCATACATACCAGCGAGGGAGGGAAGTCGCGGAACTCTCTCCGTAGAACCCACAACTCGTAGTCAAGTGGGGCACCGAAGACGACTGGTAACCAGCGTCGCGCCAGAGGAAAGGATCCCTCAGCTCCGGGCCGTGGGTCAACGCGCCCCATCGGCATGTATAGGTGGCTCCACACCTGCATCCATGCATTGCATTAGTAAGGCATTCACATGCATCATAATAAGAAGAAAAGAAAAAGAAAAAAAAGACATGAAAATGAGAAAATTGCATACCTGAAGAAAAGGTGAGAAGCCACTGACGGTCGTCTCTCGCCCCGTCCCCGTGGACAAATCAACTATCAAATGCGCCAGCAGCGCTGCACCCCAAGCGTAAGTGCCAACGGTCTCCAGGTCCTCAAGGATGCCCAAGAAGTGGCAGTTGATGACGTCGACTTTCGTCCCCAGCAATAATCTACCGAGCAGCAGCAGCAGGAACCTCCTCAGGTCTCGATCTGCTCTCTCACGGTCAGTCGGGTCCTGGCAGCATGCCGCTCTCACCCCGTCGGTCAGCCTCTGTGCAAACTCACCTAGGGTCTCCCCTGACTTGTGCCTGGCATCCCCTAAACCCATCACCGTAGTCAAGTCTGTACGGAAGATGGTCCTACACTCGCTCGGCACCACATAGACCATATCCAGCCCTAGTAACCTCTGGGCCATCTCCGTGTAGTCAGGGTAGGTGAACCCGCTCACAGCCTCACCATCCACCCTCAACCCTGTAATCCTAGTCACATCCTCTAGGGTAGGAACCATGTGCCCCCAGGGCATCAGGAAGGACCGGCTCACCCTATCCCAACGCTCCCGTAGAACCTGGATAAGTGCTAGGTCGGGTCTAAATGGCTCGATGGATAGGAAAGCCCCGAACCCCATAGCATCTACCCTAACCCTCTGGAAGTCGGGGAGACCCTGGTATGCTGCCCAGACCATGACCCATGAGATACGGGTCCTCATCAGCCCCTGCACGCATTAAAAGAAAGAACTTTGCTTAATTGTTTGATTAATCATGTGTAATTGCATTTGGTTTTGCTTGGGCTTGTTTTGGAAGTCACGCCCCTCCTCAGGTCGTCTCTTAGTGAATTCACGCCCCTAAAAGGGACGTTTTCTTTTGAAGTAACGTCATGTCTGAGGGCGTTTTTCATCTTTGAAACGCCGCTGTGTAGGGCGTGAACATGTGGTTAATTTCTAAAAATCCTAAAATGTTTTCAAATCACGCCGTCGGCTGGGGCGTTTTCCATTTAGGACCGTTCAGTTTAAACGAGAATTAATGAAGAGACGCCCTCTCGTTTGGGCGTTGCTTGTTACAACACGCCGTGGTGAGGGGCGTGGCTTTCATGATTTTCAGATAATTCAAATAAAAATGGCAGCATGCGAAATAATTAATGAAAACATTTAATGGGCATGGAATTAATGAAAAATCATAATTTTTGGAGAAACGACATGCTTCAGGGCGTTTTTCATGGAGGTTAATTGATTTTCAGAAAATAAAAGAAATTTACGCCCTGGGTCAGGGCGTTTCGTTTGTGATTAACGCCCCCGTGGGGGGCGTTTCTTTTCTGAGTTGCAGGTTTCGCACCCGAGGGCTATGAAAAATCAGGAAAAATGCAAATAAAATAAAAAAAATGGAATTGGGGAGGGGGAACTTACCTTTTTGTGCTTCTAGGGTTGTGGCCGAGGCAGCGGCCGTCTGGGCCGCCGGAGTTGGCCCCGGGGAGCGACCGCCGCCGTGGGCGGTGGTCCTTCTTCTTCTCCATCTCCCTCTTCTTCATCTTCTTCTTCTTCTTCTCCACCTTCGTCTTCTCCTCCTTCTTCTGTTGCTGCTTCACCGGCTTCGTCGCCGCCGGCAACCACCGCCGGTTCTTCAACCGCAACAATGGCGAGCTCCTCCACGGCGGGTTCCTCTTGGGCGTGGGCAGCGTCAAGGTCGACGACCTCTGGGGCACTCACCCTCTGGCGTTTGGCCATGGCTCGGCCTAGGAGAGAAAGAGAGATAGAGGGAGATTGAGAGAGTGAGAGAAGAGAACGAGAGAGGGAGATCGAAAGAGGGGGGGTTTCGGTTAGGGTTTGCAGAAGGGGGGAAATGAGAACGGAAGGAGGAAGAAGAAAGGGGCCGATGACTTTTGGGTTTCGAAAAAAGACACGCCCTTAAGCAAGCCGTTTATAATAGAATTCACGCCCAGGACTTGGGCGTTTTATAAAATAAGACGACGTCTATTAGGGCGTTAATTTGTTTTGCATGGGGAACGATAACCGTCGTCAGACGCATTGAATGGGCGTTGATTGATGTGATGAAAGTCATCATTGCTGGCTTAGAGTAACGCCTCAGTCGAGGGCGTGTTATTTTTAAGGAGTGACTAAGGAAACGGCGTTACTTTTGATGAGTCAACGATTATATTCTTTGGGGTTTGAATCTATTCACGCCTTGTCTGAAGTCGTTATTTAAGTCACGCCCACTGGTGCAGGCGTTAACTGTGGAAGATGGGCCGATTGAGACGCCTTGAGGTAAGGCGTGTATTTTTGAATTCACGGCATTCTTTGAGGTGTTATTTACAACAGAAACACAGGTTTTGGATGATTTTGTTCATAATCACAGTAATAGTGGACTCAATCAGAAAGCAATCTTCATTATTTTGAAAGAAAGAAACTACAATGACTAATGAGCCACTTTGGGCCTTAATTTTCTCAATGAGATTACATAATTTTTCCACTGTTCCTTGTCTTCATCCAAGTCTTCTACAGGTTGATGAAGCTTGCTTAGCCTCCACAGAGCTTGAATGGTGATAACCTCCTCACCATCTTCATTACTGCCTAGGTCTCTTGATTTGATTGGAGGGAGATGGGAGATGTCTTCTAAGTGTTGCCTTGAAAGTCCAATTTGAGGAAGGCACCTGTGAGAGTTGTACAAAACGAAGTCCGAAGCGCCAATAAGACGAAGGTCAGTCCCGATGGAGAAGCGTGCACGAAGTTCCTGCATTTTGAATACACCCGGGGCACAAGTAAAGAGATTCTTTGGCATTACCTTTAAGTGCTCCCTCCAATCCCCTCTCTTCTTGATTTGAGGAATCCGGTTAGTCACTCTATTGCTTATACCTAATGAGCCGGTTATATAGGAGAGTGGGCTCTTTGAGAAAATTTTTGAGGGTTGTTGGGCTTCGTGGCATGAATCGAATTTGAAGTGTAGATCAACCCAACTTGAGAGTGCTAGCATGCACCCGTAGATGGGCCTTCCCATGGGCGCCGATGTAAGCCCGCTATAGAGATATGCTAGGATCGCCGGTCCAACTCTTTCTTCTTCCCATAAGCTCACCACTGCGCTCAATTGGGACTCCTCTAGAAAGTCCTCCGTGGATGGGAATAGGAGTGCTCCTGCTAAGCACACCACGAAGGCTTTGGTCACTCTTTCTATCTCCTCTTCCTCTTTAGCTTGACCCGCTCTCTTGTACACCCACGAGGCGAGCTTCAAGAGGTTAACTCCTTTAGTGACCTTGATTTGGTTCACCATATTTGGGCTAGGTATTAACGAGGTTAGCAACTCATGGGAGGAGATTGGCCTTGGCATGATGGCCATCTTTTCTTCTTCTCCGTGTTTCATCCTTTTCAAGCCTAGGATCATCTCTACTTCTTCCAGCAAGATGGTGGCCTCAAATGTGGAAAATAAGAAAGTATGGGTGGAAGGATGCCATGTTTCAATCAATGCTCCTATGGCAGCCCAATCTATGTGGATTTGATCATAATGCTTGGCATGGGTTATCAACCCCAAGAGATGCCATCTAGCTACATATACCCTCATATCTGAAGTGAATTTGGAGAGGATGAAGGGCAACCATTTGATTTGGACATATCTTCTAGCTCCTGGAAGGGTTGGATAATCTTGTGAGAAGAACATAACACATGCAGTAATAAGCATAAGTATATGAAATGTGAGATGAGAGTTCGGCAGAAGGAACAGTACAAAGCAATTAGCAGAAGAAAAGCTTACCTAATTCAAAGCAATTCGATTGCTTATGTGCCCTGGTATTTCAGTAATTCTGGGAGTAGAAATCCTAGGTTTCTTCATCATCCTGTCCATCGCCGCCTGCAGTTGAAGAAGAACAGAAGTAGAACAAAGGCCTGCAGATGAAGAAGGAAAAGAAGCAGTTCGGCTGCAGAGAAAAATTTCGATTGGTTTGTGAAAGAAAGCCTTCCTTTTTATAAGGATTTGAAGAGACCTGAAGAGTCCCGAAGATAGAAGTTTGATTAGGTTAAGGACTGTGTTCTTAATTTAGAAACGGAGGTTCGTGCTGAATTAACGCCTTGTGTAAGGGCGTCGCTTTTTGATTTGACGACCTGACCAGTGGTCGTGTTTTATGTAACGCCCTTGATGAGGTCGTGTTTCTTCTAAACTTCCGTTATTGGTTACGCCTTTGAGTAGGGCGTGTTTTAAGTGTTTAACGACCTATGCTCCAGGCGTCTTTCATGCTGTTAACGCCCTGTTCTTAGGCGTGTTTTATTGGCCTACGGATTTTTGACCTCTCCATGCTTTTGATGAATTTAAGTGCTATTATTTGGTGAAATTGTTTATGATTAAGCACTTATGGTCATGTCATGTTCTGAATTGATAAATGAAGGATAATAAGTTTCAAAGTGCAGAAGTTTGCAGGATTCGAGGCGTTTGGACCGCTCATGGGAGTAACATCTTGTCACCTTGTATCTGTTTCTTGTAAGCATTGTTATTATATGATATCTACGCTATTATAGTATGTCAAGGACCTTGTGGTTCTGATAAACCTGAAATTTGAGTTCCCCTTCATCAAAAACGATGACGATTTCAGGAGAATCTTGATCACACGGATAGGCCGTTGAGTTGTTAAAGGTTTGGGACGATGGTTCCACTTTCTGAGTTAATGTGCGGACAAACGGGCCTCGACTTAGTGTTAGCTCAGAGATATGGATTCTTGACCAGATCTAAATGGCTTAACAATATTATCCTTGATTATTTTCTATTTTTAGTTTGTTTTAATCTTTTCTTTTAGCCCAGCATGCATCATGTAGGACTTTGAGTTTCATGCTAAAAATCTTCATATTATGGCAATAATGAAGTTCACTCGCTCTTGATTGAGTTGACATGAGATATTCCACTTCAAATCAAGTACTTCGTTCTATTTGAAGCCGTTCAGGCTGATTCCTTGAAAGTATCCCTTTTGTTGGATCTCTATCCCAATTCTCTTTACTTTTCTCCAAAATTTACCTTGGTTGTAGCACGTCCACGTTGGCTGGTAATCGCTCTCCAATGGTCTTTCCCTGTCGTGCCCACGCGCACATCCCTTTATTTGCTTAGTTTAATCTCCATTTATCCAACAAATCGATGTTTCCTTGGAACCACTCAGAGTTGTTTCACTCAGAATCTTGGAAAGATTTCAAATGCTTAATGTTCTGAGGTGTGTCACATCACACCTTGGCGTCTCCTTATCAGTTCATTCCACTTCATTTCTTTCATTACACTTCATTCCATTTCCGTCTCACTCCCTTGCAAAGCAGACGCCAAGGCGGGGCAGCTGTAGACACGCCAAAATTGACGTTTTGTTGATCAAATCTCATGTCATTATGTAAACGCCCCAAGTGGACTTCAATATTCCTATAACATGAAGTTTTTCTATTTTTGAGAATTTTATGCATTTTTTTTCTGCATCCTTCGTGATTCACGACCTGACGAAGGGCGTTACTTTCGAAAGTAACGACCTGTGATAGGGCGTTTCAAAAGAAAGGACGACCATAGATGAGGGTGTCAATTCCTGGTATTATCCGTTAATTTCTGGAATTATCTATTTTCAAAATAAAAAGCATTTTCTGTGTAACGTCCTACCTCAGGGCGTGTTTTTAAGCAACGCCGTTATCTTAGGCGTGTTCCATTAATGTCTAAACAAAGAAAGTTTTATTTCCAAAATTAAATCCAGGAAGAAACGGCCTTTCTTAGGTCGTGTTACAAGAAACGTCTCTGTGCAGGTCGTCAATTCATAAATCGACGCCCTAGATTAAGTCGTGTTTCACTCCAGAGTCCTTCTTTTTTTCATCTTTCCCTCACAGTTCCCTACCATCCTTGGGACTCTTGCTCGATCTTGATCCTTCCCTGGATGCCTCATTACCCATTCTTATCATTTCCTTGTTTGATCACATCCGATTGAAGCTATAAAAGAAAATATCATTCGATCGTGGAAAAGGTTAAGATGTTAAGTATTCAACAAGCACGTTAAGCATTCAGAAGGAAAAAAGGCATTCGAAGCATTGAGCATTGGCTTGCACTCCATCCTTTCTGCATCCAATCAAACGCCTGCTTCCTCCTTCAGCTACTGCTTTCTCCATCCTTCTGCATCCATTCAGCATCTTCACGGTTTCCCTTTACTCTCGTCAGGGAGAGCAGGGCTATATATTGTGCTTGTTTTGTTCATCTCGTTCTTAGCATATTATCATTGTCACCCTGTCGTTAGTTCTTTTATTGCATTAAGCATCATCTTATCATATCCTTTCCCTAGTTCTCTACTAGGGGTTTAAAAAAAAAACAAAAAAAGAGGTGTGCACGTTGATGTCTTTTCATCATTTTATGTTAGTTTTGGATTGATACTATTGCACTTTGGCTGATCCCCCTCTCTTTTGTTTATTTTTCATTGTCTTTTTTTTACAAGGTAATCAACCAAGAAAACCCACTTCATCGGCCGGCCGATTGAAGTTGGAGGAAGAAATCCACATCCATCCCGCATCCCAATTTTCACCAGGTACACGCGATCTCCTTTTCTTCTTATCGAGGTGACCCCTCTGGCGATCACACCATCTCCACTTTAGCACCTCGTGCTATTTTTATTACATTCTTTTTTGCATTATTTATTTATCTCCTTTTTGTCATATTTTAATCTCCTCTCAAAAAAGAGCGGATTTTAATCCGATCTACACCCAATAGGTACAATACCTTCAGGTAAGTCTACCAAGTTCCAAACTTGGTTGGTGTACATGGACTGCATCTCAGAATTCATTGCTTCTTGCCATTTCCCAGAGTGTGGGTTCTCAATGGCCTCTATATATGTCTGAAGATCACCATCCTCAGTATAACATGCACCTTCATCGATATGTCCAACATATCTTTCAGGTTGTTTTGGTACTCTACCAGACCTACAGGGTACCAATGTGTGTTCCTGAATGGGCTTCAGAACCGATGGCTCATCTGATGAAGCTTGTATGGTTTATGGATCTGAAACCTCTTCAAGATCTACTTTACTCCCATTGTCCTCCTGGATAAGGTATTCCTCTTCCAAGAAGACAGCTCTCCTGGCAACAAACACCTTTTGTTCATTGGGGTGGTAAAAGTAATACCCAAATGTTTCTCTTGGGTATCCAACAAACCTGCACTTATCGGTTCTGGATTCCAATTTATCAACGTCATGTCTCTTCACAGGGGTTGGATAGCCCCACACTTTAATGTGTTTAAAGTCGGGCTTTTTACCTTTCCATATCTCATATGGAGTAGAAGACAGATTTATTGGGAACCCTATTCAAAAGATATGCTGCTGACTCTAGCGCATACCCCCATAAGGATACTGGTAATTTTGAGAAACTCATCATGGATCGCACCATGTCCAACAAGGTGCGATTTCTCCTTTCTGATACACCATTCATCTGTGGTGTGTAAGGAGGAGTCCATTGAGAAAGGATACCATTATCCTTTAAGAATTGTATGAACTCCGTACTCAAGTATTCACCTCCTCGATCTGAGCGAAGAGTTTTAATACTCTTTTCAGTTTGCTTCTCAACTTCATTCTTGAATTCTTTGAACTTTTCAATGGCTTCTGACTTGTACTTCATTAAGTACACATATCCAAATCTGGAGCAGTCATCAATGAATGTAATGAAGTATGAGTAGCCACCTTTGGATTGGGTAGACATTGGACCACATACATCTGAATGTATTAGTTCCAATATATTTTTGGCCCTCTCTCCATGTCCACTAAATGGGGATTTGGTCAACTTACCCATTAAACAAGATTCACAAGTTGCATATGATTCATAATCAAATCGATCCAAGTATCCATTCTTATGCAACTTCTGAAGCCTATTCTCGCCAATGTGTCCAAGCCATCAATGCCACAAGTAGATTAAGTTCACACTATTCCTACTTCTCTTAGGAGAAACATCAAGGTGGAGATTATCATAAGAAACATCAAGCAGATACAAACCATTCACCAAATGTGCTAAAGCAGCAAGTTTATTTCTAAAATAAACTGAACAACTATTGTTCCCAATGGTAAATTTGTATCCAATTCTTTCTAAGCAAGAAACAGAAATAATGTTCTTAATGATGCTAGGAACAAAATAGCAGTCATCTAATATGATCATATCTTCTGAAGGTAACTTGAGCTTTATAGTCCCAACAATAACCGCCGCAACGCTTGCGCCATTTCCAAGCCTCAAGTTGACCTCGCCCTTGCTCAACTTTATTCTACTTGTCAGTACCTGCACATCATTGCAGATATGAGCAGCACATCCTTGCAGATATGAGCAGCACATCCAGTATCTAATACCCACGATGTTGAATCTCTAATAGACAAGTGAAGATCTATCATATAGATACCTGAAGCTTCACCAAGCTTCTTTTTCTCCTGAGCCTTCAATGCAAGATATTCCTTGGAATTTCTTTTCCAGTGACCCTTCTAGTTACAGTGGAAGCATTTGCCCTTTTCCAGTCCTTTGCCTTTGTCCTTCTTTTGAGTTTGTTTCTGCTTGGTCTACTGCTTTGCTTGCCTTTCCTAAAGGCTTGGGCTGCTTTTCTCTTCTTGTTGGACTTTCCAATCATAAGAGCAGCGGGCTTTGCCTTCTGAAGGTTGCCCTCAGCAGTTTTAAGCATGTTAAGCAACTCAGCCAAGCTAACCTGAATCTTGTTCATTGTAAAGTTAACAATGAACTAGGAGTATGAATCTGGTAGTGACTGAAGGACCAAGTTAGTACTCAGCTCCTTGTCAAAAGGAAAACCCAGTCCCTCGAGCCTTTCAATCCATTCTATCATCTTCAGCACATGGGTCTGCACTGAAGTGCCCTCTACCATCCTAGCTCTAAACATGGACTTAGATATCTCATATCTCTCGACCCTGCTCTGCTCTTCAAAAAGCTCCTGCAAGTGATGCATGATGGATCTAGCATCCATTTTCTCATGTTGCCTTTGCAGTTCATTACTCATTGAGGCAAGCATGTAGCATTGGGCTAGAATGGAATCCTCTTTTTATTTCGCATATGCGATCAACTCCTTTTCAGGTGCATCGAGGGGTGGTTCAGGGGGAATTTCACCCTCCAGGACATAGGCAATATGTTCAGACCTGAGGACAATCTGCAGGTTTCTGAGCCAGTCAGAGTAGTTAGGGCTAGTCAATTTGTTGGCATCCAATATGCCACGAAGTGGGTTACCTGATGACATTTTTGCCTACAAAGGAAATGCAAGAACATTAAGCAGATGTTCTTAATAATGGTTAAATCTAGATCAGGACTTTAATCAAGATTAACTCCCAGTATTTTCGACAAACTGTATAACCCTCAAATATATAGAACGAGAGACGCCGACGGTCTCCTAGCGGGGATCAGAATCTCACTGACTCATAGTATGATCTTGTGGATAGCACAACAAACCACACCATGATCAGAGAGCAGTCAACTCTTGACACTTGCAACTCTTCCAATATCTGATCATATTTCGGCCCCTGGATCATGGATAGCCTTGTGGATAGCACAACAAGCCATCAAAGTCCAGTTTAAGCAGTACCATCATTACTTAACAGGCATAGATTCGGATGTAGCACTTGTGGATAGCACAACAAAGTTGCACCATTCCTCTATCCCGTTTAAGGCATCATCATACCATAGTTTTAGTTTGTCCTCGGATTTGACAAGCCTTGTGGATAACACAACAAACCTGTCTAATCTGATTTCAATCCTAAAACTATAATGATGGAGGGCCACGTAGCTCACTCTTAATGATTGCGCTATAGCTTAAAATTTGAACGAGGAGGGATTTTGACAAATTTTATCTTGGTCTCGTCCTAAGTGATAGTAAATAAATATATCATATATATAGATATTTACTATACCTAGATAATAACATTTGATTCATAATCAAATAAAAGAAGCATGCATTACCCATACATGATATTGGTGGTGGTCATGGATAGCACGGTGACCAGTCGAAGCCACACAATTAGTCACCATATTAATTAATATAACAATTATATTAACCTGCAGCATACACAAACTCAATAGATCTCATCTTCTGAAGTTTTCTTAGCTGCAGTTGTGGATCATCCTCCCTCCTCCTCGACAGGCAAGTTCGATTACAAAGTAAATAATACAATAGAATTTACATTCATAATGAGAAATTGCCTTATGGCGAGTACATAAATGGAGGGAGGTAGAATTATATCAGAGTGGAGATATAGAGGGAGGCTCGCAGGCCTCAATATATGACACATCCATCAAACCGACATACAACTTCACATCCACACACATATCATCACATGACATCAAATATTTTAAGTGCATATCCATGACCACCGAGGATTAACATTTAATCACACCAAACATGATAAAGCACATCAAGTGAGGTTGGATTTTTAAAAATAAATAGCTTTGGTTTTCATAAAACCACGGATCCAATCAAAATTGGGTGCATGGATAATTTTTGAAAAATTCATATTCTATCATGCCTTTAAATCTACATTTAAAAGCTGTAACATGTCAACATGTTCAAACAAAAATCTGAAATTATTATCTATAAGTTCCTATGCATCCCTCCACCGATATGGAACCATTCCATATGCCTTTTACCCTTAAATGAATTTTAAGGCAGTACAAAGATGCGGATCGACCTACGCGGTCAGGTCGCGATGGGGCGGTCAAGGGGGGGGGGGCAGCTCCCACCCCCTGCGGGGGGGTTGCCAGAGGCGGCAGTGCCACCCCGGTCCCACGGTATGCCCTATCCAATAGGGATCCAAGTGTTTTCTGTTGGACAGATAATCGAATTATCTGATAGAGATCCGAAAAGCTTGAACCAACACGAGATGAATCTGCATGACCTGGTAAGGACCCACGATCCCTGTCGTCTTCACCCGTCATGAGCGGTGACGGGTAGGGTTCCCAACCCTAGCGTGTATCATCGCACAGAAGGATGAGAACGGCCGCCTGCGGTGAAGTTGAAGCGAATAATCCACCTGCGGTGCAGTCACACAACGTCGCTAGGTGGGTCGCCGACGTCACAAGGTCGGCCAAGGGAGGTGGTCGCAGCAACCAACGCTACCGCTGTTCAAGGCATTCCATCATAGATTCAAAACCCCATGAATGCCAATAGCCCAACAGAGAAGACAAGACCGATGCAAGGAAACTAAAGAAAATAATTACAGATAAAGTAGAAACGGATCAATGCGGAAACCTGGCTCTGATACCACTGTAAGGATCGCAAGGGGACTAGATAGGATATGAGAGATAAGAGAATGCAGCGGAATTTAAAATTTTTCTTCTCTTAAATCCCCGCGGCCCTTGATCCGTTTCTACAAACCTAAGTGACAGAAGATCAGATCTTCAACTTGCGCAGAATCGGATCCACAACCGAGGGTTGATTCCTTCTGAGCGATGCCGCTAGCCGCGCAGGTGCCCGGCCTCCAACGGTATCCACGCGGTTCTCAGGTTGAGAGATCGTCCTCGTCTCGTCTCTCACCGGCTGATCTCTCGCTCGACTCCTCGTCACGGGCACTTGGGGCGGCATGCGACCTTGTGCACCCACGGGAGAGAGAAAGGGGCGACCAGGGAGAAGAGGTTGAGGAGGGGCGGCTGCCACAGCGTGGGAAAACCCTGGAGCTTGTCCCAGGGTTTTCCGTTGGCATGTATTTATATTAATCCATTCCACTTTTCATAAAACTCCCTTGATTAATATAAATACCCACTTAATATCCCCTAACCAAAGAACCTATATGCGTGTGACCCTCTAGGCCCAAGTGCCAGTCCAATTTTCAGCCCAATAGCCCAATAACCCCTTATTAGTAAAATTAGTTTATTTATTATCTCATATTAAATAAACACTTCATCTAATTATCATCTCATGATAATTGATTGGGCTTCTGATCAAGTTGGGTGCCAAGTAACACCGCATGACCCTAGAAGGCATTGGGGTTCAGCAACGCTCAAGGAACCCTTCCGTCAACAGTTACCACGTGACTATAGTCGTTCACTCGTACAATACTCTCGAGTATGCTTGAGGGTATGCTTAACTGTCAAACCCAAGAACACACACTCACTTGGATTAGATGCCATAAAAGCATGACCAGAAAACTTTTTTTTTCTGATATGTTGTCTTGCCCTGGCCAGGGACTCCTAGGCATCACTCCCTAGAGCATTCTCTCTCAATTACCGAGAGCGAGTGATCCCGTATTGATCACACAATCACCTTCGAAGGTATTCCACTGGATTCAATCACATAACTGATTAAGACCTCATGACTAGAGATCTATAAGCTAAGGTCAAAACACAAGATGTCCTTGGTGTGTCAGGTCAAAGGACCAATCACGCCACTGTGACGATGAATCTAACTGGTTGACAGTCAGGTAATATTACCATCCAGTGATTCATGTTGGATCAGTTCAGTGAACTCATTCATCAATGAGCACCTACAGGTTCACCTTAGTGTCTCCACACAAGTGTCTATGAGACCATCCACTCTTATCATATGAGCAGGTGCAATCTATACTAGTCTTACTAGATATCTGATGTCCTTCTCAGATATCCCCGACTAGGAACAATTAAGAATATGTGTTTAAAGGATACTAATCTCATTATTATGATCTCATCATAATTAATATCCATTACGCATATTCATGGACTTCATTATGAAACAATAAATGAATCACACATAATGAATATTAAAAGCCTTTGTCATTATTAATGAACAAGATTGTACATGTTATGATTGGCTTGAGGACATACATAACTAACAGGATGACCTCATTATGCAAGCTGTGAGTCAGTGTTTGTAAGGGATGGATTCCCTTGCTAGTGGTGCATCCATACCTAGTGAAGCCTCACTCCGTTGAGTGAGAGGTGGACGTAGGTCATCATAGTGGTGCGACCGAACCACCTAAAATCACAATACAAATGTAGCAGCCACACACACATAGAAAGATTGAGTCTCAGCACACACACTCACAGAATGTCTGCACAGTCAGATGCCAAGGTGACCAACTACACACACACACACACTCGAAGAATCCGATCTCCGAACACACAGAGTATCTCTAGGTTTATATGAAGAAGGTATGCTCAGATATACACAATGAAGCGTAAAACAAAATAGATAGCTAAGATATGAATCCCCCCATTGATTTCTTGCAGAAGCTCTTGGATGACGAAGGAGAGGTAACTTCTTCTTGATGATATGCTCTTCCCTACGGATGATGAATGAGTAGGTGACCTCCTTAATTGACAGGATCAGATCCCTAGAAGAACCATGGGATGGCCTTGTAGCTTTTCCCTTCGAAACCTTGGCTGCCCCCTTTTTCTTCTTCCTCTCCTCTGCTTTCTTGCGTAGCCTTTCTTCAGATTGCTTCTTCTTCTCCTTGGAATGGACACCCTAATCATTTGCTATATATATCCTAGACAAAAAGCATGATATGAATTACAATAATAATCAATTTACTGCCCAATGATTGACCAAGGGAGCGTGTGCCATGGTCTCACTCCCAAATATGCATGAACTAGAGTGTTAAACACATTCTTCCTATTAAAGTTGATAAAACACAATTAAACTATTCAATCACATGGGTTATGTCCTTAAGCATGTGTGAATAGGTAATTAGATTGGCATTGTAACTTAATCAATACCCAAGAGCCCAAAATTAAGAAGGAAGAAATAGATCGGCACGTGCGGGGTGAACGGGACAGGGGTGTCGGCATGTTGCTTCAAGGGGGACAACCCTTTCACTCCAGAGGTTCTGGAGGCAGAGCGAGTTGTGAATAGGTGTCGACCCCTGTGGACAGGGGTGTCGACCGCTTTTCAACTTGAGTTTTATTTGTAGAAACCTAGTGCTCAGGTGTCGACCCCTTTGGATAAGGGTGTCGACCCCTTTGTACTAGAGGTTCTGTCGATAGACTCTAGTGCTCAGGTGTCGACCCCTTTTCATGAGGGTGTCGACCCATTTGCATTTGAAGTTCTGTTGGCATAACAATAATGCACAGGTGTCGACCCTTTGGAATCAGGGTGTCGACCCCTTTGCTCCTGGCCCAGTTCAAACCCATCTTAAACATAGAGAATAGCCCATCTATGATTTAGGTAAATTGGTCACGTACCTTTGCAGAATCCTTGATGTCTTGGAGGTCCTTTTTCACCTGTTAATTTCTAAGGACAAAAACCTTTATAACCAACAAACATAAGAGCGTTAATATTCCACAAATGAAACTCCACAAGCACAAATAAAGCCTTGCTATCATCAAAGGGCATATCAAATACATTCGACTATCTGGAAATAAGATTAATGCGTTAGACTATATGGTTATATAGTTGATACATTCAACTATCTAGAAATAAGATTAATACGTTCGACTATATGGAAATATAGTTGATACATTCAACTATCTGGAAACAAGATCAATACATTCGACTATCTAGAGATGTAGTTGATACATTCAAATATAGTCGATACATTCAAATATAGTCGATACATTCAACTATCTGGAAATATAGCCGATCAGTAAAACGACTATCATCGAAAGACATCTTAATGCATCATTTAGTCGATCACTCATTCGGGGAGGCACACGTGGGATGCCTGTGTCGAGCCTGCACTGGAGTAGGAAGTGTCTTGGACCGGCAGGAGAGATAGTGGGCCTAGAGGGCTGGGCCTCTATGGTGGGCCGACCAGGTGAGCCCTCATGCGCTGGCTAGATATACCCTCCTCACTAGGGTTTTAACACCCTCTAAGACCCATAAAGATTTTTAACATTGGCCCGAATTAATTTTAATCTTAGTTAATTTAAAAGCTTATGTCAATTATTACAAATATAAATTTTAGTCGGCATTATATTTGTTTGATGTTTCACAAAATGATATTTTGATTTATCATTATATTATTTTAGCACATGAAATATTATTTATTAATTATTCTGCCATTACTCATTATCATATTCGATCATATTATTATATCATTTTTCTCATTTATATATTATTATCAAATTTTCATTTATTAATTTAGACGGGTTATTACAATAACGGTGACATGGACTAAAGTACGTTCGCCATCAGGATATAGAGTCAGTTGAGGAGAGAATCAATGAGAGCACAACTGAGCCAGATTTCGGTTGTATAGGTGATCAGATGACGTTCTTGATAACTTCATCACCTATGAGCCTGAATGGTTTATGTTACAGTTGAGAAAATAAAGACAAGGATATAGCAGTTGTATTGCTAAGGATGTTACATTCAGATGGATGTTACTCAGTTTGATAAAGGATATTCAGATATACTCAGTTGCATTTAGATACCAACATATGTAGAAGGATATTCATGGAGTACTGGCATTTCAATCGGATGTCAGACGGGCAAGGATAGATATCCAATAAAGTGCATGTGATTGTCGGATATTTATCCGGCCGAAAAGAGCTCAAGTGATAAACACTCATCGGAGATATGCAGGAAGGCTTGCGTGTTTTTCTTCATATTCAAGGCAAAAGAATGACATTTAATTTTAGGCCGAATCCTAAGCACAAATGTTGAAGCATTCGGATCTGGTGAAGTAGAAGAACTTCGACTGTGTAAACTCAGTTGATTGCTTCGACTGCATTCGATCAGAAAAAAAATATTTTGACTACCACCGGTTTGCAGAGAGTCAACTGGATTGGATCAGACAAACAAGTATGTCAACTGAATGATTCTCGGCTAAAGAGGAAGTCCGACAATGATTATAATTAAGTTGCCCTAGCTACATACTGATTGATAGACAAAAAGTTTCCTGTTTGAAATGTTGCAAGTAGTTTAAATAGACTAGGAATTTAGCAAAAAAATGTAACTGAGTAAATACTGTGAATATCATCACTGAAGTGCATTGACTGATTAAATAGTTTTGACTATTGCAAGAGGAATCAGATTTAGAAGAAAATAGTCGGAACTGCCTAAAGACAGTTCCAGATAATCAAGTAGCAACTGTCCTATGAGCATGCATCTGAGTTCTGTTGACCGTTTCTTTTCATATGAGAAGCTTACAAACAATTTTCAGTCGACAAATCAGTGCAGAAATTTTTGCAGTTGAGTTCAAGGGTTTGTAGGATTATTGTTCAAGGGTTAGCTGAACAGATATGATAAGGGAAATAATACATATGTGATCGGAAAAGTTTGATAGAAATTAAGCTAGGAAAAGTTAAGTTGTCGGTAAAGTCCGAGAGATATCTAGACAGTCTAAGATACAACTTTTTAGGGAATGTTTCTACCATAACCTAAGGAACACACACTTCAACTTATGTTTGGTTTTGAATAGATATTTTTGCGTGAATTATTGTCATCACTCAACGATAATCAGACCGAGATATTGAAATCAGCATTAAGGAGACATGTGGGTCTAACAAGTAGCATATTTTAATAGTTGTTTATTGGGTTTTTTAGTTCTTGGCTCTTAAAAAAATCAATATTAGATATAAGCCCCTTGATCCACCTATTTCTTATTTTTACCTATTTCTTATTATGCCCCCCAATTATTCAAACCCTCGTTAATTAAAAAACCCCTCAAGATTACAACCATTAAAAAAATGAAATATACAATCCCATTTTTTAGAATATTTTTTCTCCTCGTTCTCATTAATGTTTTCTTTTCCGTTTTACACTCTCCATCTCTCTCTCTCTATATATATCTCGTAGGGGCGAGCACTGTTCGGTTTGCTTCAGTTTGAAGATCCTCAAATCCAACGGAATTGAATTAAGAGTTCAACCTGAATTTAATCGAATCAAATGACTTTGAAAAAAATTAAATCAACTTGAATTAATCTAATTTGATTTGATTTGATTCAAAATTCACTAAAAGAGCCAAGAATGTGACTAATAGTTGATAGTATTGAGAAAGTGTTCACTATATGGGAAAAGACATCCCTATTCACCGCATAAGAATAAGACACGAATAGATATCTAAAAAGAGTGAGGAATGCGACTAACTATTTGATCTATATCAAATCGACAAATATATCGTGGAATCGATTTATATAGCTTGATTTAATTTTTAAAACATAGAAATGGAATCAATCTATTTTTATTACTACGTTTTGATTTTAATATGAATTGTAATTTTAAAATTTCAATCCGAATTAAACCATATCAAATCTATCGATCTGATTTGAATTACGGGTTGAACTTGAAGAATGTTGTGCATCCCTTTAGTTTTGATGATGACAAAGGATATTGATAATTGCTCCTTCAATATAAAGCAATGGACTCATGATAATTTGATGATGACAAAAGATGTGATTAACTAATTCAATGCAAATCTGATAGTTCAAGTGATTTCAGGTATACTGAAGTTCCAAGGAGAATCAACAAATCAGAAGAAGTGTCAAAGGCCGCCTGTCGACCAGTGAAGTAGTCATGGTCGACCAACGAACCCAGCCAGAAACATTTCAAGTCATCTGTATTCTGCATGTGCCGTGGCTGTCGACCAAAGCCCCACCTCTGGTCGACCACAGAACAGACAGTGCATCAGACAGAACCGACGGCCTTCTGGAATTTGCTCCTGGTCGACCAGCGACAAGGCTGTGGTCGACCACGGGGGACGCGAGTATCAGCCCGCCATCAGGACACTGCTCGTTGTCGACCACGGACAGTGTCATGGTCGACCACGGGTATTATCGCGTCCAGAACCGAACTCTAACCGAATTCTGTTATGGTTCCTTAAAACATGCGGATTGCTGTTGCAGGCTGTTGGGTAGTTCAGAAGATGAGATTCCGCACGGGAATCAAGGAGAGAATCTTGCTTAGAAGCGGTCAAACCTATTGGAGTGATCGGATTTAACCTTCTCCCTGTTTTCTAGCAGATTGACGCTCGATCTGGTTTTTGAGCGGGAAAAGCTTCAGGCTTGAAAAAGAATCTGCATAAAAATAGAAGGCAACTGATCGCGGAGTAAGCACACATAGAGAGCGGGGTGTGGAACTTGGAGCAGAAGAAAAGGACTCCCACGAAGATATTCTGAAAGAAAAAAAAAAGGAAGAGTGGCTCTCCGGCTATCAAGAAGCAGCAGAAGACAGGAGTGTTCTTCGGTGCTGCAGAAAGAAGACCTGGCTCAAGGCGTTGCAAGTTCCAGCAGCAAGGCAGCTGAAGGCATCCTGCTGGAAGTCCTACAGGGAGTCTTGTCTTGTTACCTATGTGATTGAGTCCCAAGCTGAACTCTTTAATTACTCTGCTTCAAAAGTCTATGTTCAGCCTTGTTACACCTTTTTCTATTTATCTTTTCATTACATCAAGTGTCAAGCTGTGAGGCAGCGGAGTCAAGCTGTGAGGCAGCGGAGTCAAGCTGTGAGGCAGCCGAGTCAAGCTGTGTGTCAGCGGTGTGTGTGTGAGATCAGAAGTTCTCATAGTGAAGCCTTGCTTGAGTTAAGCAAGGGGTGGATGTAAGTCTCAGGAAGAGACTGAACCACCTTAAAAATCCTCTCTTGTGGTGTGCTTGTGTGTGTTTGATTTCCTATATGTATGCTTGCATCTTTACTATCCGCATTAGTTCTATGATTCATTAATTACCAGTAGCTCATCTGGTTGATAGTCAGTAAATTATCAAAAAGGGGGAAAGATCTATTCACCCCCCCTCTAGATCTATTCAGTCCGTATCCAACACGTGGTATCAGAGCTAAACTCTCCGAAAATGTGGTCTAACAACCAGGAGAGACCTAGCGGACTGAACTCTAGAAGTCTAATGGCTGAGGGACACTCAGTAACTAGACCACCATATTTCGATGGAAATGATTTCTCATACTGGAAAAATCGTATGCAGGTGTTCTTGAGAGCACAAGATCATGAGATGTGGAGAGTAGTAAGCCGAGGACCCTACGAGCTGCCCGAAGACGAGGATACCTGGACCAGAGAACAGGTCAAAAAATCAACCACCAACTGGGGAGCCATGAACGTAATGCAATGCGCACTACACCCCACCGAGTTCTCACGAGTTTCACAATGTGCAACGGCCAAGGAAATGTGGGATCGACTAGTAGTTATCTATGAAGGTACGTCAGAGGTAAGGGAGACAAAAGCAAATATGTTAGTCTCAGAATATGAAATGTTTAGAATGAAAACTGATGAAAACATTTCTGATATGTATGCTAGACTAGTGCAATTAACGAATAGTTTAAAGAGTCTAGGGAAAACCTACAAGGAGCAAGAGCTAGTGAGAAAAATTTTAAGGTCCCTCACTCCTATGTGGCATACCAAGGCCACAGTCATTGAGGACTCAAAGAACCTCACTACTATGACTGTGGATGAACTAGTAGGTTCCCTAATGGCCTATGAGGTTAATCTAAAAGGAAAGGAAGACGAGGGCAAGAAAAAGAAACAGCTAGCTCTAAAAACTAAAATAGGCACCTCTGAATTATCTGACACTGATGACCCATCTAGCACAGGTGAGGAAACTGGTGAACTTGCCACGCTAACAAGAAAGTTCAGAAAGTTTCTGCGGAAAGAAGGTAAGGGATTTAAAAATCCGAAGGGCATGGTAAGAAGGTCACCCCAGTTTCAGTCTGACAAAACTAAAGCATCATCTAACAAACTTGCCTGCTACAATTGCAGAAAAACAGGACACATGAAGGCTGAATGTCCAGAGGCTCCTAAGAAATCAAGCTTCAAGTGGAAAGGCAAGCAACCAAAAGCAATGATAAGCACATGGAGCGAGGAGGAAGAGAGCAGTGAAGAGGAAACAACTTCCGAGGAAGAAGAAGGAAAGCTCTGTCTGATGGCCAAAGGAGACAACAGTGATCTTGAGGTAAGTTCCCCATTTCAAGACTTCTCTAGTTCGGATTGGGAAGCAGTATATTCAGAATTGCTTGATACTTATGAAAGAATAAGAAAGGAAAATAAACATTTGAAGAAGAAGATCAGTCAACTGAATAAAGACAGCAATTCAATGGATAACAAAACTGAACTAGAAATGGAAATCAAGTCACTGAAAAACAAGCTGAATCAAATGGACTTAGATGAAGAAAACCACAAGAGAATGTCCGAAGAGAATGAAATGCTAAAAAACGACATTGATGAGTTAAAACTAAAAGCTCAGGAATGCGAACAGAAAACAAAGCAAACTGAAGAAAAGAATAACTCCATTAAGGAAGAAAACAGTAAGCTTCTAAAAGAGATAGAAAGAATCCAAGGTGAATTGGAAGATAAACAGGAAACCTTGGAAAAAATGACTAAAGGTCAAGAAAACTTAAATGCTGTCTTGGGAATAAAAGCAAACTTTCAAAAAGAAGGGTTAGGATACAATCCTACGGCTAAAGAGGAGTTCCAAACAAAAACCGTAACTGGGATTGCTGACTCAAAAGGAAAAAGGCCCCTGATTAATCTATACCAAGATAAACAAGAGGATGTAGCTGAATGCTCCTCCAAAAGGAACAATGTCACCAAGGAAGAGAGAAATTTTAAAAAGAAAACGTTCAATCAATATAAGATTCAAAATAATAAACAAGAAACCCAAATTCACAGAAATCACCAAACAAACCAAGGACTAAACCAAGTGAAAGGACATAAATCTGGAAAACAAGATGTCTGGAGACAGGCTGGTCGACAACAGACCCTTCATCTGTCGACCAGAGGATCTGCCAGAACAGGCGCTGGTTACTGGAGAAGCAGTGGTCGACCACAGGTACACCAGATGTCGACCAGAGGTGCTGCCAGAACAGACGCTGAGTTCTGGAGACGCGATGGTCGACCACAGACACACCAAAAGTCGACCATGGCCAGACAAACAAACAGAAATCACAGATTTTCTCAAGTGAAACAAAATGAAAATTGGAAATCAAAAAGGTGGACTCAACATAGAGGAATATTAGAACAAAAGCCACTCAATCTGAACAAGTTCAGAGATGAAAAATTAAACTGTTCTAACAAAATTTGGGTTCCCAAGATGTTGTTACAGCAGGTTCATGATCTCACAAGCTATCTTGGACCCGGGTACCATTGGGGTCCAAAAGTTTCTGTGTAATTTGTGATGCAGGAATGTCAGGCAGCCTTGCACAACAAGTGGTAAGACCGTTTAGTGCAAAAAACTTCATGTACAATATTAAAAGGTAAGAAACCATCCCTAGCTCATTTTAGAATCTTTGGTGCAAGGTGTTACATTCATAACAATGATAAGAAAGTCTTGGTCAAATCTGAATCTAAGAGCCAAATCTGTAGTGAAAACCTTAAAGGTTGAATCATGAATAAATGTCATGCATGAAGAACTAAATCAGTTTGAAAGAAAATATGTCATTGTTTATGACTCTCTATCATTTCTGCAAATAATTATGTCAGCTAAATATCTGCTACTGGTTAGCTCTGGGAATTCGCAGATGTCGACCACAGTCAATCCAATGGTCGACAACAGGTTTGACAGAACACAGTCTGCTCAACAGGAAGGTTCTGTGACAGCATAGAGGTCGACCACAGGCCACTCCATGGTCGACAATGGACCTGAACAAGGGAAATTGGATCTATTCAAGCTGCTGGCTTTGGTGGGAAATCTTCTGAACTTTTTGGACTCTGAGCTCAGTTTTGCTTTACTCACTCATCCTTGATCACACTTCTCATCCCTTGTGTCTCTATATCTCTTCATGGCCAACATTTTCTTTGATTCAGCATGGATTCACAAATTGAGGGGGAGAAAAAGTGTAAACTCATTCCTTGATGAAACATTGAAGAACCTAACCATATCTTTTAATAAAATCACCAAGGTAATCATTAAGAGTAGAGGTTGAGTGTAGTAATGAGAATTTGAACTGTACTACTGCAATAAATTCAAACCATAACTATGACTCTGTCACAAGAATTTGAGGACTTATGATTTTTAGTAAATGAGACTGTTTCTCTACCTATGTTTGTGCTGGACAGTAAAAATGAACTCAAATATAACATATATGTACATGGAATACGCCATAATTCTGCCTTCTAGGTAGAGCAATGGATTGAGGTCTGAGAAACTACTGTTCTCCATCTCAAAGCAAAAAATTGGCTGAAAAATAGATGGAGACCAGTGTGTCATGAAGATCCAATTTAACTCTGCTGATATTGATTGGGCATACTGAGTAACTGGGGATATTGGCGTCTGATAAACGTATATCCTCACGGATAAAAGGTGTGTCCCAGTCATTAGTGGAATGGTTAGGCATGCTAAGTAGCCGGGGTTTCTGGCGTGTACAAAGCGTGTATCCTCGTGTAGAAAAGCATGTGATAAACCTGCCCACAGCTCTCAAATGATTTAAAAAGAAAAATTTAAAGATTTCATAAAGGCAGAGAAAATGGTTGACCTAAAGCATAGCATGCAAATAAAAGTACAAAACACTGTTCAGCTAGCATAGTTAGTAAAATTATCTCTTGAAATAAATTATAAGGTCACAAAGCCATGTGTAAGAAATTGGATATGGGGAGTCAATTTATTGGTGCAATACTTTCAAATTCATTGAACCACAAGACCCACTCTATTTGGTCACAAGGTGGTCTTTGTAGAAGGGTGGAAAGGTTCGATAAGTGTTCTATTAAAGAAAGGGAGTACACTTTCATATCTTCCAAAAATTTGAGCTATGCTGATTAAAGCCTGACCCTTCGTTTTCTTCATCAAGCTGTTTCACTACCCTAGGATAAACACCCAGGAGTCTTTGTATTTCATTCTGCTCCACCACCTCCTTTCACATCCTATTCGGAGCGATTCTCTTTGTTTTCCCCTCTTTTTGCTGTTGACAAAGGGGGAGAAAGAGTCTTATGTTGTCCTTGTGCCAAGCCAAATAATCTTGCTTAAGTCTACTTATGGTTATGTGATTTTCATCTTACTTTCTCTGTGGATGTCTTTGAATAACATATCAAATAAATTGTCACAATGACTCATGGTTGTCATCATCAAAAAGGGGGAGAATGTTGTGCATCCCTTTAGTTTTGATGATGACAAAGGATATTGATAATTGCTCCTTCAATATAAAGCAATGGACTCATGATAATTTGATGATGACAAAAGATGTGATTAACTAATTCAATGCAAATCTGATAGTTCAAGTGATTTCAGGTATACTGAAGTTCCAAGGAGAATCAACAAATCAGAAGAAGTGTCAAAGGCCGCCTGTCGACCAGTGAAGTAGTCATGGTCGACCAACGAACCCAGCCAGAAACATTTCAAGTCATCTGTATTCTGCATGTGCCGTGGCTGTCGACCAAAGCCCCACCTCTGGTCGACCACAGAACAGACAGTGCATCAGACAGAACCGACGGCCTTCTGGAATTTGCTCCTGGTCGACCAGCGACAAGGCTGTGGTCGACCACGGGGGACGCGAGTATCAGCCCGCCATCAGGACACTGCTCGTTGTCGACCACGGACAGTGTCATGGTCGACCACGGGTATTATCGCGTCCAGAACCGAACTCTAACCGAATTCTGTTATGGTTCCTTAAAACATGCGGATTGCTGTTGCAGGCTGTTGGGTAGTTCAGAAGATGAGATTCCGCACGGGAATCAAGGAGAGAATCTTGCTTAGAAGCGGTCAAACCTATTGGAGTGATCGGATTTAACCTTCTCCCTGTTTTCTAGCAGATTGACGCTCGATCTGGTTTTTGAGCGGGAAAAGCTTCAGGCTTGAAAAAGAATTTGCATAAAAATAGAAGGCAACTGATCGCGGAGTAAGCACACATAGAGAGCGGGGTGTGGAACTTGGAGCAGAAAAAAAGGACTCCCACGAAGATATTCTGAAAGAAAAAAAAAAGAAGAGTGGCTCTCCGGCTATCAAGAAGCAGCCAAAGAATACTCTCTCTCTCTCTCTCTCTCTCTCTCTCTCTCTCTCTCTCTCTCTCTCTCTCTCTCTCTCTCTCTCTCTCTCTCTCTCTCTCGCCAGATGCACAACCCCCCCTCCTCCGATGCTCTCCTTACACCTCTCTCTCCCCCCCCCTCCCCCCCAACTTAGATGCCCTGTGTGTGTGGAGCTCCCTAGGTCAGGGTTATTGGAAGTGTTTTTTAGTCATTACATCACCTAATGTTTAGGCTTACGTACTGAAGTTAGCTTAAATGTTGTATGCCAATTATCGGCAGGGCCTTTTTCAGGGTTGGGGGCCTAAATGATAAATAGGTAGATTAGGGGGTATTATTCAATTTTTTAAGCGGCCGAAAATTAAGAAAACCTTATTTATTAAAAGGTAATATCTGGAGTAGTGGAAAAGGGCGTCCGGACTGAAGGTGACCCGCACGGATGACTCCAAAACTCGCTCTTGCTTGACGTGTTCGATAACCGCATGGGCCACCATCCATGTCGCTAACTGGCCAAATCCCTTTGCTGCCATGGCCAAATACCAATCCCCGCCTTCTTCACTGCCGCCCGCCCCAATTACCATCCCTCTCAAATCCCTCGGCTATCTCTATTGGACACCTAGTGGAGTAGAAGGGGGAGAGCCCAGATTGGGATGGCGTCCAGTACTTTCAAGCCACCACCTCCTCGCCCCGGCGACGTGCGAGGCTACACAGCTGCGGCCGCCGTCGTCTGGGTGCTGATCCTGGCCGTGCACGGCGCGCCCGGCGACGCGAGATGCGACTTCCGGGCCGTTTTTAACTTTGGCGACTCCAACTCCGAGACAGGCGGCTTCTGGGCGGCGTTCCCGGCGCAGCCCAGCCCCTTCGGGATGACCTACTTCGGGAGGCCCTCCGGCCGGGCTTCCGACGGCCGGGCCGTCGTCGATTTCTTAGGTACCCTTCAACGGATTCACCTTTCGGGGCAACTCGATTTGTTCAATTAAAACTGTGCGAGGATTGCTGGATTCAACAAATTAATGCCTCACCAGTATCCAGTGTTAGAATGTCGCCACAGAATAACTTGATGTTTTTCCTGTGTTTTTTAAAATAACCGTGCAATATTAGAGAGGAGACAACAATTTGGTGTTTTTTTTCTAAGGTGGTCGTAGTTTACATGCAGCCCAGGCACTTGGGATCCCGTTCCTCAGCCCCTACCTCCAGTCGATTGGTTCGAACTACAAGCACGGCGCCAACTACGCAACGGCGGCCTCCACCGTGCTGCTGCCCAACACCTCCGTCTTCGTCACCGGGATCAGCCCTTTCTCCCTGGCGATTCAGCTCAACCAGATGAAACAGTTCAAGGTCAGAGTCCTCGAGCTCAGCCCCAAAGGTACGTACAGATGGGCCCAGTCGGTTCTTGGATAATGCTATCCGGACACTCTTAATTAAAATATTTTTTTGGGGGTACTCTGGCATGTGACACTTTGCCATCCATTCTATGATTTGTGCGGTGTCTTTGCTGCTCCCCGTTCTTATCAAAACAGAGCATGATATATAGAATTGATTGGACTACGGACGTCAATATGGCGAAGGCTGAGTCATAGAGCAGACCTGCCGACTGGGCAGTGCCGAAATCTTCACGAACTTTGCTCCCTAATAAACATATAAACTTACCGCTGCGCTTACCCAGGGTATCTTCCTCCCAAGGATGTCTTTGGGAAATCGCTCTATACACTGGACATAGGCCAGAACGACTTCACCTCCAACCTTGCTGCCATCGGAATCGAGGGCGTCAAACGGTATCTTCCTCAGGTAGCATGGACAATCTCATGGACGATAAAGGTGAGACTTTTTATCTTTCCCCGCTCTCAAAATCTCAATCCAATTCCATGCTGCATGCTGTTCGGCATTCAGAGGATTCCCTGCCGTGGACTCCTCTCACCGGTGTCTAGCTCTGTGGCTTTATATTGTTTCTCTCAGGAGCTATACGACTTGGGCGGGCGAACCTTCGTGGTCATGAACCTCGCGCCTATCGGTTGTTTCCCCGCGTTCCTCACGGAGCTGCCCCACAATAGCTCCGACCTCGATGAGTACGGCTGCATGGTCTCCTACAACAAGGCGGTTGCAGACTACAACGACATGCTAAGGGAAATCCTCCGGCAGACTCGAAGCGCCGTCCCGGACGCTGCCGTCGTGTACGTGGACACCCACGCCGTCAAGCTCGAGCTCTTCAGGCACCCCACCGACCGCGGTGAGTTCTGCATGCACAACGCCACCTCTGCCCTGAGTTGATCCACTGCGTCTCAGCTCCGCTGACATGATCAAACTGGGTGGTGGGTGTTAAATCTGCCTTGTGTCTGTGGAAGGGTTTGTGTACGGGACCAGAGCTTGCTGTGGGCACGGAGGCGGTGCTTACAACTTCGACCCGCGGGTCTTCTGCGGGAACAGCAAGGTGATCGATGGGACGACGGTGACGGCGACGGCCTGTGCCGATCCCCAGAACTACGTGAGCTGGGACGGCATCCACGCGACGGAAGCTGCCAACAAGCTCGTGGCATGGGCCATTCTCAACGGCTCCTACTCAGAGCCCCAGTTCCCTTTCTCCAAGTTCTGCGACCTGCATGCGATTGGGTGAATGGACAGCTCCTGCCGATCAAATCAAAGGCTCTCTCTTGAGTCTGTTAAATGCAGTGCATTAAATGCACTGATGTTTTACATGTGTTTTAAAATCTTCCCTCGTATGCACCTGCGAACGGACGTACGTGACCGTCGTGGAAGTAAAGGACACTCCGCGTTGCGGACATGATTCGCACACGGATGCAAGTGCGTGGTCGTGGGTGTGCTGTTTTTCTCGGTTTATCTCAGGTATACGTATATATATATATATATATACACACACTCTCTTTGGCCTGCACTAAAAATATACACAATCGGGTATCCTCTCGTCAGTTTTATTCTTTAGTCTTATTTTATTTTATTCTGTGATTCTCTATAATTTTATTCTTTATTGAGTTCTTATAAACTATATCAAGATTTGTCGAAGTTATTTTTAAGGACATGTCAACAAGAAAGTGGTGATATTTTACTAGAGAGTTGGCTTAATTATATCTACGAGATCATATTTCGAATTTTTTAATTAGTTTAAATATAATTATTTGTTATTTATTCTTTTATTTTTTGCACCATATTTCCAACAATCTAAAGGTTATATTGCATCGTGCTGTTGAAAATAAAAATAATAATTATAAATCTATCTCTCGATAAAATAAAAATAATAAATTGATTGTCGTTCTTGTATGCTAGTTGGGGTCCATTTTTCTCCTGCCTTCAATTCTCTTTAACAGAAGCAGAGCCAAACCGTGTAGGAATTTCCCGTAGGTAGATTACATCCTGTAGTTAGTTACGGTCGGATTGTTTTCTCGTTTGCTTAAAACGATTGTTTTCTTGTTGCATTAGATTTATGACATCCCGACATCCCGTAGATAAAGTAAATCCCGTAGATGAATTACCTGTTATTTTGACATTGCTGTCCACAAAGTGACGTTACACCGACCTATACCTACGAATAGATTGAACTATATCTACGATTTCATGAGTTTATATTTTCTATGGTTAAGGTCGTCGGTAAACGGTGTATCGTACTTACAGTGTGATAGAGTCGTAGGAATAGATACCTAAACTATTTATTGCCAATGTCGTACAAAAGTGATGTTTTATACTTATCATTTGGTAGAGCCGTAGTAATAGATAGTTATATATACTAAACTTATACCTACGGTTGAACTCGTAAGTACGTGATGTTAGATACCCGTAGGCACCTATTTTCAATCTACAAATTGAGTCGTTCTCTTATTCTCCTTGTTAATGCCCCAATTGTGGTGCGGACACCCGAGCAGTTGAGCGGCGCAACACGTCGAGCTACCGGTACCGCACAAGGAGTACGACGCGAGCCACCTCAGCATCCATCTTGCTCGGAGACAGCCTGGAGACGCCCCCTTGAGTCCCGGCATTTATCATATTTAGTTAGACTTTATTTGTGTGATGTGTGTTTATTTCATTTTATTCGGTATGTAATTTTGATTGTAAGAGGGGTTTATTTGTAAAATGGGACCCCCGGGTCCCACGGGCCCACAGACCCCCTCCCATTGGTCCACCTCAGCTCATGGGTCCCATGTGGGGTCAGTCAACATGTCAAATGGAGGCATCTAGAAGTTTGAATGGTAACATGCACATGGGAGACAAGTGGACTTCAAAGTCTAAGGTGGTTACCAAACATGTCCCCCTTGCCATTCTAGTCAATAGGCCGCCCCCCCTTATTTTTTTATTGTAATTTTTGTGTGTGTGTCACACTCAATCCAGGCCACCCATTCCCATCCCCTAGATCCGACGGTGGACAATGGATTTGAGATGTAACACATAAATACTTGTAATTTCCCATTTTGGAGGATTAATGCCATTTGAACTTGGAAAATTGCTTGAGCAAAGGCCTAGGCCGCCCCTCTCTCCCCCTTGGAGCTGTGAAGGCTTCCCTCTGAACGGTTTTTCAGGAACCACTCATCCCAGGATGAACGGTTCTTCAGGAACCACATATCTGGATGAAAGGTCCAGAATGGACCACATATACATGAACGGCCCCTTACTGGGCCGCACATCCAGGGATGGGCGGCCATCTCTGGACCGCCCATACCCTTGGGCGGCCCTGACAGGACCGCCCATCCACTTGGGCGGCCCAGGGAGAACCGCCCAAGTGCCAGACCCCCGTTCAGCCCCCGTTAAGCCTGATAGTTGTGCGGTTCAAACCGAACCGTTTATCTACCCAGTAATTGACTTAGTAATTATTATGATGCATCCATTTTAGTGTCATAATGACCATTTATAATTAGAAACCTATGGACGGCCACGTAGGAACCGTCCATCTCCCTGTGTCACAGAGTGACCCCTGTTCGGCCCCGGAATGCCCAGTTAGATGTACGGTCCATATAGAACCGTTTATCCCCACAGAGAGTGACTTAATACTTGTTCTAAGGCATTCATTTGCATGTCATTAATGATAATTAGTGAAATAGAAACTCATTTAATAATTAATTAAATATGCAACTAACTTTATGATTATTGCTTGTTATTCGTGTTTACGCGACTTACGCGAACTCGTTATCATCTTAAATTACTTTTCTTGGCATCTTGGGTTAATATATAACCTAATCCCTGTTAAATTGGCTTGGTATTAGGATTAATATGTCTGTTAACTTGCTGTTTAGCTGCTGTAGTACAGTAGAACAGCATGTTTAACTTTCCCACTTTACGCGAAGCCGATTGGCCGCTTAGCGTACTAGTTTCGGTTCTACCCCCAGAAACTCTATCCGGCGGTCTTACCGTCATCTTGGAACATCATTATAATCATGATTAGAATCTGTTTAAAACCAGCATACCTTGTTTTATGAGTTTAAACCGCTGGGTTAAGTCTTGGATCAAATCGGACGACCCGAGGCATGCGCGGTTAGTATTTGACCGCATAACCTCTTCGGCGGCCCAATCGTGACCGCATATCTTTATACGGCCCAGTATGGACCGTACATCTTGTTCTTGGGCCTCACTGTCTTTTAGACATGAGCGGCCCATATTGCACCGTTCTTACCTTAGGGCGGCCCACTGTCCGCCGTTCTTTTCTTGACTTCACGGGCTGAGTTTCAGTCCAGTTCCTGTACGTACGGTCCTGTATGAACCGTATATACCCATCGAGCGGCTCTGTTACGACCGCACATCTCTTGAAGATGAGTTTGACTGTGTTTTGTACTCTTGAATCCAAGGACAAGGTTAGTCCTTTAAATCTGAACTTATGGCAGAAATTCCTCTGATTAATTGGCCATTAAAATTGACTGAATGTCTGGACGGATGGGACGTTGGGCCCAGTAAATCAATGCCATCGCATCATAAGGGCCCGGTCTGGTCCTGGGGAGAGCGCCCGAAAGTTAGTGAGCCCATGGGATGTTAATGACAAGGTGGGGCATTGCACCGAAGTACTTGCTTGAGTGTTGGCGTCTATGACAAAAGTATCTTGTTACTTGTTACTTGTTACTTGATCATACTTGGTTAAATGTTTAAAATACTTGCTTGTTGGCCAATTCCTTACTACTATCTCTTGTTATATCTCCTGTTGTAAATTCTTGTATTTGTTATTCTTGTTAATCATTATCAATTATATATTTCTTGACCTTGCAAGATCTTGTTATTACCGTTGTTTCATTATATCATCATTACCTTTTTATTGCATTATCGTTTGTATCATGACATTTTAAAAATGTAATTAAACTGTTAATCACTTATACATGTCTGTTATTTCCTACCGAGCGTTAGCTCATAGTTGTGTTTCCCCCCTTTCCAGGCTCTTCAGGTGACGCGCTTACCGACGGGGAAGGGCAGGAGTGATGTCTTAAGTGTTTCAGTTCTAGTGTGTTAGCAGTGTGTTTATTGTTAGTTGTGATTGGAGAGCATTTAGTTTCAGTTATGTTGTTGAGTCTTAGTGATTGTTATTCCACGTTGTATTAAGTTGCCTTTGAGATTATTGTATCAGTTTGGTTGTTAAATGATCATTTAGTATTTCCTTTCCATAGCACTTGTGTATATTTAGATTAGTTCTCTCTCTTTCCTGCTTGCCTCTGACTGTACGTCCCGATATTTCCGCCTTGTTCGGGGTGTGATAGTTTAGTTGGTATCAGAGCCTAGGTTTCACATTCCTAGGTTTTCTTAAGTTCTTAAGTTCTAGGTTTCCTAAGTTCTTGCATGGCATCCCAATAACCCGGTATATCAAAAGATGTTGTCCGAACGTTAGGCTACGCCTATCGGAAGGTCGCATACTTGCGCGAGTGGTCTTCGGACCGGTTATCTCCGCCAGGTACCGAGTTTTGGTTGTGTCTAGGTGTTTTAGACCCCTAATCTTGTTAAAGTCTAGGACCTGACCTGGTGAGAATGGGTAGAAACTTGGGTTAAGTTCGTTTCTTAATCGTGTAATTAATTATCTTGAATTAACATAAGTAATCTATTTCTCGTGTAGATGGCAGCTGATCGCGCCGAATGGAGGAACCTGCAGCGCACGGTTCAAGGCCTTACCCAGGCCCTTCAGCAAGTGGCTCAGGCAGGAGCGGCACCACATGGCACCGGTGATCTATACCGGAACTTTTGCGGGATGAATCCGCCTAGATTCGCGGGTTCGACCGACCCCGACCAAGCCGAGCACTGGCTAGATGAGATGGGGAGAATATTTGAAGTTATGCAATGCACCAACCAGGAGCGTGTCCTTCTCTCGACATTTCAATTGGAGCGTGATGCACGTACTTGGTGGGATTCTATCAAGGCGACTCTCGGTGATCATCAGGTTACGTGGGAAGAGTTCGAGGAATTTTTCAACGGCAAGTATTTTTCTGACCGAGTGCAAGAGAAGAAGGCGGCAGAGTTCGCGGCCTTGAAGCAACGAGGTTTGTCCGTGGCAGAGTATGAGGCTCAATTTGCACGGCTTTCTCGATATGCTACACACCTTATTTCCACCGAGAAAATGAAGGCGAAGCGTTTTCTCAACGGATTGAAGCTGCATTATATTAACCAACTGGCACCAATGGAGATTTCCACTTATTCCGAGATGGTGAGAAAGGCTCAAGTTCTAGAGGATACCCTCGAAATGACGGAGAGAATCCGTGGAAGCGGTGCGAAGAAGGAACAACCTACGGGTTCCGGGAGTGTCAAACCTGGGTATACCAAGAAGAGGCCTGTTAGTGGACCTAGTTCGTGGAGCGGGTCCGGATCGTGGAAGGGCAAGATGCCGAGGCATGAAGACAAGAAGCCTGGCCCTATTGTTCCGTTTAAGGGCGTGTGCAAGTATTGTGATCGTCCAGGTCACAAGGTGGAGGAATGCTGGCGCAAGCTGGGCGCCTGTTTGCGATGTGGAAGCAAAGAGCACCGTATCCCCAACTGTCCTTTGATAGCAGAGCAAGCAACACCGGTAAAACCGCAAGTCTTCAAGAAACCGCAAGGGAAGCTCCAAGCTCTGTATGCAGAAGAAGCGAAAACAGCCGAAGATGGTGGACTCGTCGAAGGTACTCTTATTATACTCGACAAGCCAGCATTTGTTCTTTTTGATACTGGTGCAACACATTCCTTTATTTCTCGGAGTTTTGCTAAGTCATTAGCTATGGAACCAGTTATGATGGATACTCCGTTAGAGATTTCAACCCCTATTGATACTAGATCGGCAATCCAGCATTTCTATCCTTCTAGTAAGGTTTTGATTGGTGAGCAGAACTTTCCAGCTGATTTGATTTGCATGGACATGAAGGGTTATGACGTAATTCTAGGAGCAGATTGGTTGGCCAGATATGAGGCCAATGTTCATTGTAGTTCTGGCTCGGTGTCTTTTACTAGGCACCCGAGACTTTCTTTTGTGGGTGTTAAGCACCATAACTCTGTATCGCTTATTTCGGCTCTTCGAGCTGATAAGCTGATGAGGCGAGGATGTGAGGCTTTTCTAGCCTTTATCTATGCAACCCCTGAGCAGCAGATTGAGATCAAGGACATTCCTATCGTCCGAGATTTTTCTGATGTCTTTCCAGAGGAATTACCAGGACTTCCTCCTGAGCGAGAAGTTATCTTCTCTATTGACCTCTTTCCGGGCACATCTCCTATTTCCAAGGCTCCTTACCGTATGTCTCCTGCGGAACTGAGGGAGTTGAAGCAACAGTTGATGGAGTTACTCGAGAAGGGCTTTATTCGTCCTAGTACGTCTCCGTGGGGAGCCCCTGTATTGTTTGTTCGGAAGAAAGATGGTTCGATGAGATTATGCATCGATTATCGGCAGTTAAACCAGTTGACTGTCAAGAACAAATATCCACTGCCGAGGATTGATGAGTTATTTGACCAGATAGCGGGAGCTCAATATTTCTCTAAGATCGATCTTCGATCTGAATATCACCAGTTGCGGATTAAGGAGGAGGATATCTATAAATCGGCTTTTCGCAGCAGGTATGGTCATTTTGAATTTGTCGTTATGCCTTTTGGTCTAACGAATGCTCCGGCAGCCTTCATGCAGTTGATGAACAATGTATTTCGGCCCTATCTTGATCAATGGGTCTTGGTATTTATTGAAGACATCTTGATCTATTCCAAGAGTGAAGTGGAGCATGCTGAACATCTGAGGATGGCATTACAATTATTGAGAGATCCTCAACTTTATACCAAGTTTAGTAAGTGTGAATTCTGGCTGCAAGAAGTGTCCTTTCTCGGACATATTATCACCCAGGAAGGTATTTCTGTGGATCCTTCGAAGGTTGAGGCAGTGAAGAATTGGGAGCAGCCTACCAATGTGACGGAAGTTAGAAGTTTTCTTGGCCTGGCAGGTTATTATCGAAGGTTTATCCAGGATTTCTCTAAGATTGCGGTACCTATGACAAGGTTAACCCGCAAGGAGAACAAGTTTGATTGGTCAGGCGATTGCCAGCAAAGCTTTCAGACTCTAAAGGATTGTTTGACTACTGCACCTATATTGACTTTACCTTCTGGTGAAGGAGGATTTGTCGTTTATACTGATGCTTCAGGAATTGGCTTAGGCTGTGTACTTATGCAGCATGGGAAGGTGATTGCCTATTCTTCTAGGCAGTTGAGGAAGCACGAGGAGAATTATCCTGTTCATGATTTGGAACTTGCAGCAGTCGTATTTGCTTTGAAAATTTGGAGGCATTACCTGTATGGAGAATCTTTCACGGTATTTTCAGACCACAAGAGCTTGAAGTATTTATTCTCTCAGAAGGAACTCAATATGCGGCAGCGCAGATGGTTGGAGTATTTGAAGGACTTCGACTTTTCTATTGAGTATCATCCTGGCAAAGGCAATGTTGTGGCAGACGCATTGAGCCGGAGGCCAGTAGCTAGATTGTCAAGTCTCATGTTGCAAGAGTGGAAGTTACTGGAACAGTTATCTAGTCTGGATCTTAATATTGACAATGATCGGGTTTTGATTGCTCAGATTCAACTTAAACCTGAATTATTGATGGAGATCAAGTCCTTGCAAGATAATGATCCCGAGCTGGTACAGATCAAGGGAAGCTTGAGCAGCAGACCTGATTTCGGGTTGGCTGATGATGGTAGATTATTATTTAAAGGCAGAACTTGTGTACCGGATGAAGATACAGTAAAGAACAAGATTCTTGTGGAAGCTCATAGATCCAGATACACCATTCATCCCGGAGGCACTAAGATGTACAGAGATTTGAAGCGATCCTTTTGGTGGATGAATATGAAGAGGGAAATCGCTGACTTCGTAAGTAAATGCTTGGTTTGCCAACAAGTTAAAGCTGAGCACTTCAGACCGGCAGGGAAATTGAAACCACTCGACATACCCCAATGGAAGTGGGAGAGTATTGGCATGGATTTCATTATGGGTTTGCCTAGAACTCGTGGTGGATTTGATGTAATTTGGGTGATTGTTGACCGATTGATAAAATCAGCTCATTTCTTATCCATTAAGTCTAAGTGGACAGTCGATGTATTGGCTGCTTTGTATTTGAAGGAAGTGGTGAGATTACATGGTATTCCAGTGAATATAGTATCTGATCGAGACCCTAGATTCACTTCTCATTTCTGGAAGGGACTGCAAGAGTCTCTTGGTACTCGTCTGAATTTCAGTACTGCTTTTCATCCACAGACAGATGGACAGACGGAGAGAACCAATCAGATAGTGGAAGATATGCTGCGGGCATGTATGATTGACTTTGGTGGTACTTGGAATGAGCATTTGGCACTAATTGAATTCGCCTACAATAACAGCTATCAGTCTAGTATTCAGATGACTCCATTTGAAGCCTTGTATGGGAGAAGCTGTCGATCCCCGTTGTGTTGGGATGAGGTAGGTGAGAAACAGTGGCTTGGACCGGATCTTGTCTCGGAATCTTCACAGAACATCAGTGTTATCCGAGACCGATTACAAGTAGCCCAGTCAAGACAGAAGAGTTATGCCGACAACAGGAGAAGAGCATTGGAATTTCAGGTTGGCGAGCATGTGTTCATAAAGGTCTCTCCGACGAGAGGGATCCGAAGATTTGGCATTCATGGCAAGCTGAGTCCGAGGTACATTGGTCCATTCGAGATTCTAGATAGAGTGGGAGAGGTGGCATACAGGCTGGCCTTACCGCCTCAATTGTCTGGCGTGCACAACGTCTTCCATATTTCTATGTTACGGAAGTATGTGTACGACCCCACCCATGTTATACAGCATGTGAATTTCAAGCTGAAGGAGGATTTGACCTATGAGGAAAGATCGATAAAGGTTCTGGACCGGAAGCAACAGCAACTCCGGAATCGTTCAATACCGATGGTCAAGATTCAGTGGAGTAGGCGTGGGACCGAAGAAGCCACGTGGGAGTCTGAAGAGACTATGCGGAAGCGGTATCCTGACTTATTCTAGGTGAGCGATCTCTTTCCCTACTCTCAGTCTTAGTGCAGTGAATTTGGAGGACCAAATTCCTTTAAGTAGGGGAGGGTGTAAGACCCCGAATTATTTTATTGGATTTAATATATTTATTTAGCTCTTGTTAATTAAGAATTGAATTTCTATTGATTTAATAATTGAATTTCAGATTTATTAATATTTAATTCCTTAGAATTAGAATAGTGATAATTTCGACCACCTTATAAAAATCCATAAAAATGGTAAACAGATTAAGGTCGAGGTAGATAACAACTTTTCCTTCTGGCATTAGGCCATTGCAAATCCGTGGGAAGATCTATTTAGAGTTTAAACCCAAAAGTGCACACTTTTGACCCATACCTAACCCTTGGATTAAAACACGAAATTCGACCTCAATACTCAACCAAATGATCTGAAATCAGTGGCAAATGGAAGGCCACAATGTAAGGAACATTTACCCTCAATCAATTTGAGGTAAACCTAGCCCCAACACGTGCTGCCGACATAGTTTGGTCAAGTCAAAGATTTCGGCGCCGTTTCTAAACACGTAGCTTGCAGCAGCGAATACTCCCAACTCCGAAGGCTCCAGAAGCTCTATGAGCTATCAAAATGAAGCCCTACGAGTCTTCTTTCATTTGGCTACTGTGGGGTTCACTGAAGTTTCAGATCTGGGGAGATCTAGCTCGAATTGTGGAGGTGGGTCAGCAGGCCGTTGGCTTCCCTTCATCCCTCTTTGATCCATCGATTGAGGTAGGAATTCTCAACCAATTTTTGATCATGAGTATAGAAAATTGTTCCTCTCATCGAGCTCTATCCATTGGTGGCAAAAGCCCCAATTTTCATTAGGTATCCGTGGAGAAATCAAGCTTTTTGTGAGGTGCTGTCCAAGTGTTCTTCATCCTAGGGTTTGAGTTTTCTCTCTCCGATTTGAGGTAGGTGTAACAGACCAAACTCTAATTAATTTATATGATGTAATAAGCATGATATTAGCTTTCATTTCACGTAGAAAGCCCTAAGTTTCATGAAGCATACTTATAGAATTTCTGTTTATAGTAACAGCATGTTTTAGACCTAGTTCGATGTGTTCATCCGAAGTGATTTATGATTTCAAAGTATTAATATTAATCCTCATGAACCATATCTTATATGGTTGGATTCACCATCGAAGTAGCTTTCATTTGAGCCAAGAAGCCCCAAATTCCATTCTGTATGTAGAGAGAATTTAACGTTTTAGTCACAGCGTGTCAGAATTAGGGTTTCATGTGTTCTTGACTTAATAGATCTCAATTCCAGCAATTGATCATGCAATTGACCTTGTAGATAGGTAGAGTTTTGTATTAGCTTTCCATTGATACCAAAATCCCCTTATTTGGAGTCCAATTGCATTAGTTATGATCATTTTAGTGTAACCCTATCCAAACCCTAGTTCCCGGCGTTCACCGGACGCGGCAGGGATGACCGGCGAAGACCCAGAGATGGGCGGTCTTACGATAGACCGTCCCACTCCAGCCCACCTTTTGACCAATTTTGACCCTAGCATGCCCCTAGTGGAACGGTTTTTCAGGAACCACTCATCCCAGATGAACGGTTCTTCAGGAACCACATATCTGGATGAAAGGTCCAGAATGGACCACATATACATGAACGGCCCCTTACTGGGCCGCACATCCAGGGATGGGCGGCCATCTCTGGACCGCCCATACCCTTGGGCGGCCCTGACAGGACCGCCCATCCACTTGGGCGGCCCAGGGAGAACCGCCCAAGTGCCAGACCCCCGTTCAGCCCCCGTTCAGCCCCCGTTCAGCCTGATAGTTGTGCGGTTCAAACCGAACCGTTTATCTACCCAGTAATTGACTTAGTAATTATTATGATGCATCCATTTTAGTTTCATAATGACCATTTATAATTAGAAACCTATGGATGGCCACGTAGGAACCGTCCATCTCCCTGTGTCACAGAGTGACCCCTGTTCGGCCCCGGAATGCCCAGTTAGATGTACGGTCCATATAGAACCGTTTATCCCCACAGAGAGTGACTTAATACTTGTTCTAAGGCATTCATTTGCATGTCATTAATGATAATTAGTGAAATAGAAACTCATTTAATAACTAATTAAATATGCAACTAAATTTATGATTATTGCTTGTTATTCGTGCTTACGCGACTTACGCGAACTCGTTATCATCTTAAATTACTTTTCTTGGCATCTTGGGTTAATATATAACCTAATCCCTATTAAATTGGCTTGGCATTAGGATTAATATGTCTGTTAACTTGCTGTTTAGCTACTGTAGTACAGTAGAACAGCATGTTTAACTTTCCCACTTTACGCGAAGCCGATTGGCCGCTTAGCGTACTAGTTTCGGTTCTACCCCCGGAAACTCTATCCGGCGGTCTTACCGTCATCTTGGAACATCATTATAATCATGATTAGAATCTGTTTAACACTAGCATACCTTGTTTTATGAGTTTAAACCGCTGGGTTAAGTCTTGGATCAAATCGGACGACCCGAGGCATGCGCGGTTAGTATTTGACCGCATAACCTCTTCGGCGGCCCGATCGTGACCGCATATCTTTATACGGCCCAGTATGGACCGTATATCTTGTTCTTGGGCCTCACTGTCTTTTAGACATGAGCGGCCCATATTGCACCGTTCTTACCTTAGGGCGGCCCACTGTCCGCCGTTCTTTTCTTGACTTCACGGGCTGAGTTTCTGTCCAGTTCCTGTACGTACGGTCCTGTATGAACCGTATATACCCATCGAGCGGCTCTGTTACGACCGCACATCTCTTGAAGATGAGTTTGACCGTGTTTTGTACTCTTGAATCCAAGGACAAGGTTAGTCCTTTAAATCTGAACTTATGGCAGAAATTCCTCTGATTAATTGGCCATTAAAATTGACTGAATGTCTGGACGGATGAGACGTTGGGCCCAGTAAATCAATGCCATCGCATCATAAGGGCCCGGTCTGGTCCTGGGGAGAGCGCCTGAAAGTTAGTGAGCCCATGGGATGTTAATGACAAGGTGGGGCATTGCACCGAAGTACTTGCTTGAGTGTTGGCGTCTATGATAAAAGTATCTTGTTACTTGTTACTTGATCATACTTGGTTAAATGTTTAAAATACTTGCTTGTTGGCCAATTCCTTACTACTATCTCTTGTTATATCTCCTGTTGTAAATTCTTGTATTTGTTATTCTTGTTAATCATTATCAATTATATATTTCTTGACCTTGCAAGATCTTGTTATTACCGTTGTTTCATTATATCATCATTACCTTTTTATTGCATTATCGTTTGTATCATGACATTTTGAAAATGTAATTAAACTGTTAATCACTTATACATGTCTGTTATTTCCTACTGAGCGTTAGCTCATAGTTGTGTTTCCCCCCTTTCCAGGCTCTTCAGGTGACGCGCTTACCGACGGGGAAGGGCAGGAGTGATGTCTTAAGTGTTTCAGTTCTAGTGTGTTAGCAGTGTGTTTATTGTTAGTTGTGATTGGAGAGCATTTAGTTTCAGTTATGTTGTTGAGTCTTAGTGATTGTTATTCCACGTTGTATTAAGTTGCCTTTGAGATTATTGTATCAGTTTGGTTGTTAAATGATCATTTAGTATTTCCTTTCCATAGCACTTGTGTATATTTAGATTAGTTCTCTCTCTTTCCTGCTTGCCTCTGACTGTACGTCCCGATATTTCCGCCTTGTTCGGGGCGTGACAGGTTGCCTCGCACTATAGTGTCTGACCGTGATGTTAGATTCACTTCCTATTTTTGGAAGACACTATGGCATACGATGGGTACGCACCTCAAGTTTTCCACTGCATATCATCCCCAGACAAATGGTCAGACCGAGGTGGTCAATAGGAGCCTGGGAGACCTTTTGAGGTGTCTTGTTAGGGACCGCATTGGGGATTGGGATCTCATTCTACCCATGGCCGAGTTTGCATATAATGATTTGGTGAATAGGTCTACCGGCATGAGTCCATTTGAGATTGTCACAGGTCGTAGGCCTAGGAAACCCGTTGACCTTATCCCCACGCCTATCCATGCTAGAGTGTCGGAGTCGGCCGAGTCGTTTGCTAGACATGTTAGGAGTTTACATGACGACATCCGTCGTCACATTGAGGCTAGTAATGCACGTTACAAGGAGTTAGCCGATACCCACCGACACCACCGAGAGTTCCAATAGGGTGAATATGTCATGATTAGGGTAAGACCTGAACGGTTTCCCTCTAGAACCGTTAAGAAGTTGCAAGCTCGCGGAGCCGGTCCATTCAGAGTGTTGAAACGCATTGGATCCAATGCGTACGTTTTGGACTTGCCCGAGGAATACAGTATAAGCTCTACTTTCAATGTATCAGATCTAGTTACATATAGGGACCCAGCGGTGATCCCTAGTGAGCCTTTCGAGCCATCTCCTCCCCTTGTGAGTGACCCCACACCTGAGTGTCCACCTCCAGCCCCGTTGTCACGGCAGCGTGAGCATATAGATCATATACTGGATGAGCAGGTGACAGTTACCAGGAGTGGATCCTACCCGCGCTACCTAGTGCGATGGAGAGGATGGCCCGCTATCGAGGACACATAGATCACGCATGGCGAGTTGCAGCGGATCGATCCGAACCTTCTGGAGAGATACAGGAGCGATGCAGACCCTTACTCGACAGGGTCGAGTTTCTCCCACCCGGGGAGAATTGGTGCGGACACCCGAGCAGTTGAGCGGCGCGACACGCCGAGCCACCGGTACCGCACACAGAGTACGACGCGAGCCACCTCAGCATCCATCTGGCTCGGAGACAGCCTGGAGACGCCCCCTTGAGTCCCGACATTTATCATATTTAGTTAGACTTTATTTGTGTGATGTGTGTTTATTTTATTTTATTCGTATGCAATTTTGATTGTAAGAGGGGTTTATTTGTAAAATGGGACCCCCGGGTCCCACGGGCCCACAGACCCCCTCCCATTGGTCCGCCTCAGCCCATGGGCCCTATGTGGGGTCAGTCAACATGTCAAATGGAGGCATCTGTTGGATTTTGTGTCTTCCTTAAGTGTTTTGATGATGAGCAACACTATGTTAACTGTTGTTCTTCTTAATCAGATATCTTGCACTTGAATTATCCATGTTTTACAAGAAATAGCTGCTAAGAGGTAATACTTCGCGTGTCCGTACTGTTTCTGTACTTCATGTTGTTTCAGTTGTGTGCTGATGGTCTTCGAGCTGTTTCTTCTGAAGTAGCTCGAGTTGCTTCTGTATGAACCTCGTGTCATTAGCATTCATGTTGTTCATCTCGAGTCATTCTGTATGATTGCTCTTGTGTTTTCATATCACTTAGTGTTGTTCCTTGAGTCGTTTCATGTCTGGGTTCACTGCTTCATCACGTGTCGTGATAGCCGTGTCTGTCCTTCGTCCTCGTGTTGTTGTTTTTACTTCATGCACTCTTCTCTAAGTTCAAGCGTTAAATATCTCAAGTCGAGTCTGTCAGTGCTGTCTCCATGTCATCCACTTCGTGTCGGTTTCTGTGTTGGTCTGCATGTTGTGTCTGTGTCTTTCATATTATTTCAGTAGTTATGTCTTCGTGTTATGTTTATGCACTTCGTGTCGTTTTCTTTGTATTCTGTCTTCGTGTTGGCTTTTCGCTTTAGACTTCGTGTCTTTCTCACCTTGACCACACTCCGTGTCGATTCTTGAGTTTCATCTTCGTGTTGTTTTCAAACTCGTGTCGGTTTCTGTTACACTTCGTGTTGCTTTCTGTAGACCTCGTGTCTTGCTTGTTTGCAACCACTTCGTGTCGGTTTCTGTTGTCAGCTCGTGTCGTTTTCCTTGTTGTGTCTTCGTGTCATTTTTGTTCTATTGCGTGCAGAACATTGCAGCACCTCGTGTTGCTTCCTGTGCCACCTCGTGTCGTTCTCTGTGTAGTGTGTGTTTTGGTCACCACTATACTTCGTGTCGTTTTTCTCTGTAGTGTTAAACATTATTAGTATGTATCTCGTGTCGTTCTTTTCTTAACTCGTGTAGTAGTCACGTCATGTTGCTATTATATGCCTCATGCAGCTTTGCTTTCTGTGGCCATACAGCGTGTTAGTGGCTTTTAGTTTCATTACAGGTCTGAGGAAGAACATTCCACACACCTGGGCTGCACGTGATCCGAGACAAGAGGAACCAACCTAATAAAGGCACGTGGCAGGAAGATTCTGGATCGAGCGTGGGAGGCACACGCGTTTTGTGCCCTATCCACCTGCTGTTGCTTATATAAATAGAACCCTTCGTCCTCAGATGAAGATTATCGAAGAAAAGAGGAATAGAAGAAAGAGCAGAAAATAGAGAGTCCTTCGATCCACAGAAAAAGAAAAGAAAGAAGAAAGAATAGCAGAGAGAAAGAGAGAGTAGAAGAGTGATCAGAAGAATTGTTCTGACTTGCGGATCAAATCCGAAGTCTATTGCTCAATTTGAGCTACATTGTTTCATTTTCTGGAATTTGATTTCCTTCGATCGTGGTTTTCATTTCTTGTTCTTATCCTTCTTTAACTGTCCTCGTTTGTGTTTCCGATCCTCTGGATTGAGGTCGGGGTCCTCCTGTGAGATCAGGAGAAGGGAGATCTGATCTCCGGTTTGCAAGCAGCAGGTGGGCTGCTTGTGGGTTCCCTCCGGGTTTGGAGGAAGAGGGGTCTTCGACCTCTGGTTCACTAGTAGTGGGGTTGCTACTAGTGGGGTTCCCTCTTGGTAAAGAGGAAGAGAGACGTGAGTCTCTGGGTTCTAGTAACTGTGAATTGCTAGAAGTTCCCTCCGGGTAGGAGGAAGAGGAGAGGTTGTTCTCCTGGGAAGCTGTGTATCAGCTTTTGTTTGGCAAGCTGTGTTGCCCAGCCGATAGTGAAGCCACACTCGGTTTGAGTGTGGGGTGGATGTAGGTCTGAAGGACCAAACCACCTTAAAATCCTCTGAGTTCTTGTGTGATCGTCTGTGGTGATATTGTGGTGTGCCTTCTATTCTCTCGAGCTATTGTCTGCACTGCATTCTTTTTGATAGTTAGAGTTTGAGATTATTTGCGTTTAGCGAAATACATTACAGTAATTTTTTAATTCTTCGAAAAATAGTGATCTATTCATCCCCTCCCCTTCTAGATCACTTCATACTTTACTTATCAGTTGGTATCAGAGCAGGTTTTTCCCAGAATGTGGTCCAACGGCCAGGGAAACGGATCCACTGGTCCTCGCAGTTTCATAGCTGATGGGCAGTCTATCACCCGTCCCCCCTTCTTTGATGGTAATAATTACTTCTTTTGGAAGAACAGGATGGAAGTCTTTATCAGGGCCCAAAGCCACAAGCTATGGAAAGTAATTACAGATGGTCCATACACCCTTCCACCGAACGAAGATATGTGGACAGAAGATCAGGTTAAACTCTCCGCACTGAATTGGACAGCTCTTAACATCATACAGTGCGCCGTCCACCCGGAAGAGTATTCGAGGATCTCAGCGTGCAAGACTGCAAAGAACATGTGGGATGAGTTGCAGTTAATTCATGAGGGCACATCTCAGGTGAAAGCTACCAAGATCAACATGCTTACAACTCAATATGAGTTATTTAAGATGAAGCCAGAGGAGTCGATCACAGAAATGTATGCCAGATTATCTGTGATCATCAACAGTCTGAAAGGCCTTGGAAAAGACATTCAACAAGAAGACATAGTCAGAAAGATCCTTAGGTCTCTAACTCCCATCTGGGATACTAAGGTGACTGTCATAGAGGAATCAAGAGATTTATCCATCATGACAGTAACCCAGCTGATTGGATCTCTCATGACCCATGAAATGAATTTCAAACAAGGAAACGATGGGCATGACAGAAAGGGAAAGAATGTTGCTCTGAAGGTCTCACGACATACTAAGAAGAGCAGCAGCAGCAGCAGCAGTGATGGTAGCAGCGAAGGCTCTGATGGATTCTCAGACCTGGACAAGGACGAGCAAGCTATGCTCACCAGGCAATTCAGAAAGTTCCTGAGAACTAAAGGAAAATTCTACAGGAGGAAGAAATTTAATGTTGCAAGGAAGTCTCCTGAACGAGAATTTGAGAAGAACCGGTTTGCTAAGAAGATCACTTGCTATCATTGTCAGAAACCCGGTCACATGAAAAGTGGATGTCCAGAGCTACAAGCTAAGGCTCCCGGACACCAGAAGAAGATGGTGCACAAGAAGAAGAAGGCCATGCTGTGCACATGGAGCGACGAGGAGGAGGATCCAGAAGCCACTTCGTCCAGTGAAGATGAAGAGAAGACTTGCCTCATGGCCGATCATGATAAAGAGGTAACAAACGTATTTGAGAATTCTACTTTGGATGATTGGGAGGACGCCTATGGCGACCTGTTAAGTAAATATAATTTTTTAACCAAGGAGCACAGAATGCTTAGATGTAAGTTTCATTCTCTTTCTGAGGAACACTCTACTGTTGTCACTGATAGCATGAAAACCAAGGAGATGGCCATTGAGCTAGACCAGGTTAAAGGTGAGATTGAGAGGTTGAGAATGGAAAGAGAGGAGAGTCTAGCTAGGATGAATGAGCTGAAGTGTAAAGCTAAAGAGTGTAAAGGAGAGATTAGACTGATGGCTGAAAAATATGTGGGAGTTAGAAAAGTTAATCAAGAACTCCAGGACCAATGTAATGAATTTCAGAAGGAGATTGAGGACAAAGAAAAAATGCTTGAGAAGTTTACAGAGGGGAGAAACAACCTGAATGCCCTTCTGGGGTCGAGGGTAAACTTCAATAGGGAGGGATTAGGATACAATCCCACTAGTAAAAAACCCTTTGAATTTAAAACTACCACGTTCTGCCCCGCCAAGGGCAAAGAGAAACTGGAAACACCATCCAGCTCCAATTCTGTCTCTACAATGAAGTTTTCGACCAGCAAATTCATTCAATCCACTGGTCAGCAACCTAAGTCAGGAAATCCTGAGACAAGAATTGCTCCTGTGCAACAGGTGTGGAACAAAGGTTCTCACAGAACCAGTCCTATTGATGTCACTAAAAGGGTGAAAAGTTTTGTTAAGAAAGCTCATCATGCTAGTTATCAAGGAGAGCATGCCAACATTCACCATTTTCAGCACAATTTTCATTGGAATAAAAATGCTTGCATGAATTATACTCAACACACACGCATATCCTCTAAGAGGCCAACCAACAATGTTTTTGTTCAGAAACAGCATAGTTCTACTAAGAATAGGTTCATTCAACACCCACCAAGAAATGCCAAAAGGGAAGAATTAACCCACATAAAACCACTGAAGAGAACAGTAAAACAAATGTGGGTTCCTAAGTGCCTTTTGCATAATCTGAAAACTGGTTTTGGACCCAATTTGAATTGGGTCCCACATTACTCTGTCTAAACTTTTACAGGTCAACCTGGCAGCTGAGCATAACAAGTGGTATCTTGACAGCGGCTGTAGCAGGCACATGACAGGAGACCGGTCCAAATTCAGCAAACTGAAAAAGAAGTTTGGGGGCCTGGTCAAATTTGGTGGAAATAACAGAGGAAGAATTATTGGAATTGGTACGGTTGGTAAGTCCTCTACTAACTCCATTGAAGATGTGTACCTTGTAGAAGGACTTCAGCACAACTTGATAAGTATAAGTCAACTTTGTGACAAAGGACACAAGGTACTTTTTGACCACAATTCTTGCACGGTTTTTGAGCTGGATTCTGATAACATCATGTTCAAAGGTCATAGAGTAAATAATGTGTACATCGTTGATCTGGATGATAATTCTGAAACAAACTTGTGTTTGTCTGCTAATTCTGAACAGGTTGCTTTTGACTGGCATAGGCGTCTAGGCCATGCTAGTGTGTCTACTTTGAATAAACTGTCTAATCTTAACCTAGTTAGAGGTTTGCCCAGAATAAAATTTCAGTTAGGGTCCAAGCTCTGTGATGCTTGTGCTCAAGGTAAACAAACTCGTGCAGTTTTTAAATTGAGAACTGAGAGTCTCTCATCTAAACCGCTACAGCACTTGCACATGGACCTCTTTGGCCCTACTCGAGTACAAAGTCTGTCAGGTAAGAGATATGGTCTAGTCATAGTTGATGACTTCACTAGATTTTCTTGGTTGTTCTGTTTAGCAAATAAAAATGATGCTTTTGTTCACTTTGAAGAACTTTTCAATAAAATCAAACTGCAAGGTGAATATAATATCATTACAATTCAGTCTGACCATGGAGGAGAGTTTGAGAACTCTTCATTTTCTGAATTTTGCTCAAAAGAGGGAGTGACTCACAGATTCTCTTCTCCCAGGACACCGGAGCAGAATGGAATTGTTGAGAGAAGAAACAGGTCAATAATTGAAATGGCCAGGACTATGCTAATTGAGAGTGGACTTCCAAGGAGATTTTAGGCAGAAGCTGCAAATACAGCATGCTACATTTTAAATCGAGCTTTGGTAAGACCTACTCACAAGAAAACCCCTTATGAACTCCTCAAGGGTAAGCAGCCAAACATTTCTTACTTTAAAATCTTTGGTTCCAAATGTTTCATCCACAATAATGGTAAGAATGGTTTGGATAAGTTTGAAGCAAGAAGCTCTCCTGGAATGTTTCTCGGATATTCAGAAACCTCTAGGGCTTCCAGAGTTTTCAATAAAGATGAGCAAACTGTTGAAGAAACACCTCATGTAGTGTTTGATGAGAATGCTCTATCTAACAAAATGATAAATGATGACAGGGAGCCATCTGATGAGGGAGATTTCTTGGAGAAAATTGAAGAAGAAGAGATGCAGCCAGCTGCTCAACCAGAAAACTTACAACAAGAAGGAGCAACTGAGGTAGGTGAACCCTCAGGTGAGGTAATATTTCACAAAGATCACCCTAGTGAAAATGTCATAGGTAATTTGCATGATCCCCCTAGGACAAGGTCTCATTTTAGAATTGTCCAAGAACAGGACTTAGCTGCTTTGACATCTCAGGTAGAACCCAAGACTGTGGAAGAAGCTTTAAAACATGATTCTTGGGTATCCTCCATGGGTGAGGAATTAAATCAATTTGAGAAAAATAATGTATGGAAACTAGTTCCTAGACCTGAAAACACTCATGTCATAGGCACTAAATGGGTTTTCAAGAATAAGATTGATGAAAATGGAGCTATCTCTAGAAACAAAGCAAGACTTGTAGCTCAAGGCTACAGTCAGGAATTTGGTGTGGATTTTGATGAATCCTATGCTCCAGTGGCTAGGATGGAAGCTATAAGAATTCTGTTTGCATTTGCATGCTCTAGAAACATTCGGCTACAGCAAATGGATGTCAAAAGCGCATTTTTAAATGGGTTGTTGAAGGAAGAGGTATATGTTGAACAACCTCCTGGGTTTAATTTCTCTGTTCAGCCTAACATGGTTTTTAGGTTGAATAAAGCCCTCTATGGATTGAAGCAGGCTCCCCGAGCCTGGTATGAGAGACTTTCTGAATTCCTTTTGAGCAAGGGGTACACTCGAGGTAAGGTTGACCAAACCCTCTTCACCAAAAATCTCGGAAAGGATTTAATAGTGGTCCAGGTATATGTTGATGATATCATCTTCGGATCTAACAATTCAAAATTATGTAAAGATTTTTCTGAGTCTATGTCCCAAGAATTTGAAATGAGTTTAGTTGGCGAACTAAAATATTTTCTTGGGCTACAGGTCAAACAGATGGATGATGGTTGCTTCATAAATCAAACCAAGTATACTCTGGAGATGCTGAAAAGGTTCGAAATGACCAACCTCAAGACAATCTCAACACCCATGGGTACCAGCTCCTCACTAGATTCAGACGAAAAAGGTAAAGAGGTGGATGCTAAATTATATAGAGGTATGATCGGTTCACTCCTCTACTTAACAGCATCCAGGCCTGACATTCAATTTAGTGTAGGGATGTGTGCCAGATACCAGGCTAGACCTACTAAATTGCATCTGGCAGCTGTAAAGAGAATCTTTAGATACTTATCTGCCACCCATGATCTAGGTCTCTGGTATCCTACATCATGTAGTTTAGATCTCATTGCATACACTGATGCAGATTATGCAGGATGTAAATTGGACAGGAAGAGTACTAGTGGTCACTACGAATTTCTAGGAGGGTGCTTAGTCTCTTGGGGATCCAAGAAGCAACACTCTGTGGCTCTCTCTACTGCTGAAGCTGAGTATGTGGCAGCAGGGAGCTGTGGCACACAGGTTATATGGATAAAACACCAGCTTCTGGATTACTCGGTTGAGCTAGGTTGTACTTCTATCTTTTGTGACAATACTAGTGCAATAAACATTGCAAAGAATCCTGTACTTCATTCTCGAACTAAACACATTGAAATCAGGCATCATTTTATTCGAGATGAAGTAGCTAGGAAGACTTTTGAGTTGATCCATGTTGGCACTAACTCACAAATTGTAGATATTTTCACTAAGCCACTGGATACTGAAAAATTTAGCACTTTGCGCAGAGAACTAGGTATTTATAGAATTTCATGATTGAACAACTGATTTCTGAATACCATGTCATATGTTCTTATGCTTATCATATTCATTGTCTGTTGCTGAAAAATAACCTCATTATGAGTGATTGCTGACTCACTCCGTTTTGATTGAATAATCTGTTCTGATATCATGGTGTTTTCTTTGAGGTGTTTTGAGGCTTGTCTGGGTTAAGTCTGTGTTGGGGTCAAGGTCTCAGGGGGAGCTAGATTTATAATAGGTGTCTTGTTCTTTGACCTAATCTGAACATACTTTGAACGGCATATTGCTGACATTAAAAGAGAATCAGGTTGAGCAGGTGTATAAAAGAAAGTGTTGGATGCTTTATCCTTTAAGACTGCTCATCTAATTTCTTGTTGGATTTTCAGCTGTTAGTCCCACTGAGATCAAAATATGAATTCAAGATTATCTTCCTACACTGTAACTATTTTCTGATCTAGCTAGTACAACATACCTACTTAGTCATTGTTGAGTCCGAAATGAGGTATTTTGTGCTTTAGTCTGAATCACCTTGGATCTGGTGTATTGTTCTCAAACGGACTCAAGCTTAATCTACAAGGTTCTTAGAGCTGGTTAATGAAAAATTTTATAAAAATTTTATCAACCTTGTTAACTGCTCATTGAGAAACTGGAACTTTCATCAATGAAGTGAAAGCATTCCATGTCATGAGATGGCAGTACATATCTGGTTTTATTAGTTGTCTTGATCATACAGAGCTATGGTACATATCTGGTTAGTAACTGGGGTGTCTGGCCTCTCATAAAGGTGTCACCTTAATGTCAACACCAGTTAGAATACTATCTCTGTCCTCTTGTCAGAAGGGGTAATGTGGTCCTGCCACCGAGTAACTGGGGATTCCTGCCTCTAAACAAGGTGTCTCCCTAATGTCAAAGGTGTACTTGACAGACTTACCTTTGGTCTTGACCATCTTTAAAGAAAATTTCTTAAAGATCCTGTTCACTTGGAGTATAGCTCTTGGTTTGTTTGTTCTCAATACCACAGGTCTCTGTGTTCTGACTTCCTTACTCTATACTCTCTAAGTAAAGACTTACTCTGACCATACTGGTATCTTGTACCTCACTTGCTTAGAATCTGGTTCTATGTATGGAGCGAATCCTTATTCAACGTTTTTGCACAGTCTGACTAACTGATCTTTAAAATCCTCACATAAAATTAATGACCTTCTTAATTGTCTAAACATCTCAATATCTTCCATTTATCTGCCATACTCTGTCCTGTTTTCTCTCTATAGTCAGCAATTTTCCTTTCTCTATATATTCAGACTTGCCCCTAGTTTTGATGATGTCAAAGGGGGAGAGAATAGTGTTGTTAAGGTTGAAGAGTTTTGTTGCCAAGGTTTTAAAGGGGTGTGCTTGCATGTCATTGTGTTGAGGGGGAGTTACTTAACCAGTCTGAGGATAGCTGTGGCTGTGTTCAGGGGGAGTGTTCTGGAGTCGTCAGAGGAAGCAAGTGCGTTGAGAGTCTGCATTAAATTTCTTGCAATGATCTCTTTTGCATTTCATCTCTTATACTTGATATAGTGTTGCCATCATCAAAAAGGGGGAGATTGTTGGATTTTGTGTCTTCCTTAAGTGTTTTGATGATGAGCAACACTATGTTAACTGTTGTGCTTCTTAATCAGATATCTTGCACTTGAATTATCCATGTTTTACAAGAAATAGCTGCTAAGAGGTAATACTTCGCGTGTCCGTACTGTTTCTGTACTTCGTGTTGTTTCAGTTGTGTGCTGATGGTCTTCGAGCTGTTTCTTCTGAAGTAGCTCGAGTTGCTTATGTATGAACCTCGTGTCGTTAGCATTCATGTTGTTCATCTCGAGTCATTCTGTATGATTGCTCTTGTGTTTTCATATCACTTAGTGTTGTTCCTCGAGTCGTTTCATGTCTGGGTTCACTGCTTCATCACGTGTCGTGATAGCCGTGTCTGTCCTTCGTCCTCGTGTTGTTGTTTTTACTTCGTGCACTCTTCTCTAAGTTCAAGCGTTAAATATCTCAAGTCGAGTCTGTCAGTGCTGTCTCCATGTCGTCCACTTCGTGTCGGTTTCTGTGTTGGTCTTCATGTTGTGTCAGTGTCTTTCATATTATTTCAGTAGTTATGTCTTCATGTTATGTTTATGCACTTCGTGTCGTTTTCTTTGTATTCTGTCTTCGTGTTAGTTTTTCGCTTTAGACTTCGTGTCTTTCTCACCTTGACCACACTCCGTGTCGATTCTTGAGTTTCATCTTTGTGTTGTTTTCAAACTCGTGTCGGTTTCTGTTACACTTCGTGTTGCTTTCTGTAGACCTCGTGTCTTGCTTGTTTGCAACCACTTTGTGTCGGTTTCTGTTGTCAGCTCGTGTCGTTTTCCTTGTTGTGTCTTCGTGTCATTTTTGTTCTATTGCGTGCAGAACATTGCAGCACCTCGTGTTGCTTCCTGTGCCACCTCGTGTCGTTCTCTGTGTAGTGTGTGTTTTGGTCACCACTATACTTCGTGTCGTTTTTCTCTGTAGTGTTAAGCGTTATTAGTATGTATCTCATGTCGTTCTTTTCTTAACTCGTGTAGTAGTCACGTCGTGTTGCTATTATATACCTCATGCAGCTTTGCTTTCTGTGGCCATACAGCGTGTTAATGGCTTTTAATTTCATTACAGGTCCGAGGAAGAACATTCCACACACCTGGGCTGCACGTGATCCGAGACAAGAGGAACCAACCTAATAAAGGCACGTGGCAGGAAGATTCTGGATCGAGCGTGGGAGGCACACGCGTTTTGTGCCCTATCCACCTGCTGTTGCTTCTATAAATAGAACCCTTCGTCCTCAGATGAAGATTATCGAAGAAAAGAGGAATAGAAGAAAGAGCAGAAAATAGAGAGTCCTTCGATCCACAGAAAAAGAAAAGAAAGAAGAAAGAATAGCAGAGAGAAAGAGAGAGCAGAAGAGTGATCAGAAGAATTGTTCTGACTTGCGGATCAAATCCGAAGTCTATTGCTCAATTTGAGCTACATTGTTTCATTTTCTGGAATTTGATTTCCTTCGATCGTGGTTTTCGTTTCTTATTCTTATCCTTCTTTAACTGTCCTCGTTTGTGTTTCCGATCCTCTAGACAGAGGTCGGGGTCCTCCTGTGAGATCAGGAGAAGGGAGATCTGATCTCCGGTTTGCAAGCAGCAGGTGGGCTGCTTGTGGGTTCCCTCCGGGTTTGGAGGAAGAGGGGTCTTCGACCTCTGGTTCACTAGTAGTGGGGTTGCTACTAGTGGGGTTCCCTCTTGGTAAAGAGGAAGAGAGACGTGAGTCTCTGGGTTCTAGTAACTGTGGGTTGCTAGAAGTTCCCTCCGGGTAGGAGGAAGAGGAGAGGTTGTTCTCCTGGGAAGCTGTGTATCAGCTTTTGTTTGGCAAGCTGTGTTGCCCAGCCGATAGTGAAGCCACACTCGGTTTGAGTGTGGGGTGGATGTAGGTCTGAAGGACCGAACCACCTTAAAATCCTCTGAGTTCTTGTGTGATCGTCTGTGGTGATATTGTGGTGTGCCTTCTATTCTCTCGAGCTATTGTCTGCACTGCATTCTTTTTGATAGTTAGAGTTCGAGATTATTTACGTTTAGCGAAATACACTGCAGTAATTTTTTAATTCTTTGAAAAACAGTGATCTATTCATCCCCTCCCCTTCTAGATCACTTCATACTTTACTTATCAGCATCTAGAAGTTTGAATGGTAAAAGATACATGGGAGACAAGTGGACTTCAAAGTCCAAGGTGGCTACCAAACATGTCCCCCTTGCCATTCAGGTCAATAGGCCGCCCCCCCCTTGTTTTTTTTATTGTAATTTTTGTGTGTGTGTCACACTCAATCCAGGTCACCCATTCCCATCCCCTAGATCCAACGGTGGACAATGGATTTGAGATGTAACACATAAATACTTGTAATTTCCCATTTTGGAGGATTAATGCCATTTAAACTTGGAAAATTACTTGAGCAAAGGCCTAGGCCGCCCCTCTCTCCCCCTTGGAGCTGTGAAGGCTTCCCTCTGGAGGTGTGACTCCTCCCCTTATCATTCCGGTCGCCGCCGCCGCCGCCACAAGCCGCCATCGCATCACCGCCGAGATCGCCGGAGTTCTGCCTTCATCCGACCACAGCAGCTTCCACGAATTCTCTGTGTCAGCCACGAGCTCCGATCGACCTGGAGATTGTAGAGGATGCTCTAGAGGTGTCAAGAACGTCCCAAAAATTTTGGTTGGTCATAAAGATCCCATTTGTAATTTTTTTATTTTCGTACAACCTTAATTTCCAGATCTGTCTACTTGCTGTTTCAATTTCCACCCGCCCTGTGTTTCCCCTGTTCGGACCTCTTTCCGATTTTTGTTAGAGCTCCCAATTTTACTGGGAGTTCTGTCCATCAACCCCACCGTCCCCAAATTTTCTTGAATGTTTGTGAGGCCATCCCATATTTTTAAAAAATCGATCTCAGAGATAGCTACAGTGATGTCTACCAGTTCCCAGATCCGAACACCCTCCAATAAAAAAATCATAAAAAATCACAACCACCTCCAAGCAGTCCACAAAACATATCCCCGTTATCCTTGTTCAAAATCCCACAAGTTTGGTGAAGAGCTCAGGAGCTGAATAGGTCATCTTCCTCACTGTCAAAGGCAGTCTTCAGACAACTCACTTGTAGATCTGAGATTTCGGTTACTATACAATAGGGACTTGTAAATTCAATAAAGTTCTGATCCGACCAGATCCAGCAGATCTTTCTAGCTCTAGATTGAAGCATCTGAAGAGAGATTTCCAACGATAGCTCATGCGTCCCGATCCGACGTCGGGATTGATCGCAGCGGCTGTTTTCGCCGGAGCGCGCGCTGGAAGACAGCAACCAAAATCCGTGGGAAGTTTGTTCCAGAATTGGGAATCGGGGCCGATCGACCCCTGATCGGTGTTCCCGGCCGACCGCCGTCCGTGGAGGCGCGTCACCAGGGGTCTCCATCACAGTGGGTCCCACCCCCACAGATCCGGAGGACAGTGCCATCCGCGGGCCCCACGGGTCCGTAAAACCCGCCACTCGGAAAGCACGAAAACGCGGAGTTCGGCATCGCCGGGCGACATCAAGATGCTTCCCGTCAACCCGATTTGCGCGATTCTCGGACCCCACATGTGACCTTTTACCTCCCTGTGCGGAGTGGGTCGACTTAGTGTATTGCTGTAATCATTGTTAACCGGGAGTCCGTAATTCGGCCGGGGTTGTCTTCGCCACGCCGGGTGCGTGGAGGTAATGGTCCGAACTTCTTGGCGTTCATTTGCTTAGCTAGTATATGGTCTTTGCCGCTGTCGAGAGCGATAGGTACTAGCCTGTGTGTTCATGTCACCGCTGTGAGTGTGAGAGTGACCCGTCCCGCGACTCGATCCGAGTCCGGAAGTGAGTCTGACTACCTTGAACTCTGCCGGTTCTTCAACCGCGCACGATCCGCGTTTCCCTCGCTTGGGACGACGAGTGAGCTTGCGTTCTGTTAGCGACGTATAGCCCATAGGAGCTCTCCGTGTCGGGCCTAATGTCTCTCCCATCATGTGTTGCTGGTCGTGTCCGCATCTAGAGTCCGAGGTCCATACCACGTAGAGTCGGTCCCCGTGTCCGTCTCGCATCAAATTGGTTAGTGATTGATTCATCCTCTGGCCTATTATGAGCCCCTTCAATCTATTGCCAACCCTTGAGCTCAATTTTCATGCCCTGGACGTCAAATTGACATTTTAGGCCAGCTCGGTCTGAACGCGGCCTGGGTAACAACCTCATCCTTCAGATCGCGATCGGGACCCAGACCGCGTTCATCAAAATTTGAATTTCTATATTTTGACTGGTCAACCTTGATCGCGTCGTATCGTGTGGACGCGTTCATCCTGGTCGCGGTCACTATGGTGACCGCGTTTTCTAAAAGAAACCCCGCCCGACTGAAACTCATTCTTTCCGATTTTTGGTCCTCCTAAGTCCATTCCAGGAAGGTTTCTTTTGATCGAATCATGCAAGGAAGCTTCCTAATCCTTCTAGGAACCTTCATCCTTCAATCTTTGGCAAGTTTTCCTCGATTTGGGCCGCCAATCGACTGATTTCTCTTGGGATCTGACCTAGGGTATGTAGGTTCTCTCTCCTCTATAAATTTGAACCCTCGACTGATGGCTCAAGCGATGTCACTCGGGGATGCGACCATGAGGAGGAGGGGAGACTCTGCCGCACCGGGGACTGATTCCACTCTGTCCATTGACCGACCAGGGAGTTAGATTAGGGCATATTTCTTCTCTTTGTTCCTCTGTTTTCTTTGTTCCCTCGCCTATCCTTATTGTCTCCTCTTCCGTTTTTAATCTAATTTAGATTAGGGCATATTTCTTCTCTTTGTTCCTCTGTTTTCTTTGTTCCCTCGCCTATCCTTATTGTCTCCTCTTCCATTTTTAATCTGATTCTTTGCATTGCATCACATACAATCTTTCAAAATCACATCTTTTATCAATCACACACACATACACATATTCCAAACCGATCTTTTCCCTCCCATAGGGGTTTAAAACACCAAAACCCCCAGGTATCCTTCCCCTCTGGTTTCATGTTCGTATCAATCATAGGGATAAATACCACACTTAATCGAGTTCTAATGGGTTTTATTTTCTTTGGTTGACTATTTTGCAGGGATAGAGAGAAGACGACGTGAGGTCGTTGCTCCTTGACGAGCCTTGGAGTGAGGAAGGAACGAATCTACACATCCCGCTACCTTTCTTTGAATGCGGCGTCATCAGTGACCGCATTCTTTGGAACACGGTGGCAGCAGATACCGTGTTCATCTCAGGCCTCTATCTAGCATGTCCTTCTTTTCCAAGGTAAGTAACATGTAACCCCTTTGATTTCCATATCATTTAGCATGTTACAAGCCCTCGGTGGCGATCACAGATTAAATTTATTATCTTTCGTAGCATGCATCCCACCCCTTTTGTTCATTATCTTACCATGATGTTCATGTTCTTTTAGTGGGTCACATGTCGCCTTGTTATGTTATTTTCTCATTGATAGATATATTATATTTTAATTTTTTATGATCTACATATTTTGGCGATCACGATGGGACCCTTTGTGCCCATCACATTCGTTCTTATGTCGGCTTGTCTACTTAGATTTTGTGTGTGTGATGTGACAAGAACTCAGGACCTAAGGGAAGATGGGGCAGGCCGGGGGAACGACCTCAGACCTATGCAGCAAGCACACATAGGAACATGGAACTCTGATTGACAGCAGGGCAGTCCCACGTGGCGTAACCCTTTTCTAGGGTGACTCGGTGATGGTAGAATGGAACTGATCCGTGGTCAACCCTCACTAATCTAGGCGATAGTCGAAGCTCTGGTCAACGTACCCTCGATCTGGGATGACCACATTCAGCAAGGCAGAACTCGTGCCCATGGGGCACAGGGTAGCACTCTGTCTCACTCGTAGCAGCGGGCACTCAACGAGGGTGGTTCCTCAGGTGCGAGCGCTCACTCCCCACTGGCGAAGCTTGGAAAATACTAATCGAACAGAAAATTCTAGGGGTAGGGGCCAGCCACTTACCAGGCCGATTTGAAGAAATCAACCCCAATCGGAGAAGAGGGCGAGTGGGGAACATGCAAACACGACCCGCATGCTGCGTCGATGATGCCTGAGTTGTGTTCAGAATTGCATACACAAAACACCACACACAGGAGGGTTGGACTCGGGGTGGGGAAGGACTGAGTACAACCAAAGTTTACCTCCATGCAGGGAGGGGCGGTCAGCCGGCCAGGAGAGGGGAGGGGAGATGCCGATCAGACCTGATCACGATTGGCCGTGAATGGGGACTCTTATAATCTGTGGGAACAGCGAACAGTCGGGCAGTGAGCAGCAGCGGCGAAGATGGTAAGTGATGATGTTTACCTTCAGATGGGGCAGTGAACAGAAGGCTCATCCTATTGTTCACAATTGGGTTGGCAGAGGTGCAACATGGCCCGACACAGACCTGCTGCACCGGGCGGTGCAGATCGGAGTTGATCCCACATACAATAGCTGATCGGTGGCGATGGCAGGGGAAGGAGGCAAGATGACGACCTTTGAACCACACATGGGAGAGTGGGGTCTCGCGGGGGAGTCCAGTGCCGGCCTGGGGTCCTTTGATTACTAGAAGGAGTTAGCCGAAGGAGGGCGAGTTGTGGAAGAGGACAGACTGCCTGGGTGTAGTGCGTAGGCTTGGGCTTTGACTCCTTGACGCAGTAGTGGAGAAGTCCAAGAGGGAGAGTGACCATGAGAGGATGGAGCCAAGGAAGCTGGCAGTGCCATCTGGTTGGGCCACGACGAGGAGGGATGCCGACAAAGCCTCTCGATCTATCGGAGATGAGTGACGCAGTCACCCCTCCCCTATAAAGCTAGTCGGTGGAGTCGATGGCGCAACAACAGCATGGACCAGCGAGGAAGAGTGAACCCCTGAGGAAGGGCACCATGGACATGGATGTTGTGCTCCAGACGGATGCCCAGGAGGGGGGAGGGCTTGCTGTTGAGTGTTGGGTCTATAGTGTGGGATGCTGCAATTCTGCTCCTTACACGAGCAGGTTGGCTAGGTGGTCTTTGGATAAGGGACTAGGAGATGGGAGGGTGGCCAGAATGGGGAGGGAGAGATGGAGGGGAGGGTGGCCTAGGTAAGGTGATTTGGCTGGGAGGGGAAGGGGCTCTCACTAATGGCTGGCCATGAGAGAGGCAAGGGGTGCCTTGGGGAAGTGAGGGGGTGCCTTGGGGATTTAAAGATAGTCTAGGAGAATGTGTTTTGGTTTAATGGAGGGTGGAACATTGATGGAGGGTCATGACTAGTTGCATGGGGGAGAGGGAGGGGAGTGAATGCTCCCTAGGGAAGATGGAGGGGCAGGATGAGGTGGCGGTCAAAGGGGTGATGTAGCTGGTGAGGTGGCGGGCTTGGGCTGATGTGGAGGGTGTTGTGGAGGGGTTGGAGAGGGTGGAGGGTGCATGTTTGAGAGAGAGGGGGAGGGGGTGCAAGTATGAGAGAGAGAGAGAGAGAGAGAGGGATAGGAGGAGAAAAGTTTCACACTCCCTCCAAGGTCTTCACACCCCAAATTGGCTTCTCACCGAGGAACACTCAAGAAATAAATTTTTTTTCATAAAATTTCATACTTTTTATTGGCTTAATTGAGAGCATTTGGGCCCCTATTTATAGGAGCCAAACTTTTTTACAAGACCACTTTACCCTTGATAAATAACTAAATAACCCTTGCTATCCAAGGAGGTAATTCAAGGGTTTAATGACTCATAACATAAGGACATGACTCAAATAAAAGGGAAAAATACATGGGGATGAACTCAAAAAAATGGTGAATGCCTCCAAGTGACCAGCAACTCAGTTTCGGAGCATGTCAGCGTCATGTCGATCCCATTCAGAGAGATGTGCAAGCGATGTCCCCATCATTGTGTTTGTTAGTTATTTTTGTGATTTCTCCCCGTTTGTTTCTCTATCAGTCTCGAGTTCCTACTTTAAACACGGCCTCTATAGAGACCATGTTCATTTGAATGCCGCTCCTGTATAGATCGCATTCGGGCCTTCATTCTTGTTTTTCTGTTATTTTTGTTCTTCTCGGTATCTACCCTAAACGTGACTTTTGCAGAGACCACGTTCATTTGAATGTGGCCCGTATATAGACCGCGTTCAAGGTCTTCTCCATCTTCTATCATTCCTCATTTCTCGTGGTTTTTCCATTTAATTTTCTATTGTTTTCTCTCCCTGGTGGAACGCAGTTGACCCAGTGACTGCGTTCTAGTCGCGCCCTCTGTGGACATTGCGTTCAGGTGACTCCCCACCCGAGAACACTTTTGTCATATCTTTCACCGGGTTTTTGTTTGATTCCTCCTAGTTGCATCTTGTATATTATTTTGTATTCATTTTTATTATCATATTCTTCACATTGTAGACTAGATTTAGGCTAGAAATTAAATGCACTACGGTGCACTTAGGTCCCTCCATATCACCCTATTAGGGTTGTACCCCTTCTCTTAGTGAGTGTATCCCTCTCGGCCACATATTCCTTGTGCCCGACAAGGGGACTCATCTAGGGACCTCCGTAAGTCTCCGCGGGCCATGAATTTCCACACGGACGTCAGGCTGGTTGTACCATTGAAGCATCCTGGAGTTAGCTACCCCATGTGGTGAGTTGTGAGACCCTTAGTTGGCACTGGGATTGACCACATTGAAACTAGGGTCCCACCCTTGTTTGAGTGAATCATTTAAAAAATCATTTAAATCATACAAGGAATCACAAATAAAATGCAATTATCTTAATTGTTTGTTAAACCTTGCATTTGATTAAAAATCCTTTGGTTTGATTGATATTGTATGATGTCACGTTTTAATGAGATGTCGGCCTATGCTTTCCATGATTATGAGGATAGTCAACCTAATTTATCCTATAGTTCTATATCTTATGCCTCTCGTCACTCTTATGAGGGTTATCACTATGCATCAACATCCTATGGTTATGTCCATGCCATAGACACTAACCATATTCAAAATCCCTCTTCTATACAAGCTACTTCTGGAGAGCCCTCCCCTCCCATCGATCTTTCTACGTTGTTAGATATTATAGCCACCCGTTTGCATCTCCAAACCAATTCATCCTCACCTTCTCCTTCAGCCCAATCCTTATATGGCCATCCTATACCTCCTTCTAAAGGCCCAATGAGCCATCCACCTTCTTCTCTTCATCCTTCAAGGCCCATTGGCCCGGTTGTACCTCCCCTTTGTAACCCACATCACTCCTCTCTATTGAGGCCTCCTTCTCAAGCCTCATTGAGGTCCCAGGGGCAGCCTTCTACCACTCAAATTGACCCCTCCACTCAACTTCTTATTAGCAAGATAAATCATATGGAGGGTCAATTGAGAAAAATGGAAAATATACAAGGTGTTTTGGTAGTTTCTATGCCACCTACTCCAACTTATTATATTTCTCCTTCGCAAGTGCCAAAGTACCGTCTATATAATAACGGGCATCCCCTTCTTACACATTAAGGATTTCATGTATGACTCATTTTATTGGTAGAATGATAAGAGAGCCCTTGGGTATTTGTTTAGAAAATCCTTGCATGGCCTTGCCTTGGAGTGATTCTATTCACTAGAGCCAAATGACGTAGTAGATTTTGAAATTGTTAAAAGAAAATTTCTCCAACATTATAGGGACGGGGCCATCCTATCTCTTTCAATAACTAATTTATTAGCTGAAAAGATGAGGCCCAATGAAGATTTTATTCAGTTTGAAGATAGATGGAGAGCCATGGCTGAACGATTAAGAGACCCATTGTCGGAATCTGAACAAGTCAAGATAATGATTTCAAATTCCACACTTAAATTCTGGCATTTTTTGGCCATGAACAAAGTTGACACTATTGAAGACCTTTATGAGAGGGCCTATTACATTCAGGCCCAAATTTAAGACTCTCCTTTCATGGATGCTTTTGAATAAGTTGGCCCAACAAGCTTTGAAGCTAATGAACAAATGGATGTTGTCCACCCACCACATGTCTATCCCGTTCACCAACAAGGCCCGCCGTGTAAGATCCGATAGTTAATGGATTCTTAGTGGATCCATATCGGTATTGAGGTGTGGAAGAATCATGAATTTAGGCTTCTTTATTGGGCTTAATGGGCCTAGTTTAATGGGCTTAATCAAATTATATAAGCTTTTAGAAATCAATTAAGGCTTATACACAATTTTGCTTGTTTTAAAGACTTTCTGCAAAATGAAGTTTTTTTACAAAAAAAATATAATAAAATCAATTTTTGTGAGAAACCATCGTGGGTTTCTCTCTCTCTTCTTACCCTCTCTCTCTCGCACGCACGACCCTCTCTCTCCTCTTGCTCCCTCGGTGGATTGATCACCCCGGGGTGCTACAGGGTGCGCAGGTGGTGGTGTTGGTGAGCCTGATGCGTGTGGAGTGCGGTGGCTGTTGTGTCCCCAGGTTTTGGTGATAACACACCATGACTTATTGTTACTTGTGATATCTAATCAAGCTTTTCTAGTGTGTAAGACATGTAGATCTACTTCAATAAGCATAGGCATATATATACCTTGGAAGGGTCAGCACCTCTAACATAAAGCCTTGAAGAGAATGGTTCTGGAAGCACTGAAGTGTCGACACCTCAATCATCAAGCGTCGACACCTCAGCACAAGCATTGGAAGCATAACTTTCTGTCTGGCCCAGAAGTGTCGACCTCTCCATCAGGGAGTGTCGACACCACAGAGTAATCAGCAAGTATCATCATCTGTCTGGCCAAGAAGCGTCGACCTCTCCATGAGGAATTGTCGACACCTCACAAGGGTCCTTCTTCAGCACGATAGGTCCTACTGGTCTCAGCCCTAATGGGTCTTGGATCTCATCTTCTAGGACCCAGCGGCGCTGGATCTGAGGCAGCAGCGATCGGGACAAGTGCCCCATGATTGGTTCGTAGGTTGTTGGCAAGGTGAGGGTTCTAGAAGGAAGGATAAAGCCCTAAGGCTCGGTGGGGACCACGAATCAGCGCATCTGCCTTGTGCCAGGCACGCGCTCTGGATGGGGTGAAATGCAGCGTGGCAAAAAGACCAAAAAGGGCATTCGAAAAAGAAGGGAGAAGACGAGGCCAAGGATGCTTAGAGGAGAAGCATGTGTGCGAACCAGACAGAGGAGTCTCTGGGCGTTGAGTAGCGGCCGTGGAAGAAGGAGAGTAGAGCTTCCTCTTCCAATAACCTTACTGGAGAGGAGCTGAACGTGGAAGAAGAAGAAGACCATCCACATTCGTCCAGCAATCCCTCTATCTCCATTCTGCAGCGTAAGGAGGGACGGCTCCATCTCCATCGGCCAAGAGACATTCTAGTTCATCAAATAGAGCTTTCATTGTTTGGGCTTTCATTTGTCTCCCTAGTCTACTCTGCACCTTTTTCCCTTTTCATTCTTGTTTTTAACACCTCAAAAGACTCTCTGTGTATTCCCTACGGGATGTAGGAAGATGATTTGAGGCTGTTCAGATCGTGGGTTTGGGCAGGTTTCACCCAGAAGTTGTGTGACAGCGGTTGTTTGCGTAGCAACGCAAGGGAAGCCTCACACGATTGTGTGAGGGGTGGATGTAGGTCTCGTGATTGAGACCAAACCACCTAAAAATCTCGTCCAGTGTGGTTTGCCTATGCTTCATTATGATTTCTCTTCGATAGATGTATGCTATGGGACCGACATTTCTACTATAATCCAGCACCTGTGGTTGAGTTTGTTTACACTCCATTTTAATTCATAGCTTTTCGTATTAAATTGTCATAGAAGGGGCTGATCTATTCACCCCACCCCTCTAGATCCGCCAATCACCATATAACACGTGGTATCAGAGCCTGGTCTCTCTGTATGTGGTCAAACGACCTTGAGAGAGCTGGTGATATGGCATCTAGGGGTCCCATGCCCGAAGGGCAGTCTATTAACAAGCCTCCGTTCTTTTCAGGGACTAACTATCCCTATTGGAAAAATCGCATGGAGGTCTTCATTAGACCTCAAGACCATGAAATTTGGAAGGTGGTCAGCAAAGGACTATTTGAGCTGACTGATGATGAGGACACCTGGACCAAAGAACAAATCAGACGGTCAACTCTAAACTGGGGAGCCAAGCACATACTCCAGTGCGCCCTTCATCCCGTTGAGTACTCAAGAGTCTCCACATGCAAGACAGCAAAAGAAATGTGAGACCGTCTTGAGGTAATTTATGAAGGGACATCCCAGGTACGTGCTACCAAGGCAAATCTTCTAGTGTCTGAGTATGAAAGATTTAAAATGAAACCTGAGGAATCAATTTCAGACATGTATGCTAGATTAACTATGCTTACTAACAGCCTGACAGAGCTAGGTAAGAGCTACAGTGAACAGGAGATCATGAGGAAAATACTCAGATCATTGACTCCTGCCTGGCATACAAAAGCCACCGTGGTCGAGGAATCCAAGGACCTATCAACTATCAAAGTGGAGGAGCTATAGGGTCCTTGATGACCTACGAGATAAATTTGAAGAACAAGGAGGAAACCGAGGTGAGTAAGAGGAAACCTCTAGCTCTCAAGGTAGGGCCAAGCTCTAAAGACATGTCAGAAATTGAAGATTCAACAACTAGTAATCTGACGAAGATGAAGTTGCAATGCTTACAAGGAAATTTAGAAGATTTCTAAGAAAAGAAGGTAAATGATTCACAAGGAGGAAGCCACATGTAAAGAAGAGTTTCAAATAAAAATTTGAAAGCCCTAAGAAGACTGATAAGTTGGTCTGTTATTCTTGCAGGAAGCCCAGACATATTAAAGCTGAATGTCCAGAAGGAATCAAGAAGAAAATGCCCAAATGGAAGGGAAAGAAGAAACAAGCCTTGATCTCTACTTGGAGTGATGAAGAAGAGGAGGAAAGTGAAGAGAGCTCAGATGATAATGAAAATGAAGACCTATGCTTAATGGCAATAGGAGACAAAGATGACGAGGTAGGATCTCCTTTCGAGCATTTTTCAACTGATGACTGGGAAGAAGCATATTTTGAATTAATGGACAAGTATGAACTGTACAAAAAGGAAAACAAAGCTCTCAAGAAGAAAGTAGAAAATCTTATGCATGATCAAACTTCAAATGATGAACTTGTATGTCTTCAAAGTGAAAATGAGGATCTTAGAAAAATGGTTGAAAATCTTGAGGAAGGTAAAAAGGAATTGAAGGATTTAGAAGATGAAAATGAAATGCTTAGAGAGGAGATTGATGAGCTGAAAATCAAGATGCAAGACTGTGAAAGACAACAAATTGTGTAATGAAAAATGTGAGGCAATAAAACAAGTTAATGCTCAACTTCTAAAAGATAATGAAAACTTTGAAAAGGATCTTGCAGATAAACAAACTTCTCTTGAAAAATTTATTGATGGAAGTGAGAACCTAAATGCCTTGCTAGGGACTAAGATAAATTTCAATAGAGAAGGCCTTGGATATGATCCATCCAAGAAGAAAACTTTTGAAATGAAAACCATGACATTTGTATCATCATCTGATGCTTCAACTTCTACAACTGAATCTGGCAAAGCTCAAGAAAATGCAAAGAACAAAGGAAAAGAAAAAGTTGGAGAATCGCTTAAGAAAACCACCATCAAACATAATCAAAAACCCCAAGAGGTTAAGCACCAAACTCCTCCCAAGTTTCCTCAGCACAAGGGTGGAAGAGAGTTCAACCATAGGACAGGTCAGCACTTCCCCCAAGGCAGGTCGGCACCTGGATGGTCAGCCAGTAGATACTCTCCTAGATACCCACAGGTAGGTCGACACTTCCCCTATAGAGAGTCGACACCCTTTGCTCCCAGAAGCAGTTATAGGAGAGCTGAATGGCAAACAGGTCGACACCTCCCCCTTCACAGGTCGACACTCCAGGGAAACAGAACCTGGCATGGGGAGTCTGGGTACAAGACAGGTCGACACTTCCCCCTTCATAGGTCGACACCTCAGTCTCCCATGGGCAGTTATGAGTCATTTCATCCCATGTTTGCCAAATTCACATACCCTAGGCCTCATGACACCTTCTATCACTACAATAACCCAAGCAATTGGAACACATGGACTAGGAAGCAATCCTATTTTGGCACGTACAAAACCTCTAAAGATCAAAAGGTCAAAAGGAGAAAAAGGACATGAACCAAGAAAGGAAGAATCAGAATAACCAAACAAGCAAAGCCACTCCAAAGATGAAAAAGGTTTGGATTTCTAAGTCAATGTTATCTTGCCTTCAATGGATGAAAAAATTATGGGGACCCAATTGTTTTTGGGTTCCAAATATCGTCACTTGATTCCATGTGCAAGAGTGTCTTGTAGCTGTACATAATCCTTGGTATCTAGATAGCGGCTGTTCAAGACACATGACAGGGGACAGGATGAAATTCTATCTTTTAATTGAGAAGGAAGGTGGACACGTCACATTTGGAGGGAACAACAAAGGAAAAATTATTGGTACAGGTAAAGTTGGTAAGAATCCCTCCAACTCAATTGATAATGTTCTGCTTGTTGATGGCCTAGAATACAATTTATTGAGCATAAGCCAACTTTGTGACAAGGGTCACACGGTAGTATTTTATTCTCATGAATGCAGGATCCTGCACCCAAATTCTAATGAAACCAAGTTTTTTGGTAAGAGAGTTAATAATATATACATGATTGATCTAGATGACCCTGCACATGAAAATCTTTATCTTGCTGCTTCCAAAACCGATTTAGCATGTTTGTGGCATCGTAGACTAGGCCATGCTAGTTACAATACACTTCATAAACTGGTGAAGCACTCTATTGTCAAGGGTCTGCCTAAAATAAAATTTCAAAAGAATGCTAAAATTTGTGATGCTTGTGTTCAAGGAAAACAATCCAGGAAGTCATTTAAAAGCAGAACATAAAGCTTATCTTCTAAACCACTTGAACTAATACACATGGACTTGTTTGATCCGACTAAAACTGTTAGCTTAAGTGGAAAGAGGTATGGTTACGTTCTAGTAGATGACTTCTCTAGATACACATGGGTGTTCTATCTTGCTCACAAAAATGATGCATTTGACGAATTTCAGGCTCTTTATATGCAGGTCAAGCAGGAAGGAAAGTTTAAGATCTCCAACATACTTTCGGATCATGGTGGAGAGTTTGATAACGCTCAGTTTGATAGTTTTTGCAGGACTGAAGGGATAACACACATGTTTTCATCACCAAGAACCCCAGAACAAAATGGGGTAGTTGAGAGAAGGAATATGACTCTGGTAGAGATGGCTTGCACAATGCTCGCTGAACAGTAACTTCCTAGAAGGTATTGGGCAGAAGCGGTCAACACTGCTTGCTACATCATAAACCGATCCATGGTAAGACCCTTCACCAAGAAAACCCCCTACGAGTTGCTGAAAGGTAAACAGCCATCTATATCTCATCTAAAAGTTTTTGGATCTTAATGTTACATTCATAATAATGATAAGAGAGAACTAGACAAATTTGAGCCGAAGAGTGATGAAGGTATCTTTTTGGGATACTCAAACAGGTCTAGAGCTTATAGAGTCTACAACAAAAAGACTCAATGTGTGGAAGAGTCACCCCATGTCACCTTTGATGAATCTAACGATGAAAATTTTTGCAGGCAAGATGATGATGGAGAATTCCTAAATGCAAACGATAAGGAAGAATCTCCATATGAGGAGACACGTGGAAATGAGGAGCAAGGAGAATCGAGCAATGCTCTGGTCATTGATGCAAACATAGGTAATTCTCAACCTGAAATGAGAGTATTGAAGGACCATCCTTTAGAGAATATCATAGGCAATTTGCATGACCCACCTAAGACTAGGTCTCATTTCAGAATCGTTGATGGAATTGAACAACTTGCCCTTGTGTCTCAAACAGAACCCAAAAACATTGAAGAAGCATTAAAAGATGAAAACTGGATAAACTCCATGCATGAAGAATTAAACCAGTTTGAACGAAATAATGTGTGGCATCTAGTTCCAAGACCTCAAGAGAAAACTGTCATAGGAACAAAGTGGGTTTTTAGGAATAAACTAAGTGAAGATGGTAGAATAGTGAGAAATAAAGCTAGGCTAGTGGCTCAAGTATATAATCAAGAATTTGGCATATATTTTGAAGAATCCTTTGCCCCCTTAGCCCGGCTAGAGGCAATTAGGATTTTGCTTGCATTTGCATGTGCCCATAAGATCAAGTTACAGCAAATGGATGTTAAAAGCGCCTTTTTGAATGGTTTAATAAAGAAAGAAGTATATGTGGAACAACCCCCTGGCTTTCAATGCTCTCAATTTGAAAATCATGTTTATAAGCTGGATAGGGCATTGTATGGGCTAAAGCAGGCACCTCGAGCGTGGTATGAAAGACTGAGCTCATTCCTCACTGAGCAAGGGCCCATGCAAGGTAAAGTAGACCAGACATTGTTCACTAAAACTCAAGATAAGGACATCTTGCTAGTCCAAATTTATGTAGATGACATAGTGTTTGGGTCTACAAAACCTAAAATGTGTGAAGAATTTGCCAAGCTCATGACTAACGAGTTTGAAATGAGTTTAATGGGAGAACTGAAATTCTTTCTTGGTTTGTAGATAACTCAAAGCAATGAAGGGTGCTTCATTAGCCATGCCAAGTATATTTCGGAGTTACTCAAGAAATATCAAATGAACAACCTCAAAGCTCTTGCAACTCCAATGAGCACCAACACAACCATGGATGCAGATTTGAAAGGAAAATCAGTGAATGCCAAGGTCTATCGAGGTATGATTGGATCTCTTCTCTATATTACAGCATCCAGACCTGATATTCAATTTTTTGTTGGTACGTGTGCTAGATACCAATCTGATCCTAGAGAATCCCACTTGAGTGCCGTCAAGCGTATCTTTTGATACCTTGCTGGAACTCAAGACCTAGGGATTTGGTACCCTGCATCTTATGATTTTGAACTTGTCTCTTATTCAGATGCAGACTATGATGGATGTAAATTAGGTAGAAAAAGCACCAGTGGGTATTGTTAATTTTTGGGAGGATGTCAAGTGTCTTGGGCATCTAAGAAGCAACACTCTGTTGCACTCTCTACTGCAGAGGCAGAATACGTCACTGCAGGGAGTTGTGGAACACAAGTGTTGTGGATTAAACATCAGCCCAAGACTACCAAATTAATCTTGGTTGTGTTCCCATATTGCGTGATAACACTAGTGCCATAAATTTGATGAAAAATCCAGTCCAGCACTCTAGGATCAAACACATTGAGATAAGACACCATTTCATTCGTGATGAAGTAAAAATCCAGTCTAAAGAACATTTTAGATTGGTATTTGTGGATTCACAGCATCAACTTGCTGATATCTTTACCAAACCTCTCTCTAATGAAAGATTTTCTTATCTTAGACGAGAGCTTGGATTGTGTAATCCTTTAAATGCCAACTAGTCTGTCTGATATCATGGATGATTGTGGATGTCATGTTTTTGAAATTGTTCATGTGATGCATGATTCAAACATATGAGTATGCTTGGTCTCAATAAATCTTCCACTCAGGGGGAGCTTGCTTCGTGTGCAAATATTGCTATTTTTGTTTTCGCACACTAGTTTGATGTTTTCTATATGTGTCATCTTCGCATGCTAGGATTAGTCTGCAATTACATGTCAAGACTTGCATTGCATGAAATAAATGTCTCCCTCACTGTCATGTGCAACAAAAAGAAGATCCGTTGATTTCTAAAATCAATTGGAGCACACTCAAGCTGGATAGAGATCATCAGAAGTCTGTCAGATTTGATTGGAGGAAATATGAGTTCTTCTAAAGCAGTGAAGACCTGAGTTCCCTTCAGCATCTGGTTTGTACCACAAGTAGGTAGACACTTCACCCTTAGAGTGTTGACACTTCAGTTGAAGTCTGCTAGAACATAGCTTCTGTTATGCATCAAGAGGTCGACACTTCATGGTAGTGAGGTCGACACTTCACTAAAGCAGGTCAGCCTTGGCAGAACTGTCCTCTCACCTAAAGCTAGTCAACACCCCTCTCTACCTCTATGGCGTCACTCCGGTTCATTTCTCATCTCACAACCCTTCTTGAACCTTCCAATGCCTTGTCGATCTTCTTATGATCTATACTAGTGTTGTTTTTCATTGGTCTATGTGACCCTTGGTCAGCAATTCAAGGGGAGTTAAATGGATTGGATTCCATCCCTAATACACCCTATGTTAGGAAATTGTATAAGTTCCTCTAGTCTTAATAATGGTTTAGATGGTTTACTGTTTATAACTCTAATCCATGTGGTATATTGTCTGATAAGTACCTATCTTGTAAATTGGAATAGGATTAAAACATATTGATGGAAGTAACTATTCATATCCATGCTCTATCTTTCTAAAAGTCATGAGTAAGAGGGCATTACTGATTGAAGAACAATGACTGAGTATTGTCCTTAAACTCAAAACCAGAACCATCAGTAAGGGAATATGCCTCATAAACAAAAAAGAAAGTGGGAAAAGGATTAATGTAGAGCACTGATTTGGTTACCGAGAAACTGGGTAAAACCTATTGATGGCAATTAAGCTAGCTGCCTGGCCGAAGAGCATCCACACAGCTACCAGACCCAGGGATGAAGGCGCTACCCCTGGGTAGCGCTACCTGGAAGAAGGCGCTAGGTCTCCCTAGCGCGATCTCAGACAGAAACTCTGCTACAGTCGGTCCAACATCCCGACGCCGAAACTCCCAAAAGTCTTCGATGTGTGCTATTTTCCATGGTTGTAATCGATGTGCTAGCATCGTTTTGTCTTCCCCTTCTCCTATATATGTACCCTATTTCGTTTGATCAAAAAAAGCAATGAATCTATGAGTGTTTGATTGAGTATAGCCATGGCTATCTTCCCCAATCTTTGGAAACCCCCTTCATCCATCCCAATCAAGCTAGCTGCCAGGCCGAAGAGCATCCACACAGCTGCCAGACCCAGGGATGAAGGCGCTACCCCTGGGTAGCGCGACCTGGAAGAAGGCGCTAGGTCTCCCTAGCGCGATCTCAGACAGAAACTCTGCTACAGTCGGTCCAACTTCCCAGCGCCGAAACTCCCAAAAGTCATCGATGTGTGCTTTTTACCATGGTTGTAATCGATGTGCTAGCGTCGTTTTGTCTTCCCCTTCCCCTATATATGTATCCCATCTCGTTTGATTAAACATGAAGCAATGAATCTATGAGTGTTTGATTGAGTGTAGCCATGGCTATCTTCCCCAATCTTTAGAAACCCCCTTCATCCGTCCCTCTCTGGGTGCGAGGCCCAATTTTATTTTCCTGACCCTCTCTCTTACCCCTTCAATGGAGGATGATCGAAGCCCCGGATGCATCGGCTCTGAGACGGGGTCGAGTGTGAGGCTCCATTCGGAGCTTCGTTCTTCTTCCACCAACGTTCATCTTGTTGGGACGGTGCGATCAATACAGAGGGGGGGTGAATGTATCCCCTTCTAAAATATTGCCCAAATTAAATCAATTCGCCTGCTACTAGATACAGTTGCAAAATAAAAGCTATAGAGTTCAAATAAACATTTGATCGACCAGATGAACTGCTAGCTATACCAGTGGAACCTGATGAAGTCTAATGCCAAAGATAGAACAATGCAAACCAGACTCACTGAGCAAGATATGTAATGCTCAAAGTCACTGCAGATTGAAACAAGACTATTCAAACAACCTGTGAAAGAGATAGGAGATATGGAAGAGCACACCACAAACAAACCACAGAACATCAGGATTTTTAGGTGGTTCGGTCCGCAGACCTACGTCCACCCCTCACTCCCAACCGGAGTGAGGCTTCCACTAGCACAAGCTAGAAACCGCAGACTCAGTCTGCAACAGGTGCTGTCAAACAGCTTGACCAGGGGAACAACATCCCCTCTTCCTCCAGACCGGAGGGACACCCCGAGTGACTCCCAGCCACTTGGAAACCAGAGACTAGGTCTCTCTTCCTTCAAACCAAGAGGGAACCCACCAGTTACTCCCCGTCACCAGCAAACCAGAGGTCACAGACCTCTCTTCCTCCAGACCAGGAGGGACCCCTGGACTTGCAACCCACAAGCCCAGAACCGGAGACAAATCTCCCTTCTCCTGAGTCCACAGGAGGAACCTGACCTCAGTACTGAGAATCGGAAGAACAAGATGAATAGATGGAAGGAACAAAATAAAATGCAAACACAAAGAAAAACATAGCAGACGTAAAGCTGGAAATGAGATACAGTAGTAGCTCTCGCAGGAGCAAAGCTGGTTTGGATTTGATCCAATGCCAGATAGACGAATCTTCAATGAAGGCTTCTTATCTCTCGATCTCTCTTCTTCTTACTCTTCTTTTTCTTCTCTGCTTCTTTCTCTCACTGTCTACCCTTCTTCTTTCGATCCTCACGAGCTCTCTCTCTCCTTTTCTTTTTCTTCTGCTACTCTCTTCTTCTTTCACTCTCTGCTGCACCTCTTCTTCTTCACTCACAGTCTCGATCAGCCCTCTTCTCTTCTGATCTCTATATCTTCTTCATGTGGAAGAAGCTCTGTATTTATACCAACCGCAACTAGGTCGTGTGAAGGGCTTGTGCCCTCTTGTCCTCGAATCATGTGCCAGGTGCCAACCACGGATCACGTGCCCAGCCATCTTTCTTCTCGAAGTGTATACCTGTGACACAGTCATAAGAAAGTATCAGATGGATGTATAGACTTGGTGAAGGCTTTTAACAAAGCATGTATAGACATGAATGCTGCATGTAGGCAAGTATGTACAGCGTGAGAATGTATAGACTTGAGACCCTTCAAGCAACCTCAGTGTACAGACTTGCAGAGTGATGCATTAACGTAATAGAGTGGAATGTGTAGACTTCTGTGTAAAGCATGAAGCAATCGAATGTGTAGACTTCTGTGTAAAGCATGAAGCAATTGAATGTGTAGACCTTAGAGTAAAGCATGAAGAAGCCTAACCAATTTATAGACTTTGATGTAAAGGCTTGAGTCACACAAACAATGTATAGACTTCACGATGCACAACCCTATCCAATGTATAGACTTTGAACGCATATGCCAAGGCTGTACAGACTTCAGACTTTGAACGTGTGTGCTGTGAACGATATATACACTTGGCCCTTGAAGGATGTACAGACTTGAAGAACTGAAGCCCACGATGTATAGACTTTGAACTCTGAACGACAAATCAGGCTGTATAGACTTGAGAGTCTTGAAGGCCAATGTACAGACTTGGTAAGCCTGAACCAATGTACAGACTTGGAACGCTTGAGCCAATGTATAGACTTGAAAGGCTTGAACACAGCGATGTGCAGAATTTACGATGTATAGACTTTGAACTCTGAACGACAAATTAGGCTGTACAGACTTGAGAGTCTTGAAGGCCAATGTACAGACTTGGTAAGCCTGAACCAATGTACAGACTTGGAATGCTTGAGCCAATGTATAGACTTGACAGGCTTGAACATAGCGATGTGCAGACTTTGCGATGTATAGACTTAGGGCTCCTAGAGGATGTACAGACTCTACCAATGTGCAGACTTTACGATGTATAGACTTAGGGCTCCTAGAGGATGTACAGACTCTACCAATGTGCAGAGTTTGTGATGTATAGACTTAGGGCTCCTAGAGGATGTACAGACTCTACCAATGTGCAGACTTTACCTATATGCAGTGTGTAGACTTGATATCAATGAATGCGCTGGCTATACAGACTTGCAAAAGTGATGTATATACTTTGCCAATGTGGAGACTTAGGGTGTAGCTAAAGCATCGAACGTAGGAAAATGTTGGAATGTATAGACTTACGTTCGATCAGCAATGTATAGACTTCAACTAAGCAACCTACAGTGCAATGTCTAGACTTTAAAGTGCAACTTAGGTAGAGACCCCAATGTATAGACTTCCAATGAATGCAACCGTTGTACAGACTTGCTCAAACAGACCGATGTATAGACTTAGAATTTCAACAGAAGGATATACAGACTTTGAATATGAAGTCAGGTAAACGGATGTACAGACTTGGCCAAAACAGTAATGAACAGACTTGAAATGCTTGAAGGCCACAGGACAGTGTATAGACTTGGAAGGTTATCCAATGTACAGACTTGGAAATGGCTGTATAGACTTGCAGAGCTTTCGCTAAGGCTGTATAGACTTGAAGCAATGTGAATGATGTATAGACTTTACCAATGTGCAGGCTTTGAAGTGAAGACCAATGAATAGACTTCAAGTGAAGGCCAATGTACAGACTTTGAAGAACAAACGTTATACATAAGCCATGAGTGTATAGACTTGTTCGATGAATGCATGAACAGTGAGTCAATGTATAGACTTCCAATGCCTTCGACAAATGCGATGTACAGACTTGCGAACTGGGGGGGTCGACCCACTTCTGTCTAGACTATGCTGACTGATGTATAGACTTTGATTGAGTGACATGCGACAGACAAAGTGCAGAGTTGTTTTGAACCAGCACACTGTATAGACTTGCAATACCATGAAGGCAGGCTGTATAGACTTGAAGTAATGCATGGAGGTGACAATGTATATACTTGCTGTCAACAAGTGTATGGACTAAGCATGCATACAACAATGATGTGTAGACTTGGGTGTGTGTGTGCTGTACATATTTAAATGCATGCACAGAGCAATTTATGCATATCAGCTAAACATCATCAAGGCATACAGATCTGAGAGTAGACAGAGCATTACCTGATCTGAGCATTAACCTTACCTGTCATGATTTGACTTTGACTTGGGTTAACTTCATGACCTGTGAGTCATCCTTAAACCTGTTCTGACAGTTTCTCATAATGCAACAGGATTATATCATCAAGGATGGAAACATAATGAGGCATAATATCTGTCATCATCAAAACTCCAGAACCACAGGGGACACATCAATCTCCCCCTTTTTGGTGATGGCAATATTATGAGTCATTGCAATAGATTCATCATGATGATTATGAAATACCATATAACATGCACCACAGATATGACAGAGTTCATGAACATGCACCACAGAATAGCTCAGTCAGAAGTGAGCATGTAAAACACCATGTGATGCAAGTGTTGATTGATGCAAATGATGACTCACAAAAGTTCTCCCCCTTTGACCACATCAAAAAGAATGAAATGGTCATTGACTGTTGAAGGGGCTATTATGCAATTCTGTGAGTTACAGTCATCAAAGACTCCCCCTGACAAGATATTTTCCTGAATGAACATTAAACCACAGGGACATGCAAGAATTCTCCCCCTTAGATGGACAGTGATTGGAGTGAAGCTCAGGACATAAAGAAGTCAACAGTTAGGTCTGAAATAATGGAGTCCATTGTGAGAAAGAAGGCATTCAGAAGGAATGAGAAAGGTTTTCAATGGGATATCAATTTCATAAATCTGATTAAACAAGTATTTCAGACTCTTCTTATTATAGAGATTTATGAATGATCTTCATTGACAAGTCGGATCAGAATATGATGTATGCACGGCTTGTTCATAAGCTTTCTGTACTCATATCTGAAATCAGTTTTAATAAAAGTGAACCTTGCTTTCATATTGACACTCTTGTTTAACCTTCTTCTTTCTTACTAACTTAATTTCAAAGATTCCTTTAAGAGATGCAATCAATAGTAATGAAGTTGAACACATAAGAAAATATTTATTTCTGTCAAGGATTCCAATAGAATATTTCATTTGCACACATTTTCAAATGATACACTAGATTAGCAGTAATTTTCATAACATTCTTCATGAGCACTTGAGTTTAGTACACCCTTGTAACTAGAGGATACACGTTGTTTAGACGCCAGTATCCCTAAGCACTTGGAAGGACTAACTGACATGCTTCATAAGACCAGAGATTACATTTACACTTCATGACACACTACAAATCATTTCTTTGATGAGTAAGATGTATTTCTCAGTGTGCATGCCATTGCTCTGCCAGATTATCAATCATTTTTAAGCAGAGTTAACTATGGCACCTCATGACACAGTCCTTTGGACATGGTTTCTCAGTGACCAAAGTCATTGCTCTGACACAATTTACCCTTAGACATAATCCATATTCTCAGATGTTTAAAAAAAAATCAATACTAATTTCATACAAATCAATCAAGGAATATCATGATTTTAGAATTTTCAGAATTCAGAAGAGTTTAAAAGGACACAACATGAAAATGTTGGTTAAAGTTTATTAAGACTAACTTAGATATTTTCAAGATATGTTCATAAGGAAACACAAGGCATACATGAAACTTCAACCGACTGAAAGAATCAGACATTCATAGTCCTATATAATAGAAGATTCCTCTTTAAGTTGTTTTCAGATTTATGATCAGGATATGCACAGAGAATTCTTTCTAATTTTCAGGAAAGGCCGAAACATTTTTAGGAACAGCCAATTCAACAGTTGATACCAATGAATAGGATGAGTGAAGATGGCTGATAACAGTTGAAGCAGGAAGCTGAAATGTGTTGCATTACACATTCATCACAGGGATTTAAGCAAGATAGCAGTTCAATCTGAAGATGGGAAGTTCAGTTGATAGAATATGAAAAATGCTTTCCCTAAATGTATGCACGATCTAGCCTTCCTAAATGTATGCAACTCTGACCTATGGTACCAGGCGAAGGACTTGGTCTAAAGACCACCTCACACATAGCAAGCACTTCCAGACAGAATTCATCTGCCCTTTAGTATCTCACTATTTATATACCAAGAGTCATGCGTGATAATCCAATACATATGCAGTTCTACATGCATCTTAAGCTAACATTATGCTACTTATATGCAATTGTGAATGCATGTTCATGTCAAATGTGCAGATGAGCTTTTTAAGCATGAGACATCATCCAAGCAACAGATTTCTTCAATTCAGCTTTTCAGATTTTTCAGAATGCAATTTATTTTCAGTGATTATGCATTTTAACAGATATCAAACAACTGCAAATGTCATATGTATGCATCAAATGTAGACAACCTTTAAATCTCATGTATGCACCAGTGCATGATCAAAAAAAAAAATTGCAAATGGCAGATGCAGTTATGGACATATATGCATGTGATCTTAATTGACATATTAAGCATGATGTTCAGCTAAAACAAAAATTCAGATGAACAAGTATTTAATCAGCAGAGTTGGGGTTTACCAAACTTTGGATGCCTTGGTTTATTTGACCCCCCTTTTATTCCTCATCCCCAAGGCATACCTGCAAAGCACAAATCTTATTTTATGTTTCTAGGTACCTAAGACTTCTTGGGTCCTACCTTGTTAGTAACACCTCTGATTGGTGCTTTCCTCAACCTTTGGGCCTGTTTATCATCATTCATCATTAAAGCACAATGATTCATGGAGTGCCCAGATATTCCACAGTAGTAGCATGAAGAAACAGATTTTAGATTTTTTTTATGCACATCATTATGAACATGAATTTTAAGTGCATTGGCATGGAAATTTCTGTTACTTGCATGAAATTTTTGTTTACCTTTACCTGCCCACCAGCATTCCGAAGCTCGGTGGCCAAGTTTTCCACATTCAAAGCATGCATGAATCTTTTCTTTAAGAACAGATTTATTCCTTCCAAAATCATTTCTATTTGCAAGGAGTTTTATATTTTGTGAAAATATTTTTCCCTGAGCATGCTAACAGTCCTTGACTGTATGACCATGTTTTCCACAATGAGAACAGTTAGAGAAGGTTTTTCTATGAGAACCTAACCAGCATTGTGCAGCAACATGTCCTATTTTTCCACAATTATAACAATGAATTTTCCTTTCCCTAAAGACATGCTTTCTATCCTGATCGGTGTGTGCAGCTGCTAGGTCATCCTTTTCCATCAAATTACACTCATGCATCAGATGTCCAAATTTGTGACAGTAATGACAGATCATTTTCTTACTAGATTCATGTGAGTGTGTGTAAGGACTGTGATCAATATGCACTGAAGAATTCTTTTTATTTGTTTTCTGTTTTTCAGTCTCTTTCTATTTTTTGTACTGAGGTGAAGATGAGGTAGAGGGCTTTTCTTGTTCTGAACATTTAACAAAAACACTTTTCAATTTGTCTCCAACAACCTTCTCAGCCTTCTTCATGACTGGATTGTAACCCAGTCCCTCCTTCTGAAAATTCACATTCGCTCCAAGGAGCTTATTCAAATTGTCTCTTCCCTTAATAAATTTTGACAGGGAGTTTCTTAGATCTTCAATCTCTCTCTCCAAAGACACAATGTAGTCTTCACACAAAATGATTTGATTTTGCAATTCATCATTTAGACTCTTCAGAGTCTCATTTTCCTGTGTCAATGTGAATTCAATATTCACTTCATTTTCTTTCAAGATAGATTTCCCCTTTTCAATCGTCAGCCATTTTTCAGATAAAACAATGTTAAGAACCATCAGCTTTTTGTTTTGTTCCTTCAGATAAATATTTTCTTCAATCAGCTTATCTTGTAATTTATCAATTTTCTTCTTCTGAGTCAGCAATGAATCATTTTCTTCCTTCAAGGAAGTGATTAAGTTCTTCTGTATATTATCATCAGAGTCTAAGTCTTCAATCAATTCTTTCAAGAATGCACATTAATTGCAAGCAGATTTATTAGAACATATTGTTTGATCCTGGAATTTTTCACATTGTTTCTTAAGACATTCATTTTCAGATTTCAGAACAGCTAATTTAGAGCTAACACATTCAAATTCTTTCGTCAATTTTTCATTCTGATTTTTATGCATATGAATATCAGACAAGCAGGCATCATGAGATTACTTCATATTTGAACAATTTTCACATGGTGAACTTGAACTACCCCGATCACTTTTCCTTTTCAAGTTTTTGTGTTATTTTCTTAATTGTTCATGAGATTCAAGCAACTCAGCATATGCATTCTCCCAATCATCTAAAGAAAAATTATCGAAGGGATTTACCTCCTCATCATCATCCTCTTCTTCATTTTGGCTGCCACTTTGATTACTTCTGTTAGCCATCATGCAGCTGTCTTCATTTATACTGTGAGCTAGCTTCAGCTCCTCCAGGATGTCCTTGGCAGACCTGCTATCATAAAAACAAGAGTGTAAGGCTCTGTCAGTGGCTGCTTTCATCAGATTGAAGGCTTTCTGATTTTCTCCATCCTTTGATCTGTGGTTGTTGGTCCATTTGGACACTTTATTTGGTAATGTGTGAGGACCTTGTGAAATTAGTTTCCACAGATCAGGGTTAACTGCATCAACATAATTACGCAGATTGACAAACCACGCATTAAAATTAGAACCGTTGAAAACCGGTGGATCACCCACGAAAACTGATCAGATAAATGCAACAGGAATAATGAAGCACCAAGACAGCAGGATCGAATCAACAGATCGATAGACCTTCTAAGCAGACAACCTGCTCTAATACCAATTGTTGGGACGGTGCGATCAATACAGAGGGGGGGGGGGTGAATGTATCCCCTTCTAAAATATTGCCCAAATTAAAACAATTCGCCTGCTACTAGATACAGTTGCAGAATAAAAGCTATAGAGTTCAAATAAACATTTGATCGACCAGATGAACTGCTAGCTATACCAGTGGAACCTGATGAAGTCTAATGCCAAAGACAGAACAATGCAAACCAGACTCACTTAGCAAGATATGTAATGCTCAAAGTCACTGCAGATCGAAACAAGACTGTTCAAACAACCTGTGAAAGAGATAGGAGATATGGAAGAGCACACCACAAACAAACCACAGAACAGCAGGATTTTTAGGTGGTTCGGTCTGCAGACCTACGTCCACCCCTCACTCCCAACCGGAGTGAGGCTTCCACTAGCACAAGCTAGAAACCGCAGACTCAGTCTGCAACAGGTGCTGCCAAACAGCTTGACCAGGGGAACAACCTCCCCTCTTCCCCCAGACCGGAGGGACACCCCAAGTGACTCCCAGCCACTTGGAAACCAGAGACTAGGTCTCTCTTCCTCCAGACCAGGAGGGAACCCACCAGTGACTCCCCGTCACCAGCAAATCAGAGGTCACATACCTCTCTTCCTCCAGACCAGGAGGGACCCCTGGACTTGCAACCCACAAGCCCAGAACCGGAGACGAATCTCCCTTCTCTTGAGTCCACAGGAGGAACCCGACCTCAGTACTGAGAATCGGAAGAACAAGATGAATAGATGGAAGGAACAAAATAAAATGCAAACACAAAGAAAAACACAGCAGACGTAAAGCTGGAAATGAGATACACTAGTAGCTCTCGCAGGAGCAAAGCTGGTTTGGATTTGATCCAATGCCAGACAGACGAATCTTCAATGAAGGCTTCTTATCTCTCGATCTCTCTTCTTCTTACTCTTCTTTTTCTTCTATGCTTCTTTCTATCACTGTCTACCCTTCTTCTTTCGATACTCACGAGCTCTCTCTCTCCTTTCTTTTTCTTCTGCTGCTCTCTTCTTCTTTCACTCTCTGCTGCACCTCTTCTTCTTCACTCACAGTCTCGATCAGCCCTCTTCTCTTCTGATCTCTATATCTTCTTCATGTGGAAGAAGCTCTGTATTTATACCAGCCGCAACTAGGTCGTGTGAAGGGCTTGTGCCCTCTTGTCCTCGAATCATGTGCCAGGTGCCAACCTCGAATAATGTGCCCAGCCATCTTTCTTCTCGAAGTGTATACCTATGACACAGTCATAAGAAAGTATCAGATGGATGTATAGACTTGGTGAAGACTTTTAACAAAGCGTGTATAGACATGAATGCTGCATGTAGGCAAGTATGTACAGCGTGAGAATGTATAGACTTGAGACCCTTCAAGCGACCTCAGTGTACAGACTTGCAGAGTGATGCATTAACGTAATAGAGTGGAATGTGTAGACTTCTGTGTAAAGCATGAAGCAATCGAATGTTTAGACTTCTGTGTAAAGCATGAAGCAATCGAATGTGTAGACTTTAGAGTAAAGCATGAAGAAGCCTAACCAATGTATAGACTTTGATGTAAAGGCTTGAGTCACACAAACAATGTATAGACTTCACGATGCACAACCCTATCCAATGTATAGACTTTGAACGCATATGCCAAGGCTGTACAGACTTCAGACTTTGAACGTGTGTGCTGTGAACGATGTATACACTTGGCCCTTGAAGGATGTACAGACTTGAAGAACTGAAGCCCACGATGTATAGACTTTGAACTCTGAACGACAAATCAGGCTGTACAGACTTGAGAGTCTTGAAGACCAATGTACAGACTTGGTAAGCCCGAACCAATGTACAGATTTGGAACGCTTGAGCCAATGTATAGACTTGAAAGGCTTGAACACAGCGATGTGCAGACTTTGCGATGTATAGACTTTGAACTCTGAACGACAAATCAGGCTGTACAGACTTGAGAGTCTTGAAGGCCAATGTACAGACTTGGTAAGCCTGAACCAATGTACAGACTTGGAATGCTTGAGGACCAGTGTACAAACTTGGAACGCTTGAGCCAATGTATAGACTTGAAAGGCTTGAACACAGTGATGTGCAGACTTTACGATGTATAGACTTAGGGCTCCTAGAGGATGTACAGACTCTACCAATGTGCAGACTTTGCGATGTATAGACTTAGGGCTCCTAGAGGATGTATAGACTCTACCAATGTGCAGACTTTGCGATGTATAGACTTAGGGCTCCTAGAGGATGTACAGACTCTACCAATGTGCCGACTTTGCCTATAAGCAGTGTGTAGACTTGATATCAATGAATGCACTGGCTGTACAGACTTGCATAAGCGATGTATATACTTTGCCAATGTGGAGACTTAGGGTGTAGCTAAAGCATAGAATGTAGGAAAAGGTTGGAATGTATAGACTTACGTTCGATCAGTAATGTATAGACTTCAACTAATCAACCTACAGTGTAATGTCTAGACTTTGAAGTGCAATGTAGGTAGAGACCCCAATGTATAGACTTCCAATGAATGCAACCGCTGTACAGACTTGCTCAAATAGACCGACGTATAGACTTATAATTTCAACAGAAGGATGTACAGACTTTGAATATGAAGTCAGGCAAACGGATGTACAGACTTGGCCAAAACAGCAATGAACAGACTTGAAACGCTTGAAGGCCACAGGACAGTGTATAGACTTGGAAGGTTATCCAATGTACAGACTTGGAAATTGCTGTATAGATTTGCAGAGCTTTCGCTAAGGCTGTATAGACTTGAAGCAATGTGAACGATGTATAGACTTTACCAATGTGCAGGCTTTGAAGTGAAGACCAATGAATAGACTTCAAGTGAAGGCCAATGTACAGAATTTGAAGAACAAACGTTATACATATGCCATGAGTGTATAGACTTGTTCGATGAATGCATGAACAGTGAGTCAATGTATAGACTTCCAATGCCTTCGACAAATGCGATGTACAGACTTGCGAACTGGGGGGTCGACCCATCTGGAAGGGGGGTCGACCCACTTCTGTCTAGACTATGCTGACTGATGTATAGACTCTGATTGAGTGACATGCGACAGACAAAGTGCAGACTTGTTTTGAACCAGCACACTGTATAGACTTGAAATACCATGAAGGCAGGCTGTATAGACTTGAAGTATTGCATGCAGGTGACAATGTATATACTTGCTATCAACAAGTGTATGGACTAAGCATGCATACAACAATGATGTGTAGACTTGGGTGTGTGTGTGCTGTACAGATTTAAATGCATGCACAGAGCAATTTATGCATATCAGCTAAACATCATCAAGGCATACAGATCTGAGAGTAGACAAAGCATTACCTGATCTAAGCATTAACCTTACCTGTCATGATTTAACTTTGACTTGGGTTAACTTCATGACCTGTGAGTCATCCTTAAACCTGTTCTGACAGTTTCTCATAATGCAACAGGATTATATCATCAATGATGGAAACATAATGAGGCATAATATCTGTCATCATCAAAACTCCAGAACCACAGGGGACACATCACATCTCCCCTCACCACCGCCAAGGATGTTGCTAAGGTTAGGATGGAGCTCGGTTGCACCGTCCCCGCGCAGGGTTCGGGTGAGAGGCCCCATCCAAGCTTCCTCACGGTCCTAGCATCATCTACGTCCACCTTTCTTCCCTCGCCGCTCACCCCACATCCGGCTTCACCAAAGTTATCCTAGCTCGTATTAGGTTGGTTTGATTTCAATTTTAGCGTTCCCCGTGTGTTGTCCATCGTCCTGTGTGCTTTCCCCTTGTGTTTTGAACACCCAGATTCATCCACGAGGCCCAGAATTAAAGACTCCCACTTGTCATCCTGGGTTGCTGTCTGTGAACGCGCGTAAACGATATAGCGTGTTCTTCAGAACGCACGTAAACGATATAGCACGACCATGGGTAGAATGAAGAAGGACCCCCACTTCTGTCCCGCATCAAATGGTATCAGAGCTTAGGGAACCAGGCTGTTCTCACAGACTGGGATCTTGAGCTACGAGGTTCGAGGATGAACCGTCCCAAGTGGAGGGGTTTTGATGGGAATCAAGCTAGCTGCCAAGCTGAAGAGCATCCGCACAGCTGCCAGACGCAGGGATGAAGGCGCTACCCTTGGGTAGCGTGACCTGGAAGAAGGCGCTAGGTCTCCCTAGCGCGATCTCAGATAGAAACTCTGCTGCAGTCGGTCCAACTTCCCGACGCCGAAACTCCCAAAAGTCTTCAATGTGTGCTGTTTTCCATGGTTGTAATCGATGTGCTAGCGTCGTTTTGTCTTCCCCTTCTCCCATATATGTATCCCATCTCGTTTGATTAAACATGAAGCAATGAATCTATGAAAGTTTGATTGAGTGTAGCCATGGCTATCTTCCCCAATCTTTGCAAACCCCCTTCACCCGTCCCTCTCTGGGTGCGACGCCCAATTTTGTTTTTCTGACCCTCTCTCTTTCCCCTTCAATGGAGGACGATCGAAGCCTCGGATGCATCGGCTCTGAGATGGGGTCGAGTGTGAGGCTCCATTCGGAGCTTTGTTCTTCTTCCACCAACGTTCATCTCCCCTCACCACCGCCAAGGATGTTGCTAAGGTTAGGATGGAGCTCGGTTGCACCGTCCCCGCGAAGGGTTTGGGTGAGAGGCCCTAGCCAAGCTTCCTCACGGTCCTAGCATAATCTACGTCCACCTTTCTTCTCTCGCCGCTCACCCCACATCCGCCTTCACCAAAGTTATCCTAGCTAGTATTAGGTTGGTTTGATTTCAATTTTAGCGTTCCCCGTGTGTTGTCCATCATTCTGTGTGCTTTCCCCTTGTGTTTTGAACACCTAGAGTCATCCACGAGGCCCAGAATTGAAGACCCATCATCCTGGGTTGCTGTCTGTGAATGCGCGTAAACGATATAGCACGTTCTTCAGAATGCGCGTAAACGATATAGTGCGACCATGGGCAGAATGAAGAAGGACCCCCACCTATAGCCCGCATCAAATGGTATCAGAGCTTAGGGAACCAGGCTGTTCTCACAGACTGGGATCTTGAGATACGAGGTTCGAGGACGAACCTTCCCAAGTGGAGGGGTTTTGATGGGAATCAAGCTAGCTGCCAGGCCGAAGAGCATCAACACAGCTGCCAGACCTAGGGATGAAGGCGGTACCCTTGGGTAGCACGACCTGGAAGAAGGCGCTAGGTCTCCCTAGCGCGATCTCAGACAGAAACTCTGCTGCAGTCGGTCCAACTTCCCGACACCGAAACGCCCAAAAGTCTTCGATGTGTGCTGTTTTCCATGGTTGTAATCAATGTGCTAGCGTCGTTTTGTCTTCCCCTTGCCCTATATATGTATCCCATCTCGTTTAATTAAACATGAAGCAATGAATCTATGAAAGTTTGAATGAGTGTAGCCATGGCTATCTTCCCCAATCTTTGGAAACCCCCTTCATCTGTCCCTCTCTGGGTGCGAGGCCCAATTCTGTTTCCCTGACCCTCTCTCTTTCCCCTTCAATGGAGGATGATCGAAGCCCCGGATGCATCAGCTCTGAGATGGGGTCGAGTGTGAGGCTCCATTCGGAGCTTCGTTCTTCTTCCACCAACGTTCATCTCCCCTCACCACTGCCAAAGATGTTGCTAAGGTTAGGATGGAGCTCGGTTGCACCGTCCCCGCGAAGGGTTCGGGTGAGAGGCCCCAGCCAAGCTTCCTCACGGTCCTAGCATCATCTACGTCCACCTTTCTTCCCTCGCCGCTCACCCCACATCCGGCTTCACCAAAGTTATCCTAGCTAGTATTAGGTTGGTTTGATTTCAATTTTAGCATTCCCCGTGTGTTGTCCATCGTCCTGTGTGCTTTCCCCTTGTGTTTTGAACACCCAGAGTCATCCACGAGGCCCACAATTGAAGACCCGTCATCCTGGGTTGCTGTCTGTGAACACGCATAAATGATATAGCGCGTTCTTCAGAACGCGCGTAAACGATATAGTGCGACCATGAGCAGAATGAAGAAGACCCCCCACTTCTGTCCCGCATCACCTATGTCATGAAGTACCAAGTTATCCCTGTCTCAAAATTGTGTTGCAATAAATATCATGACAGAGCAATGGCACTACAGTGTTGAGTAACTGGGATCATTTCACCTGAGACGTGATTTGTCTCACGTAAAAAGACACTACAAGTGCTACCTCTGTTCTCCAAAAGGAGAAGTAACACAGTTATCACACTAAGTAGCTGGGGATTCTGGCCTCTGATCAAGGTGTCTACTCATGTCAAATGTGTGATTTAACTAAAGTTACTCGTTGATCTTTTCAAAAAAAAAGAGGGAAGGGAAAAGAAGGTAATGGTTGAAAACATGTTTTGGGGTTGACTCTATGCTGAAGTAAAAAGGTTTGTGTTTAATTTCAATACTTAACAATAATCTTCTCAGTTTAACCCAATGAAATTGACGAGTAAGGTGGATAGTCTGTGGATAGAAAAAATGCTTATTGATTAATGTTTTAATTCTATCCCGATTTTTTTCATAACCGGTAACTGTTAATAGTGTCACCATAGTTTTGGGGGTTTATAAACCTTAAACCATAATACCAAAATAAATGGGGGATTAGTTCAATTTCTTTTAACTAATGGGTGTGAGTTTTTATTATCCTTTAACTCCACTAAAAAATAGGTCATTTGACCACAGTGGACCAGGGAGTCATAAACCCACGGTTCCTTCACTTTCACCCCTTCACCTCTACCCCCGCGGTTCACCTCCTCACACCTTGTGACCGCCAGCATCGCTCGAACCGGTGGAGGCTACCCTCGAGAGGTCGACAGCTCTCCTCTACACCTCTCGTGAGTATCCTTCTTCCTCTCGCCGTGCACTTCTTCCTCTCACCGTGCCCTTCTTTCCTTCCATCCACTTGTGCCCTATTTCTGTAAATGGTGCCAGCGGTCACCAGAGGGAAGAAAGTAAAAGCTACCGCAGGAGGAAAGAGTGCCGGCGGTCCAGACTCCATCAGCAAGGAACCACGATCGAAGAGGATAAATGACCGACCGGCTGCACAGACAGAACATCAAGAATCTGCTACCGTCCGTGCACCTTCGCCACCGCCAGATGCCCTTGCTGGGAAGAAAAAGTCAGCCATCTGCAAGACTTCAACATAGCAGGAACAGCCGGCTAAAACGAAAAAGGCAGGGATCCGTAAATCCTCCATAGAGAAAGGCCAGTCTGCTGCTAAGAGAAAATCTTCCACCAAAGAGAAAGGGAAAGAAGTCAAGGAATCATCTTACTCCGATGCCCCAGATGCTTACCAGCTCCAGGACAGTGATCTCTCTCGCATCCTGTTTCCTCGGTATGTTGACTTCTCTGACCAGAAGATGTTCGATAATTTTCCTCAACTACTACGAATGTTTGAATTTCCAGGTTGGGTTGAGTTCATGAGCACACACATAGTCTATTACCCTAAGCTTGTGCGGGAATGGTACCACAACATATGGGTTGAATTAAATGGTCAGATATGGACTGAAGTTCAAGGTGTTTCCATTCATATAAAACCCCGCCTATTTCAGAAGACATGGCACATTCCTAATGAAGGATTGATTGAAGAATATTTTTGTTATGATTTAGAGGAAGCTTATACTATTGCGACAGGGAAGCCTATCCAATCTTATGTTCCTATCACATCCATAAACACCAATTACTTTCCCCCTTTACAACGACTTCTGCATCACATCCTCACCATAATTATTACACCACAAGGTGGAGGCAGAAGCAGACTAACCGAGACTCAACGGTTTCTTCTCTACTGCATGTTCAAAAATATGAAAGTTTGTCTTCCAGACATTATTATGAATGTGATGAAAGGCTGTATTGAGAAAAAATGACATCTGCCTTATGCTGCTCATTTAACCGCTATGTTCATCAGGGCAGGCATCTCACTGGATGGTGAGAGAGCAATTTCCATTCCAAAATCCAATGTCTATTGTCAGAAATTCATTACAACATTTATGCATTTCAAGAAGAAAGGAGATAGGATAGTGAGAGATCTTCCTGGCTATGAGACAGAACAAGATCTAGCAGTTCAATCAGCCGAACCACAGGTTGCTCCAGACACGCAAGTTGGAGCTATAGTTCCTTTTGGAACTCCACCCTCTTCACCTCCTCAGGTATTCACAGAGCCTGTTGCACCGCCAGAGTTCCATACACACACATCTGCACCAGACCAAGCAGGAACAAGCTATAATGCAATTTCTACAAGAGCAATTTACCGCCATGAAGTATGAAATTTTTAAGCTGAACCGCAATCAAGAGCTTATGCACACCCAAATGATGCAAGTCAGTGCACAAAATGAAACCATTATGCATGAGCTGAAGGAACTTCGTATAGAAACACAAATGAAAATCACAAAACTTCACCAACAAATTCAAGAGCTCTCTGTACATCATTCACAGCTCCACGATGTAGTAGTTCACTTCTCTTCACAGCTTAGTTCCCAACATCCAGCCGGCTCCAGTTCTGTGTCTGATATTCCAACTACAATCACAGCTCAGTTTGAAAATTTATACAACACTCTGCAGCACTGGGTGATGAACATGAATACTCAAATTGCAAAGGTTCAAGCATCAGTCAAGCAAACAAACCAACTAATGAATACCAAATTTGCTTCACTGGGAGTTAAGGTTACAAGGATTATTCAGGATATTCCATCAGCAGTTCCTTTGAAGAAATCGAGTGGATCTGGGTCAGCACAGATCTGATATTCCACCACCACGTTCGTGACAAGCCCCTTTTCATTGATGACAAAGGGGCAGACATAGCATAGTCTTAGTTTGCATGCATAGCATCATGCATCAATAATCCTTTTTTGGAGTCATGTAGTTTTTCAACTCATTGTAATGATGTTTTGTGGTTGAATGAAATGCCTATTTGTCAATGCATGAAATGCCTTCTTTTATCAATGTGTGAAATCACTTCTTGTGAATGGATGGAATGGGTGTTTGCATAAATACTCTATTTTGACTATGTGTCTTGATTGTGAATTGAAAGGCATGCATGCAATAATAATTCATGGTTGTCATCACCAAAAAGGGGGAGATTGTTGTGTCCCCAGGTTTTGGTGATAACACACCATGACTTATTGTTACACTTGTGATATCTAATCAAGCTTTTCTAGTGTGTAAGACAGGTAGACCTCCTTCAATAAGCAAAGGCATATATATACCTTGGAAGGGTCAGCACCTCTAACATGAAGCCTTGAAGAGAATGGTTCTGGAAGCACTAAAGTGTCGAAACCTCAATCAGCAAGCGTCGACACCTCAGCACAAGCATTGGAAGCATAACTTTCTGTCTGGCCCAGAAGTGTCGACCTCTTCATCAGGGAGTGTCGACACCATAGAGCAATCAGCAAGCATCATCTTCTGTCTAGCCAAGAAGCGTCAACCTCTCCATGAGGAAGTGTCGACACCTCACAAGGGTCCTTCTTCAGCACGATAGGTCCTACTGGTCTCATCCCTAATGGGTCTTGGATCTCATCTTCTAGGACCCAGCGGCGCTGGATTCGAGGTAGCATCGATCGAGACAAGTGCCCCATGATTGGTTCGTAGGTTGTTGGCAAGGTGAGGGTTCTAGAAGGAAGGATAAAGCCCTAAGGCTCGGTGGGGACCACGAATCAGCGCATCTACCTTGTGCCAGGCACGCGCTCTGGATGGGGTGAAATGCAGCTTGGCAAAAAGACCAAAAAGGGCATTCAAAAAAGAAGGGAGAAGACAAGGCCAAGGATGCTTAGAGGAGAAGCGTGCATGCGAACCAGACAGAGGAGTCTCTGGGCGTTGAGCAGCGGCTGTGGAAGAAGGAGAGCAGAGCTTCCTCTTCCAAGAACCTTACTGGAGAGGAGCTGAACGTGGAAGAAGAAGAAGACCATCTACATTCGTCCAGCAAGCCCTCCATCTCCATTCTGTAGCGCAAGGAGGGACGGCTCCATCTCCATCGGCCAGGAGACATTCTAGTTCATCAAATAGAATTTTTATTGTTTGGGCTTTCATTTGTCTCCCAGGTCTACTCTGCACCTTTTCCCCTTTTCATTCTTGTTTTTAACACCTCAAAAGACTCTCTATGTATTCCTTACGGGATGTAGGAAGACAATCTGAGGCTGTTCAGATCATGGGTTTTGGCAGGTTTCGCCCAGAAGCTGTGTGACAGTGGTTGTTTGCGTAGCAACGCAAGGGAAGCCTCACACGATTGTGTGAGGGGTGGATGTAGGTCTCGTGATTGAGACCGAACCACCTAAAAAGCTCGTCCAGTGTGGTTTACCTGTGCTTCATTGTGATTGCTCTTCGATAGATGTATGCTATAGGACTGACATTTCTACTATAATCCAGCACCTATGGTTGAGTTCATTTACACTCCATTTTAATTCATAGCTTTTCGTATTAAATCGCCATAGAAGGGGCTGATCTATTCACCCCTCCCCTCTAGATCCGCCAATCACCATATAACAGTGGCATCATCTTGGTGGTGAGCCGTGAAGTGTGGAGGCGAGGAACCACGTGGTGAGGCGCGGCGTCCCTCGTGTTGAACGGGCGAGGAACGACGCTTTCAGCTTGAAACAAGTAGGGGGATGGCTTCTTTACCTCGTTAGGGTTGTTTCCCCACCCCCTGGCGTGTGAATGGCCAATTGTATAGTATGAACATCATTTTTATGTCTTCGAAGCATGAACTTCATTATTTATGTTTTCAATCCACTATGGCAATTGTAATTATGTTTTCTGGGCATATAATTGTTGCATGATGGATGTGGAATGTTGTAGGGCAGGTTTAGGTATGTTTCCCATCGATTTGGATCGATTGGGAAGGGGATGCCATTGCATTTCCCGCGCTTTCGATTCTCTGGTAGGCAAACGGTCCTACCAGAGACCGCTTACCAAATGGCATATGGCGGTGGACCTTCATAGTCTTACGCTCGACCATTTCATTGAGTGTAGCAGTCCATCGATAGACCGTCTACTGACCTTAGCAGCGGACGTTTCGACCGCGTATGACCATTGACCATGTAAGGCGGTTGTGCCTCGCGGCTCACTTCTAGACCGTTTATGACCCTCTGGCGACTTATCGTGCGACCGCTATTAGCCCTGTATAGCGGTGCGAGCCTCGCGGCCCATTAGTAGACTGCTTAGCATCATTTGGCGGTCAGTCGTTTGACCGTTTACGACTGTAGTGGCCCTATATTAATCCGTTTCTTTCCTACATATTTCAAATTCAATTTTGTTCATTTAATTGTGCATTTAGTACTACAGGTTCGCCATGTTTAAATATTCTTATACATTGTGACATGTTTTTAGATCCCAATAGAATTATTTTCTCTTTCCTTGTGATAGAACCACTAGTCATAGCCCGATGACCTCGAGTGTCGGCCCACCTGGGAGAGGTGGCGGGGTAGTCCCGATTTACGATTTTTAAGTTAGTTTCCGTGGGCCCCTGTAGTGCCCCAAAATTTATATAAATAATTTCTGGATTATTTTAAGAATTTCTAAAATTTATTAGGAATTATAAAACTTAAATTGATTATAAGGCCCAAGTATGTTGAATAATTAATCCAGCTTTGATAAATAAAACCCAAAAGGTTTAAGGACCAAGCCCATTAAGTTTGGCCCATATTCTAGAAGGCTATTTACCCTATTCATGAATTTTAAGGATAAACACCCTTTTATAGATAATTATGTGGATAAAACAAATGAAAGAGTTTGAATTAAATTGAATTCTGTGCACAGTGGATGTAGCGGTCTATCATGCGACTGCCACAGGCATGTAACGCGCCAAGATTAGACCGTTACGCTCTATCAGTTCCGTGAATGGAAGAAAGAGCAAAAAGATTGGATTTTTGCTAGTTTATCTCTTTGGGATCGAGATGGGAGGACTAGTAAACATGTTAAGGACTCTCAAAAGTCGATCTAAACTTTAAACAAGGATTGTAGAATCGATCTAATCCTTAAATCTTAGCTAGAACCTGTAAATAGACCCTAGTTTTGACCTGCGCGACCCCTACATTTGCTCGCGTGGAACTAAGGTAAGAAGATAGTATGTCGGGTAAGTTCTTTAGAACTTTTTGTTGTTAATACATAGGACTAATCTTCCTCAAAATTTCGTGCTAGAAGATCAACTACACAAGGAGTTTGAAGCTTCCAAAGTTGCTGGTTCGACTATAGCAACCCAGGAACCTGAGCGGAAGTCCACTGAATATCAGGAGATTAGAACACCATATCGAGGTAATTAGTCTAAGTGTCTTTAGAACTTTCTGTTCCCCTTAGTTTCACCTTCTTACCCTGAAAATTTCACATCCTTAGGTCAAGTGATTGAGGAGTTAGAGCGACTTGAAGTTGTTGAAAAATCACAGGAAGGGAAGAACTAGGGCATATCTTACAGTCCCAAATTGGAAGTTGAAAGCCCAGTAAAGAGGTAAGTTATCTCATGAAAGGTAAGAATATCATGATAGGAGTAAAAGCCCTCTTGTTTTGCTCGATTTCATGCTTTATAGGTGAAGAATTTCATGTTCTAATAGGACTTATGCACTTGTATATCATGCATGCATATTCTTAGCCCTAACTAAGTTAAAAGGGAACGTTCTTGTCAATTAACAGAAAACCCATGCATACTGTTAGTTTAACCTTCGTTCTATCAGGTGGTAGTTTATATATGATTTTCAGACATGATGTGAGTTAAAACCTTAGAATCTTCCTATTCTATTTACTATCAGTAGTGCTCTGACGGATTATAGATCGACCGCCACAGTCATCTAGCGGTCTGACGATAAGGCGTCACATGCTCTGTGAGACTTATGTTTTCATATGAACTCTGACGGAGCACGAGCAGAGTGTCACAACATTCTAATGGCTCCACGATAAACCGTCACATTACTATGACGCATCGAACTTAGACTGTCAGAGTCTGTGTTCTGTCAACCCGAGACTGGATTGACACCAGTCCAACTAACTTATGTATGTAAGCCTAGTTAGCTAGATTTTAACCTGTTTTGATGACTCGGAGTTTGTTTACTGTTTCATGATCCTAAATGCGTGGTTGTGAGTACTTAAACCTATTTTTAAGCATATGCTAGTTTCAAGCTAAGATCTTATATTTTGTTTTAAATCCATGATTTCAAAGTTATATTGATGAGATTTTAAACATTGATTTATCACTGTTTCACTCTTTTCTCATCACTATAGAGTCAATTTCTCTAAGTATATGGCATATATTCCGGTATATGACCATTAGTTCACACTTTGCACATAGGAACATATTCTTGGACTTGAGGACCTCTCTATTGGATATTCCTTCCAATGGACTAGGAAATCTAGTTTCAAGGCCTCCGTAATTCTCCGCGAGCCTGGGATTCCCACTAGGACGCCGAGTTGGTTGTACAATTAAAACCCAATTGTTTAGAAAGCACTATCGATGTTTTCTGATTTTGACTATGTAATGGCCTAATACTAGACCGTCAGGCTCATCTAACAGTCCAGTATACAACCGTCACATATACTAAGTCCAAATTTGTTCTTTCTGGATTCAGCCATTCTAACGGCCCAATTATAGACCGTCATGTTCATGTAACGGCCGATTAATTGAGTGTCACAGTACTTTAACCCGAGGTTTGCCCCTAGGGTTGATATTTCAAAGTTCTTAGATAGATTATTGATGGTCTCGGACTTGTCATATCGTTCAAGATACTTGATCTGAAATTATAAAAGTTAAGAAACGTACCGTTATGCTGTCGAATTATTTATGTAATACCCCGATTATTTATTAAGTTTTATTGAGCTTTTATTAATTAAAAATTCAATTAAAATGAATTAATGTTTGAATTTTGAAAAATTAATATTTAATTCATTAGAAAATAGAACCTATAAAATTCGACTACCTTAGAAAAATCTGTAAAAATAGTAATTGGGTAAAAGATCATTTTTATAGCAATTTTGTCTTCTAGACTTGACCCAAATTAATTACGTAACCTTGTCTAATTAGAGGATTAATCCCTCATTTGACTTTTACCTAACCTTTACCTAATCGTAACTTAAAACGTGAAATTTGACCTTATTACTCAACCAAATGATCTGAAATCAAGGGCAAATGGAAGGCCACGAGGTAAGGAACATTTACCCTCAATCAATTTGAGGTAAACCTAGCCCTAAAATGTGATGCCAACATAGATTTGGTCGAGTCAAGGATTCCGGCGCCGTTTCTAACACGAAACTTGCAGCGCCAAATACTCCCAACTCCGAAGGCTCCAGAAGCCCCATGACCTATAGAAATGTAGCTATTCGACTCTAGTTTCATTTGGTAGCTGGGTCAGCCGATGAGGAGTCCAGATCTGGGAGCATTCGTCATTTTGGTGGAGGGTGTTGGTAGTTCATCGTTCTTCATCTCCAGCCCTTTAATCCGTCGATTAAGGTAGGTACCCTTAACCAATTGAGACTTGTAAATATAGTATCTTGATCAGCTCGACGAGATCTATCCAATGGGACTGAAAGCCCCAAATTTCATTAGGTATCCATGGAGATATCAAGCTTTTTGTGAGCTGCTGTCAAGCTTGTTCTTCATTCTAGGGTTTCGAAGTCTTTCTCCGATTTGAGGTAGGTTATAATAGCCCAACTTCTAATTAATATACATGAATGTAGTCAGTAGCTTGTTAGCTTTCTTTTGACACCAAAATACCCAAATTCCGTTGTGTATGTTGGGAGAATTTTTAGATTTAGTGGAAGTATGTCAAGAATTAGGTCTTCTTGTGTTCTTCATAGAATCGGTTGTGATTAAGTGGGTTTCTGATGAAATTCGTGCTTTAAAACTCATGTATTATGACCCTCATATGTCTAGTAAGATTCCTATAGCATGTGGTTATGTTTCCAACTCAATTGGACCACAATTGGGTGAGTTTTTGTGCTTTCTAAAAGTTCTGCCGTTGCTGTTCTTGCAGGGGTCGACCCCTGGGGTCGACCCATTTTCTGGGCAGCCCTGCAGGCCCGAGGGTCGACCCCAGGGGTCTACCCATCTTGTCCCTGCAAGGGGTCAACCCCTGGGGTCGACCCAACTGCAGAAAGTGTGGGGGTCGACCCCAGGGTCGACCCATCTTCAGAAATTATGGGGGGTCGACCCCAAGGGTCGACCCATCCAGCAGGCGGACCCCATTTTTACAGGGGTCGACCCCAAGGGTCGGCCCATGTACCAGAAACCTGGTTTTCATCATTTTACGACCCGTGGATCGATCCGGATCATTAGGGGGTCGACCCATTGAACTTAGACCAATTGAAAACTATACTTTTGAAGAACCAGTGACATATTCTGGAAACCTTATGATTTCAATTTACATTGGTTCCTACTTGCAAACATAGTGTAAAAACATGATGTTTACCATCTTCATTTCGACTCATACATTGGTTAAATAGAAACCCACATAATTAGTGGTTAATGGTGTAATTAAATTTCTGTTAATACATTCTTTTTCCTTCCTGTACAAGCTTGTTCCTTTACCTTATCATCTTGAATCCGCTTTTGGCAATTGTCTTAATGCAAATGACAATGGATAATCTTTGACATATTAACTTGATAATTAGGATTAATATGTTGATTAGCTTGTTGGATAGCTGATGTACTACAGTAGCACAGCATGATTAACTCTTATTGTGACTTGGTTTTCAATCTTCTTGATGATTGTGCTTACCTTGAAATTCTGAAATGAATCTCCTTCCTACTTGAAATTGTTATTGCTACATGGTTCAAACCTTGGAATTCTGGCCATAAATTATGGAAGTCTAGATTCGTGGGATCTTTGATCCAAAGAAATCAATGCCTGGTAAACAATTAAGGGCTCGGTCTAGTCCTGGGAGGAGCGCCCGAACACTACGTGTACCCCCGGGGAGGTGATTGACTAGGTGTGGCATTTGGCACCAGTACTATGACATGTGTTAAATCTAGGACTGGCCACTACTCTCTACTACTCTCTACTACTTTTCACTTTCCACTCTTCACTGTTCTATACTCTACTTGTTGTTACTTACTTGCTGTTACTTGGACATGGAAATGAAACTACACACGTGCTTGACATGACTTGAATTATCTCGATATGGCCAACTCTTTATCGTTATCTCCTGTAGTAAATTCTTGTCTTTGTTATTCCTCTTAAGTATTACCATTCTGTTCCTTTATATTTCGTGACCTTGCGAGATCTTTCAATTTTGTTTCATTATATCATCATTACTCTTTTATTGCATTATCCTTTGTAGCATGATATTTTGAAAATGTAATTAAACTGCTAATCACTTATACCTATCTGTTATTTCCTACTGAGTGTTAGCTCATAGTTGTTGTTTCCCCCCTTTCCAGGCTTTTCAGGTGACGCGTTTACCGATGGGGAAGGGCAGGAGTGATGTTTTGAGTGTATCAGTTAGTTGTGTTTAGAGTGTGTTGTGCTTCAGTTATGTTATTGTGGTTTAGAGTTGTTATCCCAGTTGTATTGAGTTGATTTGAGGATTATGTACCAGTTATGTTTTGTTTAATGGTCAATAAGTTATTTCCATTTCTTAGCATTTGTATATATTTAGATTAGTTCTCTCTCTTTCTAGCAAGTTTCTAACTGTACGTCCCGATATTCCGCGTCGGGGCGTGACAGTTTAGTTGGTATCAAAGCCAAGTTTCATATTCCTAGGTTCCCTAAGTTTAGGTTTCTTGCATTGCATCCCAATAATCGGTATATCAAAATGTGTTGTCCGAACGTTAGGCTACGCCTATCGGAAAGGTCGCATACTTGCGCGAGTGGTCTTCGGACCGATTAGCTCCGCCAGGTACCGAGTTTTGGTCATGTTTAGGTGCATTAGACCTCTAACCTTGTTAAAGTCTAGAACCTGACCTGGTGAGATTGGGTAGAAACTTGGGTTAAGTTCGTTCCTTAATCGTGTTATTATCTATTTTATTGGACCTAAGTAATCTATTTCTCGTGTAGATGGCAGCCGAACGTGCTGAATGGAGGAACCTGCAGCGCACGGTTCAAGGCCTGACTCAGGCGTTACATCAGGTAGCTCAAGCTGGAGCAGCGGGTCATGGCACCGGTGACTTATACCGGAACTTTCTAGGAATGAACCCGCCAAGATTTGCTGGTTTGACTAACCCCGATGAGGCCGAGCATTGGCTCCACGAAATGGGGAGAATTTTTGAAGTCATGCAATGCACCGACCAAGAGCGTGTCCTTCTTTCTACCTTCCAATTGGAGCGGGACGCGCGTACTTGGTGGGATTCCGTCAAGGTAACTCTAGGCGATCAACAAGTCACATGGGAAGAGTTCGAGGAATTCTTCAACGACAAATATTTTTCCGATCGTGTACAAGAGAAGAAGGCGGCGGAGTTCGCGGCTCTAAAGCAGCGAAGCTTATCGGTGGCCGAATATGAAGCACAGTTCTCTCGGCTTTCGCGCTATGCTACTCACCTTATCTCCATAGAAAAGATGAAAGCTAAGCGATTTCTCAACGGGTTGAAGCTTCACTACATCAATCAACTGGCGCCGATGGAGATCTCTACTTATTCTGAGATGGTGAGAAAGGCACAAGTTCTAGAAGATACCTTAGAGATGACGGAGAGGATCCGTGGGCAAGGCATGAAGAAGGAACAACCAACTCCTAGACCCGGATTTGGCACTAGCAAAAAGAGGCCCATGAGTGGGTCTAGTTCGTGGATCGGATCGGGAACTTGGAAAGGTAAGATGCCAAGAAATGAAGAGAAGAAACCCGGCCCTATTGTTCCATTAAAGGGCAAGTGCAAGTATTGTGATCGTCCAGGTCACAAGATGGAGGAATGCTGGCGCAAGCTAGGTGCGTGTTTACGATGTGGGAGTAGGGAACACCGTATCCCTGACTGCCCTCTTCTATCGGAACAAGCTACACCGGCAAAACCTCAAGTTATCAAGAAGCCGCAAGGAAGGCTCCAAGCTTTACATGCGGATGAAACTGGGATTTCTGATGAGGGCGGACTCGTCGAAGGTACCCTTACTATAATCGACAAGCCCACATTTGTTCTCTTTGATACTGGTGCAACGCATTCTTTTATTTCTCGGAAATTTACGAAGTCGTTATCTGTCGAACCTATTATGATGAATTCTCCATTAGTTATATTAACTCCTATTGGTTCTGGAGCGGCTATCCAATATTACTATCCTTCTAGTAAGGTTATTATCGATGAACGGAACTTTCTAGCCGACTTAGTTTGCATGGATATGAAGGATTATGATGTAATCCTTGGAGCAGATTGGTTGGCCAAGTACGAGGCCAGTGTTCACTATAGTTCTAGCTCAGTGACTTTTACTGGACATTCTGGTTTATCTTTTACGGGGATCAAGCACCATAACCCCGTATCGCTCATCTCTTCTCTTCGAGCCGACAAGCTGATGAGGCGAGGTTGCGAGGCTTTTCTAGCCTTTGTCCATGCTACACCGGGACAGCAAGTTGAGATAAAGGATACTCCTATTGTCCGAGAATTCTCCGAAGTCTTTCCGGAGGAACTACCAGGACTTCCGCCTGAGCGGGAAGTTATCTTCTCCATTGATATTGTTCCTGGCGCGTCTCCTATTTCTAGAGCTCCTTACCGTATGTCCCCTGCGGAGCTAAGGGAATTAAAGCAACAGCTGATGGAATTGCTCGAGAAGGGCTTTATTCGTCCGAGTACTTCACCTTGGGGAGCTCCTGTATTATTCATCAGGAAAAAGGATGGTTCGATGAGATTATGCATCGATTATCGGCAACTGAACTAGCTAACTATCAAGAATAAATACCCATTGCCGAGGATCGACGAATTATTCGACCAGATAGCGGGAGCACATTATTTCTCTAAGATCGATCTTCGATCTGGATATCATCAGCTGAGGATTAAGGAAGATGATATTTATAAAACGGCTTTCCGCAGCAGGTATGGTCATTTTGAGTTTGTCGTTATGCCTTTTGGTCTAACGAATGCACCAGCAGCTTTCATGCAGTTAATGAATAATGCATTCCAGCCTTATCTTGATCAATGGGTCGTGGTATTCATTGACGACATACTAATTTATTCCAAGACTGAAGAAGAGCATGCCGAACATTTGAGGATGGCATTGCAGATATTGAGAGATCATCAACTATATGCCAAATTCAGTAAATGTGATTTCTGGCTGCAAGAAGTGTCCTTCTTAGGACATATCATCACCAAAGAAGGTATTTCAGTTGATCCTTCGAAAGTGGAGGTAGTAAGGAACTGGGATCAGCCTACTATAGTGACCGAAGTGAGAAGCTTCCTAGGCCTGGCAGGCTATTATCGAAGATTTATTCAAGACTTCTCCAAGATTGCGGTACCTCTCACTCGATTGACCCGCAAAGACAACAAGTTTGAATGGTCCGAGGAATGTCAGCAGAGCTTTCAAACATTGAAAGATTGCCTCATTACTGCACCCATATTGGCTTTACCTTCTGGCGACGGTGGTTTCGTGGTCTATACCGATGCTTCTGGTATTGGCTTAGGCTGTGTACTCATGCAGCATGGTAAGGTGATTGCCTATTCTTCTAGGCAGCTGAAGAAGCATGAAGAGAATTACCCCGTTCATGACTTGGAACTTGCAGCAATTGTATTCGCCTTAAAAATTTGGAGGCATTACTTGTATGGAGAAACATTCACAGTATTTTCGGATCATAAGAGTCTGAAGTATTTATTTTCTCAGAAAGAACTTAACATGAGGCAGAGAAGATGGTTGGAGTACTTGAAGGACTTCGACTTCTCGATTGAATATCATCCCGGTAAAGGTAATGTGGTGGCAGATGCATTAAGCCGGAAGCCTGTGGCTAAATTATCAAGTATCATGTTACAAGAATGGAGGCTATTGGAACAGTTAGCTAGCCTGGATCTAAATGTTGATAATGATCGGGTTATAATTGCACAGATTCGACTTAAGCCCGAATTATTGATGGAGATCAAATCCTTGCAAGATAATGATCCCGAGCTGGTTGAGATCAAGGGAAGTTTGAGTAGCAGACCCGACTTCATGGTGGCTGACGATGGAAGATTATTATTCCAGGGTAGAACTTGTGTACCTGATGAAGCTGAGTTAAAGAACAAGATTCTGGAGGAAGCACATAGATCGAAATACACTATTCATCCTGGAGGCACGAAAATGTTCAAGGATTTGAAAAGGTCCTTTTGGTGGCCAAATATGAAAAGGGAAATTGCAGATTTAGTGAGTAGATGTCTGGTTTGTCAACAAGTTAAGGCCGAACATTTCAGACCGGTAGGGAAGTTGAAACCACTCGACATACCCCAATGGAAGTGGGAAAGCATTGGCATGGATTTCATTATGGGTCTACCTAAGACTCGTGGTGAATTTGATGCGATATGGGTGATCGTCGATCGCTTGACAAAATCGACTCATTTCTTACCCATTAAGTCCAAGTGGACAGTTGATGTATTGGCTGCTTTATATTTGACGGAAGTGGTAAGGCTCCATGGTATACCTATCAGCATTGTGTCTGATAGAGACCCGAGATTTACTTCACATTTCTGGAAGGGACTGCAAGAGTCTCTTGGTACTCGTCTGAATTTCAGTACTACTTTTCATCCACAGACAGATGGACAGACTGAAAGAACCAACCAGATAGTGGAAGATATGCTGCGAGCTTGCATGATTGATTTCGGAGGCAGTTGGAGTAATCACTTGGCATTGATTGAATTCGCCTACAACAACAGTTACCAATCCAGCATACAAATGGCTCCGTTTGAAGCTTTGTATGGAAGAAGCTGTCGTTCCCCGTTGTGTTGGGACGAGGTGGGCGAGAAGCAATGGCTTGGACCGGATCTTATTTCAGAATCATCACAGAACATCCGTGTTATCCGAGACCGGTTACAAGTGGCTCAGTCAAGACAGAAGAGTTATGCCGACACAAGGAGAAGAGCATTAGAATTTCAAGTTGGCGAGCATGTGTTTCTGAAAGTCTCTCCTTCGAGAGGGATTCGAAGATTTGGCATTCATGGCAAGCTGAGTCCGAGGTATATTGGTCCATTCGAGATCCTAGATAGAGTGGGAGAAGTTGCTTGCAGACTGACATTACCGCCTCAGTTATCTGGCGTACACAATGTTTTCCATGTGTCTATGTTACGGAAATATGTGTACGATCCCACTCACATCATTCAATATGTGGATTTTGAGTTAAAGGAAGATTTGACTTATGAAGAAAGACCTATCAAGATTCTAGACCGGAAATAGCAGCAACTCCGGAATCGCTCTATATCGATGGTCAAGATTCAGTGGAGTTGGCGTGGGACCGAAGAGGCTACTTGGGAATCGGAAGATACTATGCGGAAGCGGTATCCCGACCTATTCTAGGTGATCTATCTTTTCCCTACTTTCCGTATATAGTGCAGTGAATTTGGAGGACCAAATTCTTTAAGTAGGGGAGGGTGTAATACCTCGATTATTTATTAAGCTTTATTGAGCTTTTATTAATTGAAAATTGAATTAAAATGAATTAATGTTTGAATTTCAAAAAATTAATATTTAATTCATTAGAAAATAGAACCTATAAAATTCGACTACCTTAGAAAAATCTGTAAAAATAGTAATTGGGTAAAAGATCATTTTTATAGCAATTTTGTCTTCTGGACTTGACCCAAATTAATTACGTAACCTTATCTAATTAGAGGATTAATCCCGCATTTGACTTTTACCTAACCTTTACCTAATCACAACTTAAAACGTGAAATTCGACCTTATTACTCAACCAAATGATCTGAAATCAAGGGCAAATGGAAGGCCACGAGGTAAGGAACATTTACCCTCAATCAATTTGAGGTAAACCTAGCCCTAAAACGTGCTGCCGACATAGATTTGGTCGAGTCAAGGATTCCGGTGCCGTTTCTAACACGAAACTTGCAGCGCCAAATACTCCCAACTCCGAAGGCTCCAGAAGCCCCATGACCTATAGAAATGTAGCTCTTCAACTCTAGTTTCATTTGGTAGCTGGGTCAGCCGATGAGGAGTCCAGATCTGGGAGCATTCGTCGTTTTGGTGGAGGGTGTTGGTAGTTCGTCGTTCTTCATCTCCAGCCCTTTAATCCATCGATTAAGGTAGGTACCCTTAACCAATTGAGACTTGTAAATATAGTATCTTGATCAGCTCGACGAGATCTATCCAATGGGACTGAAAGCCCCAAATTTCATTAGGTATCCGTGGAGATATCAAGCTTTTTGTGAGCTGCTGTCAAGCTTGTTCTTCATTCTAGGGTTTCGAAGTCTTTCTCCGATTTGAGGTAGGTTATAACAGCCCAACTTCTAATTAATATACATGAATGTAATCAGTAGCTTGTTAGCTTTCTTTTGACACCAAAATCCCCAAATTTCGTTGTGTATGTTGGGAGAATTTTTAGATTTAGTGGAAGTATGTCAAGAATTAGGTCTTCTTGTGTTCTTCATAGAATCGGTTGTGATTAAGTGGGTTTCTGATGAAATTCGTGCTTTAAAACTCATGTATTATGACCCTCATATGTCTAGTAAGATTCCTATAGCATGTGGTTATGTTTCCAACTCAATTGGACAATAATTGGGTGAGTTTTTGTGCTTTCTGAAAGTTCTATCGTTGCTGTTCTTGCAGGGGTCGACCCCTGGGGTCGACCCATTTTCTGGGCAGCCCTGCAAGCCCGAGGGTCGACCCCAGGGGTCGACCCATCCTGTCCCTGCAAGGGGTCGACCCCTGGGGTCGACCCATCTGCAGAAAGTGTGGGGGTCGACCCCTGGGGTCGACCCATCTTCAGAAATTGTGGGGGGTCGACCCCAAGGGTCGACCCATCCAGCAGGCAGACCCCATTTTTACAGGGGTCGACCCCAAGGGTCGACCCATGTACCAGAAACCTGGTTTTCATCATTTTGCGACCCGTGGATCGATCCGGATCATTAGGGATCGACCCATTGAACTTAGACCAATTGAAAACTATACTTTTGAAGAACCAGTGACCCATTCTGGAAACCTTATGATTTCAATTTACATTGGTTCCTACTTGCAAACATAGTGTAAAAACATGCCGTTTACCATCTTCATTTCGACTCATACATTGGTTAAATAGAAACCCACATAATTAGTGGTTAATGGTGTAATTAAATCTCTGTTAATACATTCTTTTTCCTTCCTGTACAAGCTTGTTCCTTTACCTTATCATCTTGAATCAGCTTTTGGCAATTGTCTTAATGCAAATGATAATGGATAATCTTTGACATATTAACTTGATAATTAGGATTAATATGTTGATTAGCTTGTTGGATAGCTGCTGTACTACAGTAGCGCAGCATGATTAACTCTTATTGTGACTTGGTTTTCAATCTTCTTGATGATTGTGCTTACCTTGAAATTCTGAAATGAATCTCCTTCCTACTTGAAATTGTTATTGCTACATGGTTCAAACCTTGGAATTCTGGCCATAAATTATGGAAGTCTAGATTCGTGGGATCTTTGATCCAAAGAAATCAATGCCTGACAAACAATTAAGGGCTCGGTCTAGTCCTGGGAGGAGCGCCCGAACACTACGTGTACCCCCGGGGAGGTGATTGACTAGGTGTGGCATTTGGCACCAGTACTATGACATGGGTTAAATCTAGGACTGGCCACTACTCTCTACTACTCTCTACTACTTTTCACTTTCCACTCTTCACTGTTCTATAATCTACTTGTTGTTACTTACTTGCTGTTACTTGGACGTGGAAATGAAACTACGCACGTGCTTGACATGACTTGAATTATCTCGATATGGCCAACTCTTTATCGTTATCTCCTGTAGTAAATTCTTGTCTTTGTTATTCCTCTTAAGTATTACCATTCTGTTCCTTTATATTTCGTGACCTTGCGAGATCTTTCAATTTTGTTTCATTATATCATCATTACTCTTTTATTGCATTATCCTTTGTAGCATGATATTTTGAAAATGTAATTAAACTGCTAATCACTTAGACCTATCTGTTATTTCCTACTGAGCGTTAGCTCATAGTTGTTGTTTCCCCCCTTTCCAGGCTTTTCAGGTGACGCGCTTACCGATGGGGAAGGGCAGGAGTGATGTTTTGAGTGTATCAGTTAGTTGTGTTTAGAGTGTGTTGTGCTTCAGTTATGTTATTGTGGTTTAGAGTTGTTATCCCAGTTGTATTGAGTTGATTTGAGGATTATGTACCAGTTATGTTTTGTTTAATGGTCAGTAAGTTATTTCCATTTCTTAGCATTTGTATATATTTAGATTAGTTCTCTCTCTTTCCAGCTCGTTTCTAACTGTACGTCCCGATATTCCGCGTCGGGGCGTGACAATTTCCATGGCATAACCTAGTTTTAATATGTTATTTGAAAATCCTTATTTCAAATAGAAGCATTCTTATGATTGATTACTCTATCATGAATCCATTGTTAAAATTGTACATTCTTGGCCATATTGTTTACATGCATGGAAGTAGCTTGATTTATACTTGAAGATGCGATCGAGCACTGATTGTGTTCAAGGGCTCAATGCTAGTCCCCTCGACTGATTGTCAGAAACATACTATTATAAACCATGGGGTATGATGCTACTGGCGTCGCATTACACTCGGAGTACTTTCTCTATAAATAAGTGAAGATCCACGGCATCATGAAGTGACAATCCACGACACGTACATGACTTTCTAGCTTGTTAAATGATATTCCACAGAAATTCACGAAGTACTTGCTACTAAGTGAAGAGTACATTCTTGATTAATATATGACTTTCTAGTACATTCTTGTTCATGAAAGGCCATATCATATTCTTATTATATTCTTGATAGTTCATACTTGCTCATTCTATCTTACATGATCATCTTTGTTACTTTGGTAATCGCATGATTTATCACATTCGCATGATTTTACCTTATTTCTTTAGAGCTAAAATGCTAATCACTTTAATAGTGCCTTCATGTTGATGCGAAGATACCTACTGGGCAAGTGTGCTCATTACCTATTTTCCAATCTTTTCAGAAGATGGAAGTGATTCAAATTCGGATTCGAGTTATACAAGTAGCATGCCCGAGAGCGAATGAAAGTCTTATCAAAATAAGAGTGAAGACTTAGAAAAGTCACTATTGTTTAGATCGAGTCTTTGTAATTTTCTTTTTCCTTGAGTCTGATGGATTAATGAAGTTTGAAAAAGAATATTTCGCTTATTAATGAAATAAAGTTGGAGTTTGTGTAAATTATTGTGCAATTATATTTTTATGTGTGATTGTCTTGCGCTTTGATCGTTCTTGCTCGCAAGAGGCTTACCATGCCGGCTGTTCATGATTCTTCGAGTTGGTCTTCCGCTGTAATAAAGGCTCGGAACATGACAGTTAAGTTGGTATCAGAGCCTAAGTCTCAGGACTTAGGGAAAAGAGTCATGTCATACGATAAGTCCAGGGTTTAAGGACCCCTACCTATGAACTAAGGAAGAAATTTCCTCACCTATGCGAGAATTGGGTAGAGCCCGGGAAAGGATAGTTAATTAGTTTGAAGATTAACCTTTTCCTAATTCTATGAGAATTAACAATTTGTTATTTCTTTCAAGTACCTCATTATTACAATGACTCATCGCGTAGATTGGGGTGGCATGCAACAAACGGTTGCCGGCTATTTGCCCCCGAGGTTATGATGAGTGTAGCAATGAGTTTTGATGATTAATGAATGCAATGTGCGATCATGGTTTTGAGTGAACCGATTTGTACTCTTATGAACACCACATCTATTTAATCATGTAATGGAGATTACTGGTTAATACTCCAATGGTCTTTGAATGGACAATTCAACAAACGAGCAAGCAATTGAGGACCGAAGGTGATTTCAGGTAAAATGATGAGGGAAATATTGATATGTAGTTTGATATGGATTTTTTCATTCCTCCCTGCTCCGTTACTCTTGGAACAACAAATGGAAACGGCCTTGAATAAGCCTACCTTGTTAACATCTTTTTAAGTTCCCTCACTTCCATTGAAACAAGTTGAAATGAATGGTTATTTTGTGAGCTCTATGATGTTGTATCAATTTGACGAATACTTGGTGTTTTTATAGGTTGGAAGACCGCCTAGCAATCTCATTTTATCATGCCATCATCCTTGCAGGAGTTAATACTTCATTTCTTAGCTTTTTGGGCCTTTAAGCCTTCTGGCAGGGCAAAAGTCGACACCAGGTGTCGACACCCTGTTCCAGAACCATTTTCCAGCAACCAGTCCAGGAGGTGTCGACACCTGGTGTCGACACCTACCTGTTGTGACCCTGGTAGCAAGCCAGAACACCAGGTGTCGACACCCAGCATCCAGGGACTCTGTTTGGTGTTTTTGCTCCTTGTAATGCCCAAGTGTCGACACCTACACGGAGCCGTGATTTTGGACTTTTGCATCCTCGAACCTTTTGTCCAACTACCCACATCCATCCGCCTTGATTTCCTCCAGATTTCATGGATCTTGTCTTAATGGTGTCCCTTGACCGTCCTAGAAGGATATAACCTTCTCTTTGGGTCGAAAACCCTAAGGAGGTAGGAAGATCTAGAGTTAGTTTTCTAGTTCTAACCTTGGTGAGTGCAGGTTCAAAGCAGCAGCTCAAAGCCCTTCTTCCACCTTGTTCTGAACCTGAAAGTGAAGGGAAGAAGCTTAAATCAACCCTCAATATCAACCCCAACAACAAGTTGCGTGGGTTATCAAAGCTGAAACCTCATTTGGTCGACAAAGCTTCATTCTTCCTCAAGGATCAATCTTCCTCCTGCAGAAGTATTCAATTACATTCAAAGAAGTGAAAGGGGGAGCTCCAACCATGATAAATCATTCTTCAATCTCTACTCTTAGATTTACTTTGTGTCTACTTAAGCATTTGATGTAAAACTTGATTCAGATCTGTGTGTGTTGTTCGTGTTCGAAAACACGAACGTGTGTGTGTGTGTGTGTGTGTGTGGTAGCCCATATCGGGTGCCGCGTGTGTGTGTTTGTTGTTCTACACAGCGTTTGTGTATGGCTCACTTCATAGTGAAGTCTTGATCCTCACGAGTGAGGGGTGGACACAGGGGACACGGCAGTGTACCCGAACCACCTAAAAATTCAGTGTGTCACTTGTGGTTTGTTCTTCTGCTTCCATAATTGAGTGGGCTTCATGGTGAGTTGAGCGTACACCTATTTCATTGTCAAACACCTACCAATATCCACACGCATTCACAAGTGTGCTCATGCTCGAGTAAGATCTAGTGCTTGTATGATTAATTATCTTGTTCCACTCTCAAAGAATTTTAATTGGCCAATCAATTCACCCCTCTCCTCTTGATTACCGCCTTTCGGGACTCAACAATTGGTATCAGAGCTTTGGTCTCGGTTTCACTCGACCACACGGTCGTAGAGCAGATCCCTTATTATGGCAAACAAGGGGATGATGCCTGAAGGGCATTCGATCCAAAGACCCCCATTCTTTGATGGATCAAACTACCCTTATTGGAAAAACAGAATGTATATTTTTCTACGAGCCCAGGACTATGACGTGTGGCGCATCATTAGCAAAGGTCCGTATACTCTGTCTCAAAATGAGGATGAGTGGGATGATGAGGATATAAAGAAGTGTTCAGAAAACTTTAAAGCCATGAATATAATACAGTGTGCCATTCATCTTAATGAATACTCACGTATTTCCATGTGTTCTTCTGCGCAGGAGATGTGGAACAAGCTGCGATTGATCTATGAAGGAACATCGGAAGTAAAGGAAACCAAGGTGAATCTGTTGGTCCAGGATTATGAGTTATTTATGATGAAACCAGAGGATTCCATTTGTGATATGTTTGCAAGATTGAGGAAAATCACGAATGGATTAAACGGTCTTGGTAAAGAGTATTCCGACAAGGAACTCGTTAGAAAGGTACCGAGATCCTTGTGATCACAATGGCACACAAAGGCCACTGTAATCGAGGACTCAAAGGATCGCAGCACTTTGAAATTGGACGAGCTAATAGGCTCCTTGATGACTTACGAAATCAACATTAAGAGGAGAGAGGAGGACCACAAAAAGAAGAAGGTAGTCACACCTTTGGCCCTAAAAGTGAATCCACAAGATTCAGAGGGCAGTGACAATGATTCAACCGGCAACACTGAAGATGAAGACCTGGTTGCCATGATAACAAGAAGAGCAAGAAGATTCGTCAAAGGAATAAGAAAGTTCGGTGGCCAATTCAGAAAAGGACCAAGGAAGTAAGGTCTTGACAAAGGTGAAAGTAGCAAGAAGGATGAAGTTATTTGTTACGTATGCAAAAAACCCAACCATATGCGGGGTGAGTGCCCCGATCTAATGAGAAAGTTCAAGAAAGGAAAATTCAAGAAGCCCAAGGCCATGGTGGCCACTTGGAGCGATGAAGATGAGGAAGAGTCCGGGAATGAAGATGGACTAGATAAGCTGGTCCAGAACCTATGCTTCATGGCCAATGACAACGATGGGAATGAGGTAGATTCTGAAACTGAAACTCTTACTTGTGAACAATGGCAAATAGCATATGAGTCGTTATATGAAAAATGTAAAAAATTCAGATCTGAGAACAGACATTTGAAAAAGAAAATTGAGCATCTTGTGCATGCTGAAAACTCATGTGAAAATTGCCATGTATTGAAATCTGAAACTGAGAAATTGATAAATGAGAAAGAAATTCTTGTGTCAAAAAATGAATTACTTGAAGAAGAGATTTCATGCATGAGAGAGGAGCAATTCACTCTAAGTAAAATGCATGATGATTTGAAAAATAATCTGGAACAAGAAAAGCTTGAGAGCATGGTATGCAATCAAGCAAAAGAAAAGGCCAAAAATCAAGTCCATTCTCTAATGCATGAAAACCATGAGTTGAAGGATGTTATTGCCATTTTTGAAAACGGAAAAACTTTACAATCTGAAACACATTGAACTCATATGCCTCCCAGAAGTTCATCTCCATCCACGTTAAAAACACATGTGCATAATTCCTTCTTGAATAAAGGAAGGAGAAGAAATAGGGATACAACCGTTACATGCTTTTATTGTGGAAGGTTGGGCCATGACATGTATGATTGCAGAATTCTGAAATTTGATGATGAAAGCTTTGCAAGAATGAGAAATAGATTATACACATCTCATGGTTCTAACCATCGTGGACCCAATCTTGCTTGGGTACCAAAATCTGCATAAGTACGGTTGTTATGATTGCAGGTCTGCTTGAGAGCTCAATGGAATCGGTGGTATCTGGATAGTGGATGCTCTCGGCACAGGACGGGAAACGAAGAATTGTTTGCGGACCTACATGAAAAGGATGGTGGAACAGTGGCATTTGGTGGTAAGGATAAAGGTAAAATCATCGGAGAAGGTAAGATAGGTAAGAATCAAAATCATGCAATTGAGAATGTCTTGCTAGTGAAAGGGTTGCACCACAGTCTTCTAAGTATAAGTCAATTGTGTGACAAAAGATGCAACATGATTTTTGATTCTAACCACTGCACTGTTGTGAATAAAATCACTCATGAGATAAAGTTCGTTAGTTTTAGGCATAACAATGTATATATGATTGATTTGGATGAACCATCTCATAAAAATCTGTGTTTGGTTGCAAGGAATAATGATGATGTTTGGCTTTGGCATCGCCGACTTGGGCATGCAAGTTTCAATGTTTTGCTAAAACTCTCTCGAAATAAATTGGTAGTTGGATTGCCTAAGTTGAAGGTTACCGATGAAGGAGTCTGTGGGACGTGCAGCATGGGTAAGCAAACAAGGACATCATTCAAGTGCAAGAATGATGTAACTACATCAAGGCCCCTTGAATTAATTCACATTGATCTTTTTGGACCAAGCAGAACACATAGCTTGGGTGGTAAACTTTATGGTTTTGTAATTATGGATGATTTCTTAAGATTCTGTTGGGTATATTTCCTTACCCATAAAAATGATGCCCTGATAGAGTTTGAAGCATTTTGCAGGGTAGTTCAAAATGAAAAGGGGTGCTGCATTAAAGCCGTGCGGAGCGATCATGGTAGGTGTTAGGTTAGGTGCAGTATTCAGAGGGGGGGTGAATGAATATAACCCTTTAAAAACCTTTACCCAATTAAAAATCTGATGCTCATTAACTATCTAGAATGCTAACTAGACAGATATATCAAATCTGAAAGACTAATTAGCAGTAGCGGAATTCAACAAATAGACAGTGAGCAACCAAAGCAAAGCGCACCTAAGTATTCATTCAAACCATTCTTTCACTCAAATAAACTTTCGCTCACTCAACAGATTAAACACTCAGAACAAGATCTGATTAAATCATTTAATGAACCTGTGATCAAACACTTGGAGCGCCCCTATGCAAACATCTAGCGGAAGCAAAAAAAAACATATAGAGAAATCAAACCACTGCACAGAAGTTTTTAGGTGGTTCGGTCCAGCAGACCTACATCCACCCCACACTCAACCCGAGTGTGGCTTCCACTAGCTCACGCTAGAAACTGCAGACTCAGTCTGCAACAAACGCTGCCAAACAGCTTGACCAGGGGAACAACCTCCCCTCTTCCTCCCAACCGGAGGGAACCACTAGTGACACCAGTCACTATCAAATCAGAGACACAAGGTCTCTCTTCCTCCAGACCTGGAGGGAACCCCTGGACTTGAATCCACAAGCCCAGAACCGGAGACAAGTCTCCCTTCCTCCAAACCGGAGGGAATCAACAAGTAGCACCCAGCTACTTGCAACCGGAGATAACAATCTCCCTTCCTCCAACCCGGAGGGAAACAACCGATGACACCCTGTCAAAGGCAACCAGAGACTCAAGTCTCTCTTCCTCCACACGGGAGGGTACCAACCACAAGTAGCACCCAGCTACTTGCAAACCGAAGACACAAAGTCTCCCTTCTCCTGAACCCACAGGAGGAACCCCGACCTCTCTACAGAGTATCGGAAAGCACAGCAAACCAGAAAAAGGAAAAACAATAAACGAAAATAACTTCAGCAGACAGAAAGCTGAAACACGAAATGCACAATGTGGCTCTCAACGGAGCTGACTAGCCTGGATTTGATCCACGGTCCAGTAGACAGATCTTCAGGTAAGATCTTCCTTCTTCTCCACGAGCTCTCTCGCTCACTCTCTATCTTTCTTTCTCTTTCTTCTGCTCTCCTCTTACTCTCTGCTTCTTCTTCTCTTCACACTCTTCTCGAGCTCTCTACCTCTCTTCTTCTCCTTCTGCTCTTCTTCTTTCTCTTTTCTTTTACTATCTGGATCGTGGCTCTCTGTATGAGCTTTTCTTCACGCCAACTCGATCAACCTTCATCTGTGGACGAAGGCTTCCTTATATAGCATCAGCAGCAGGTGGATAGGGCACAAGACGCGTGTGCCTCCCACGCTTGATCCAGAACTTTCTTGCCATGTGCCTTCATTGCATTTTGTTCCTCTTGTCTTGGATCACGTGCAGCCCAGTCACGTGGAAATATTTCTTCCTCGGACCTGCAAGGAGATGAAAAGCCATTAAAACTGAGGGCCACAATACCTAGATCTGCACGAAGTATGTAGTAGCAATACTAGATGCACTGAGAACGACACGAGATACACAGGGTGACTACAGCACGAGGTAAGGAAAGAATGACACGAGATACACTGTGACAGAACAGACACAACGAAGAGAACGACAAGAGATACACAGGGTGACTACAGCACGAGGTAAGGAAAGAATGACACGAGATACACTGTGACAGAACAGACACAACGAAGAGAACGACAAGAAGTGAAACAAAAATGACACGAAATGGCAACAAGTAGAACGTTACGAGATACATACGATGACAAAGACACGAAGTAAAGAAAATGACATGACGTAATAAACATCAAAGAGAACGGCTCGAGAACAACATGGACTGGCAACAGAAACCGACACGAAGTGGTTGCAAACAAGCAAGACACGAGGTCTACGTAAAGCAACACGAAGTGTGGTCAAAGCGAGAACGACACGAGGTCTAATGAGAAAGACCAACACGAAGACGGTGTAATCAGCACGAAGTGAAGAACAACGACACGAAGTATAGTGGTGACAAAAACACACACTACACAGAGAACGACACGAGGTGGTGACACAGAAAGCAACACGAAGTGCTGCAATGTTCTGCACGCAGTGGAACAAAAACAACACGGAGTGAAAAGCGACACGAAGACGTGAAACAACACGGAGACGAAACAGTAACTGACACGAGTTAAAAACAACACGAAGATGAAAACTGAAATCGACACGGAGTAAGTACGACATCGAGACAGCACAGACACGGGCTTGAACTTAGAGAAGAGTGCACGAAGTAAACTCAACACGAAGACAGAACACATGAACGGCTACAACGACACGCGATAAAACATAAGAGGATGACACGAGATGAACAACTAGATACTGAATAAACGACACGAGGTTCACTGGGAAACGACTCGAAGTTCAACAGAACAAATCGAGCTGCTTCAGTAAACAGCACGAAGACTCAAACGCAAAATTAACACGAAGACGTAAACACAACACGAAGACATAGACACTAAAACAACACGAAGACGATGGATGCTACAGTGCAATGTCTAGACATGAAATCCAAAGCAAACGGCTGTACAGACTTGAAGATGTGAAGCCAATGTACAGACTTACCAGTCTGATGTACAGACTTCAAAGAACAGTCCAATGTATGGACTTGCACTGCAAACAACAATGTATAGACTTCATGTAAACGCCCAATGTATGGACATTGAAATCAAAGACCAATGTGCAGACTTCAAGTTTAACTGTGGATGTACAGACTTCATGAAGCGAAGCGATGTGTAGACTTGAAGCTCCTAAAGCAATGTACAGACTTGATGAAGACTGATACATGAATAGTAATGCATAGACTTAGGAGCATATGACACGGCTGTACAGACTTCACGCGTTGACGCTGTACACACTTCCAATGAAGTCCGTTGACGCTGTACAGACTTTGCCTAAGACAATGCATGAATTGACGTTGTATATACTTAGCCAATGCAATGCATAGACTTGAACGAGAGTCCAATGTATAGACTAGCATGATGCACAATGACACAGTCCAGTGTATAGACTTTGCTACCCAGACATGATATATGCAGAGACATGATATCTGACAGAATGCAATGCACATATATAAAGAGCAAATGCCATCAATGCTAGACATCATCATTCATGTTGCTATCAATATGCAGAATGCTCAAGAATAAGAATGCATAGAAATGCACTTTGTTTATTGCAATCATCAATGCACAATAACATTGCTATCATCAAAATACAATATCAAATGCACTCAAATGCACTCACTGTCTTGCTATCATCAAAACCAAATAGCATTGCTATCATCAAAGTAACATAGCACATGCTTGTGCCTAAGAGACACAACATTCTCCCCCTTTTTGATGATGGCAACACAATGTGACAGTGAGTCACACAAGATTTTCTCCCCCTTTGACATGATCAAAAAGAGAAAAACAGTAAAAACAAGAGTGCAAAGTGCATTATGCATGCAAGTGACTGCTAGAGCAAGAAGCTCCCCCTGAAGGTATGACTCCTCCTGAATTATTTCTCCCAAAAAAAAATGCTCCCCCTTTGAGAAGGAAAATGAACAGATAAACAAGGTAGGAGGGTCACTTGACAACAGCTGAATCATAGGTTCAGAAAGGAAGCATGATTATAAACAACTGTTGAAGTATAAGAATCAGCAACGTACAGCTTTCGAAATTCAGGTTTAACAGTGATAAATCTAGAGTAAAGAACCTAACCCCTGAAAAAGAGTTTGTAGACTCCATTTATAGCAATGAATCTAGGGCACATGGTATTAATAGATAAGTCTGAAATAATACCCTTTTATGTTTAAACAAGGAAATTCAAGAGAGGCAACTTGAATATGTATTGATAAAAATAATTTTCACTCATTGACTTTTGATTTTTCGAAGGGTTACAGCAGTTTGATTTTCATTTTTTTTTTAATTTCTGAAACTGAACTAAGTGAATAGACCTATGGCATTTATGCTGTTGACATTAGGTGTACACCTTGATCAGAGGCAGGTACCCCCAGTTACTAGACATAAATTTCTAGACCTATTTCAGATCAAAACCCACAAGGAATAGTCTTCACTTTTGACATTAAGGGTATACCTTGATTAGAGGCCAGTACCCTCAGTTACTTGGTGAGGACTCCCCCTATAGATTTGACCCTATGAACAGAGGTAGTCTAAAGCACTTCATGACATGTGAATTTTCCTACCTCTTTGGAGGAGTTCACAGTTTCTCAGTGCAATCAGCCATTGCTCTGTCACAATGATCAGTTCTTTACATTTAAGATCTTATTTACTGCTGCCCTTAATTCTTTTAGAGTGATTGTTTGAAAAACATTACACACTCTTGTTCACCTGTTCTAGACATTTCCAGATTAACACATTTAGGCATTTAAAAAAAAACTTTTTCTATTTTAGCCATGAGACAAAGATTAAGAGCTATAAAAGTTTTCTTTTATCTCAATTTCTGAAGTGCAGACACTTAACTCTCCAATTTATAAAGGTTAAACCTTTAGTTCTTTTCAATTTGTAAGAGTGATTCTTATAAGTGAACAATTGCAATAATCACCATTCAATGTACTAAACCAGATGCAAGGCTGTTGTTTAGTGAAACTGATGAGGAAAAGATAGCAAGTGGCAATATGGTTCAATGAGCAACCGATGTCAAAGAATATGGATCATTTGAAAGAGAACACTGAGAAGTGAATAGGATTCAATGAATTGAATAGAACTCTCAGCTCCCCTTGACATCATGATGCAAGAGATATGCTATGCAATCAGTTCAGCTTTATGCATCCAAGTCATGAGCATTTTTATCCTTTTTCAGATTTTTCAAGATGTAATGCAGTGCAAATCAGTCTTATATGCCTTGATCAATTTCATTGACAGTCATGCAAATGATGTATGCAAACACTAGACACATGCATTGACTGTGTACACTAAATGAACCATTCACACATAGTCCAGGTATGCATTTAAATACAAGCATGCAATGCATTGACACAAGACACAAGCATTATACAAAGTCTATATAGTGCATCAACTATATACACTAAAGACCATTCAAACTCAGTTCAGCAATTGGCAGGAGATGGCAACAGAAGAGCATCAGCTATATCCAAAGTAAAACTCAATAGCTGAGTCTGGAATGCAGACTGATCAGCTAGACATGGAGAGAATATCAGACATCAAACGATCAGTTCAACAATTTCAGATATCAAACTGACAACTCAGCATTTTCAGATGATGAAATTTAAAAAACAAGTTCAGAACTAACCTGAAATGTAGAATCATGGGGCTTCCCTCTTTTTTTTTTGAGTGCCTTGGCTAAATTACCCCTTTTATTTCTCTCACCAAGGCACACCTGCAACATGTCAATCAATATGATCTTGCAGGGACCCAAGCAGTCTTGGGTCCTGTACTACCCCTATCAGGTGTACTGAACAATTTCTTAGCAGAATTATCATCATATTCCATCAGAAAACAATCAAACATAGAATGTCCAAATAGCCCACAATAATAACAGAAAGCAACATGCTTTGTTTTCTTGTTATGCACACAAGTATTAGCATGAAGTCTTTGTGCATTTACATGAAATTTTCTATTGTTGGCATGAACATATTATTTTCCATAACCTGCCATCCAGCAGTCAGAAACTTTGTGGCCAGGTTTTCCACATTCAAAACAAGAATCATAGAGAGCAGGGAATTTTATAGACTTAGAGTTCAATCTATTTCCTTGAGCATGCCAGCAGTCCTTGACTGTATGGCCATGCTTTCCACATTCGAAGCATGCTGGGGTTCTTTTACCAGAAGCAGTTTCACTTGCAGGGAAATTTACAAGTTTTAAGTTGACTTTCTTTCCCTGGGCATGCCAGCAATGAGCTGCAATGTGGCCCATCTTGCCACAATGGAAACACTCTATTTTCCTTCTTTGAAAAACATAATTTCTAGCAGAAACTTTCTGTGCAGTAGTAGCAGCTAGGTCATCTAATTCAAACATCTTACACTCATGCATCATATGACCTATCTTATTACAATAAAAACACTGCACATTCTTTTCCTTTTTAAATTGAATTTTATGAGAAGATTTTTCACAGCAATTTTCCTTTTTCTTTTGTTCAGCCCTGTGCTTATTGTTATGAGATTTCTTAGATGACATACATTTTAAGGTACTAGCACATTCTGAACTTTTCACATTTGAGCCAAGTAGTTTATTCAAACTATTTTTACCTTTGACAAATTTAGACAGAGTGTTTTTCAGATTTTCAATTTCAGAATTCAATGAAGCAATACTCACTTCATACTTGGATAGCTCAGATTCACATGCAATTAGCTGCTGTTGCAAAGCATCATTCAGGTTCTTCAGAGTTTCATTTTCTTGTTGAACCTTTATTTCAATGTTGTTTTCATTTTCCTTCACAACAGATTTTCCTTTTTCAATTGACAGCCATTTCTCAGAGAGGACAATATTAAGAACCATTAACCTTTTATTTTGATCCTTCAAGTAGACATTTTCTTCTTTTAGAGATTTGATTTGTTCTTTTTGCAAATTATCATCATGATCAAACTCATTTATCATATTTTCTAAAATAGCACATGCATTGCAAGACTCATATTCTCTAATGTGCTTATTTCTGAGATTCTCATTTTCAGATTTCAAGTTTTCATTTTCTGCCTTCAAACGAGTGACTTCAAGATTCATGTCTTTTCTCAAGTTTTTATTTTCAGATTTTAATTTCTTGGATACATTGAACAAATTTTCATACATCTCTATCAATTCATCAAAGGAGTATCCATCTGATTCAGAGCTTACCTGAGATGAGATCTCATCTTCATCATCCCGGTTGGCCATCAAGCAGCTATCACCTTGTTGATTATGCGCAGAAATGACTCTGTCATATATCTCCTTTCCAGATGCGCACCTGAGAGCAAAAGGGTACATATCAATATTGATTGCAGCTCTTAAGATGTTAAGGATTATAACATTGTCACGGTTCTTTATACTGTCCTCTTTAGACCACTTGGTCTCATCATGAGGCAGTTTGTGTGGGCCTTTAGATAGTAGGCTCCATAGTTTGGGATCTATGGAATCTACATACACACATAGGCCTCCTAGCCAATTATCAAGGTTAGAACCGTCATAAACTGGAGGTCGACCCATTTAAGTAAGAGGCAACCAGATGAGCAAAGCAATGCACAAGTCGATAAAACAAAATATCGAGCACTGAAAGCACACTCTGAAAAGCACCAAACAAATCAGCAGGATCCTCTGCAGATTGTTAGATCTGATAGATCAGAGACCCGCTCTGATACCAATTGTTAGGTTAGGTGCAGTATTCAGAGGGGGGGGTGAATGAATATAACCCTTTAAAAACCTTTACCCAATTAAAAATCTGATGCTCATTAACTATCTAGAATGCTAACTAGACAGATATATCAAATCTGAAAGACTAATTAGCAGTAGCGGAATTCAACAAATAGACAGTGAGCAACCAAAGCAAAGCGCACCTAAGTATTCATTCAAACCATTCTTTCACTCAAATAAACTTTCGCTCACTCAACAGATTAAACACTCAGAACAAGATCTGATTAAATCATTTAATGAACCTGTGATCAAACACTTGGAGCGCCCCTATGCAAACATCTAGCGGAAGCAAAAAAAAACATATAGAGAAATCAAACCACTGCACAGAGGTTTTTAGGTGGTTCGGTCCAGCAGACCTACATCCACCCCACACTCAACCCGAGTGTGGCTTCCACTAGCTCACGCTAGAAACTGCAGACTCAGTCTGCAACAAACGCTGCCAAACAGCTTGACCAGGGGAACAACCTCCCCTCTTCCTCCCAACCGGAGAGAACCACTAGTGACACCAGTCACTAGCAAATCAGAGACACAAGGTCTCTCTTCCTCCAGACCTGGAGGGAACCCCTGGACTTGAATCCACAAGCCCAGAACCAGAGACAAGTCTCCCTTCCTCCAAACCGGAGGGAATCAACAAGTAGCACCCAGCTACTTGCAACCGGAGATAACAATCTCCCTTCCTCCAACCCGGAGGGAAACAACCGATGACACCCTGTCAAAGGCAACCAGAGACTCAAGTCTCTCTTCCTCCACACGGGAGGGTACCAACCACAAGTAGCACCCAGCTACTTGCAAACCGAAGACACAAAGTCTCCCTTCTCCTGAACCCACAGGAGGAACCCCAACCTCTCTACAGAGTATCGGAAAGCACAGCAAACCAGAAAAAGGAAAAACAATAAACGAAAATAACTTCAGCAGACAGAAAGCTGAAACACGAAATGCACAATGTGGCTCTCAACGGAGCTGACTGGCCTGGATTTGATCCACGGTCCAGTAGACAGATCTTCAGGTAAGATCTTCCTTCTTCTCCACGAGCTCTCTCGCTCACTCTCTATCTTTCTTTCTCTTTCTTCTGCTCTCCTCTTACTCTCTGCTTCTTCTTCTCTTCACACTCTTCTCGAGCTCTCTACCTCTCTTCTTCTCCTTCTGCTCTTCTTCTTTCTCTTTTCTTTTACTATCTGGATCGTGGCTCTCTGTATGAGCTTTTCTTCACGCCAACTCGATCAACCTTCATCTGTGGACGAAGGCTTCCTTATATAGCATCAGCAGCAGGTGGATAGGGCACAAGACGCGTGTGCCTCCCACGCTTGATCCAGAACTTTCTTGCCACGTGCCTTCATTGCATTTTGTTCCTCTTGTCTTGGATCACGTGCAGCCCAGTCACGTGGAAATATTTCATCCTCGGACCTGCAAGGAGATGAAAAGCCATTAAAACTGAGGGCCACAATAACTAGATCTGCACGAAGTATGTAGTAGCAATACTAGATGCACTGAGAACGACACGAGATACACAGGGTGACTACAGCACGAGGTAAGGAAAGAATGACACGAGATACACTGTGACAGAACAGACACAACGAAGAGAACGACAAGAGATACACAGGGTGACTACAGCACGAGGTAAGGAAAGAATGACACGAGATACACTGTGACAGAACAGACACAACGAAGAGAACGACAAGAAGTGAAACAAGAATGACACGAAATGGCAACAAGTAGAACGTTACGAGATACATACGATGACAAAGGCACGAAGTAAAGAAAACGACACGACGTAATAAACATCAAAGAGAACGGCTCGAGAACAACATGGACTGGCAACAGAAACCGACACGAAGTGGTTGCAAACAAGCAAGACACGAGGTCTACGTAAAGCAACACGAAGTGTGGTCAAAGCGAGAACGACACGAGGTCTAATGAGAAAGACCAACACGAAGACGGTGTAATCAGCACGAAGTGAAGAACAACGACACGAAGTATAGTGGTGACAAAAACACACACTACACAGAGAACGACACGAGGTGGTGACACAGAAAGCAACACGAAGTGCTGCAATGTTCTGCACGCAGTGGAACAAAAACAACACGAAGTGAAAAGCGACACGAAGACGTGAAACAACACGGAGATGAAACAGTAACTGACACGAGTTAAAAACAACACGAAGATGAAAACTGAATTCGACACGGAGTAAGTACGACATCGAGACAGCACAGACACGGGCTTGAACTTAGAGAAGAGTGCACGAAGTAAACTCAACACGAAGACAGAACACATGAACGGCTACAACGACACGCGATAAAACATAAGAGGATGACACGAGATGAACAACTAGATACTGAATAAACGACACGAGGTTCACTGGGAAACGACTCGAAGTTCAACAGAACAAATCGAGCTGCTTCAGTAAACAGCACGAAGACTCAAACGCAAAATTAACACGAAGACGTAAACACAACACGAAGACATAGACACTAAAACAACACGAAGACGATGGATGCTACAGTGCAATGTCTAGACATGAAATCCAAAGCAAACGGCTGTACAGACTTGAAGATGTGAAGCCAATGTACAGACTTACCAGTCTGATGTACAGACTTCAAAGAACAGTCCAATGTATGGACTTGCACTGCAAACAACAATGTATAGACTTCATGTAAACGCCCAATGTATGGACATTGAAATCAAAGACCAATGTGCAGACTTCAAGTTTAACTGTGGATGTACAGACTTCATGAAGCGAAGCGATGTGTAGACTTGAAGCTCCTAAAGCAATGTACAGACTTGATGAAGACTGATACATGAATAGTAATGCATAGACTTAGGAGCATATAACACGGCTGTACAGACTTCACGCGTTGACGCTGTACACACTTCCAATGAAGTCCGTTGACGCTGTACAGACTTTGCCTAAGACAATGCATGAATTGACATTGTATATACTTAGCCAATGCAATGCATAGACTTGAACGAGAGTCCAATGTATAGACTAGCATGATGCACAATGACACAGTCCAGTGTATAGACTTTGCTACCCAGACATGATATATGCAGAGACATGATATCTGACAGAATGCAATGCACATATATAAAGAGCAAATGCCATCAATGCTAGACATCATCATTCATGTTGCTATCAATATGCAGAATGCTCAAGAATAAGAATGCATAAGAATGCATAGAAATGCACTTTGTTTATTGCAATCATCAATGCACAATAACATTGCTATCATCAAAATACAATATCAAATGCACTCAAATGCACTCACTGTCTTGCTATCATCAAAACCAAATAGCATTGCTATCATCAAAGTAACATAGCACATGCTTGTGCCTAAGAGACACAACAGTAGGGAATTTGATAATAATGAGTTTAGCAAATTTTGTAGGGCTCAAGGCTATATGCACGACTTCTCCATACCAAGAACCCCTGAACAGAAAGGAGTTGTTGAAAGGAAGAACAGGACATTGATTGAGATGGCAAGAACCATGCTAAATGAGAACAACTTGCCGAGGTACTTTTGGGCTGAAGCAGTGAACACTACCTGCTACATAGTCAACCATGCCATGGTAAGACCATTGTTAAATAAAACCCCCTTTGAGCTGTACCGAGGTAAGAAGCCAAACATCTCTTATTTTAGACCTTTTGGGTCTATTTGCTGCATTCACAACAATGGTAAAGTAGACCTGGCAAAATTTGATCCCAAAAGTGATAAAGGTATATTTCTTGGGTACTCTCTTAACTCAAGAGCCTATCGAGTGTATAACTTGAGAACTCTTGTAGTTGAGGAAAACCCCCATGTTATTGTTGATGAATCATCTTCCAAAAGAACTAATGAAAAATCTGTTTTGCAGGATGAAGAGTTAGATGTTGGTGATACTGGGAATATGGAAGGAAAAACTAAGAAACAAGAAGTAGAAGAACCACAAGAAGATGATGCAAATTAGGAAGATCAACCTAAACAGCAGCTACCAAGGCAATGGACATTTGCAAAGGACCATCCGTCGAAAAATGTGGTGGGCAATGTAGATGAAGGAATACAGACACAAGACTCCTTCAGGGAAGTTGAAAATATGGATTACATAGCCTTACTTTCCCAGTTTGAACCTCACTCCATAGAAGAGGCCTTGCAAGATGAGTCATGGATCATGGCTATGCAAGAAGAATTACACCAGTTCAAAAGGAACAAAGTGTGGTTCTATGACTATATATTCCTTGGATAATAATGCATTGCCACTAGAAGTTCGGGATGAATCATGTTCTGGAAATTGGTTATGGAGTTAGGCCCTATGTGATTTACTTTGGCTCAGAACTACCCCAAATTGACATTCCCACAAAATATCCCTTTTGCATTGATCAAATTATTCCTATAGTCATTTGGGGCTCAAGCTTTGCTCATTGGAATTCCACATCTCTGCTAAAACTTCTTTTTTCCTTGGATAACAGGAAGGTGTCGACACCTAAAGTCGACACCTAGCCCTGTGTGTTTTTTTTTTGGGCAGAACTGGGCGAAGCAAGGTGTCGACACATGCCAGTCGCGACTTTTCATGAACCGATTCGCAAGGGTTTTAAACCCTTCTCCAACCCCTTGAACCCACTCCTCCTCGCGCCCTAAGGCCCCTACGCAACCAGTGCTGCTCTCTTTTGTCCCTAAATCCCTTTCTTGCTCAACCCTCCACACCTTCCAACCCTAGAACACGCGGACGCAACAGCGGCACCCGCGCCCTCTCTTTGGATGAGCATCCGCGGCCTCTCCTTCAACTATTTGTTCCCTGGAGCGTGGATGATCCGTGGAGATTATTCCTATCAGCGGTAAGGGCTACATTGTCGCCCCAAATCAACTCCTCATCTCCTCTTTCGTCTTCGCACAAGATTGTTTCCCCCATGGCACCCAAACGACGTGCGCTGGGCAAGGAACCCGCTGAGGAATCCGGTCGAAAGAGGGAAGATCGGGCTAAGCGCAAAGAGCATGAAGCCATTCTGGAGAAGCCCACTCTTGCGTAATTCAAAATGATGGATCGGAAGGTTCTCCGACCGAGAGCAGTTGATTTCAACGATCTTCACCAAGGACTCCCTGAGTTGCTCCATTTGGTAAAAAATCAACCGAACCTTCTTTCGTTTATGGCTGATCATCGGAAGATATTTCATTCTCTTGTCCTTCAATACTATGGAAATATGTTTTTCAAGAAAAACAAATACATGACAATGGTGAATGGACAAATTCTTGGTATCTCTGAAGAACAGTTAGCTAATGCTTTTAAGATGCCTCTTACTGGTGAACTTCATAGGGAGGCAATGATTGATGAAGATGTGGCATATGAACTCCTGACCGGGGACGAAATGCAAGATAGAACCGTCAGTGGCTTAAACGCCAATCATTTTCCCCCATTGCAGCGCATTCTCCATCATATGGTGACCACTATTTTGCTTCCAAAGGAAGGAGGAAGGGAAAAAGTCACAGATATTCATACTTTTATTATTGCTAATCCACTGCAAGGGCAGCAGATCAATTTCCCTACACTTTTCTTTGGTCATATCACTGCCTGTCTTCATAATCGGAATCACACTCTTCCATATGCCGCCTCCTTAACTGCTATTTTCCGTAAGGCTGCCATTGATTTGAGCAAGGAACCTTGTCAAACCTTGAGAGAAGGTGATATCTACACCGTTCATTCAGTTTGCAAGAATATGGGCTATGAGAGAAATGCTCACGGTCATTTGGTTAGGCATCTAAAATCTGTGAAAGAGAAAAAACCTGCAGTTGATTCTGATGAGGAAGAAGAAGAAGCTGACGATCAGCCTGTACATGGTGGGACATCCAGCACTTCAGCCACCTCCACGGATGTTCATGGGATACAATTGACTGTGGAGACCTTGAGTGGTGATGTGAGTGAACTAAGGGAGACAGTGGATACTCTTACTAAGGATGTGGCCAAATTGAAGCTTAATCATACCACATATCTCCAGGAATTCCAATCCATCAACACATCCCTTGAATATCTCAAAACCGCCATGGATGCTCAAACCGCACAGTTCTAAGCCATCGTGGATTATATTTGCCGACCTCCTCTTCCGCCATCCTCTGGGTCTGATTGAGTCTTGGTACTTCGTGTTGGCACTTGCTACTTGTACTCTCGGCTCCCCTTGTTTTTGTTGATGCCAAAGGGGGAGAGTTATCTAGTTATATGCTATGTTCTGTTGCTTTCATGTTATTGTGTGTTGCATGCATTGGTGTGTTGCCTGTATGGTCTCATGTTGTCGGAGTCTTAAGTCTTAAGTTTAGTCAGTCTTGTTTCTTGAGTCCTTGCAGCAGTCATTACATGAGCATAGTAGTTTATGTGGTGGCATTCTGTATCATGTAATAAAAAACACAAAAATTAACGAGGCTTTTAAGTGTGGCTGTGGAAATCCTCTTGTGGTTGTGAATGTCATTCCGATCAATTAATATTTATGTTTGTGGTTATGCTTGTGATTCATCGCATGAATACCATTTACATGAAATGGATGTTTGCATATTGCACCAAAACCCTCACTCTAGTCACTTTGTATAAATCGTAGCACATAGCATTATTGTCATCATCAAAAAGGGGGAGATTGTTTGCCCCCGAGGTTATGATGAGTGGAGCACTGAGTTTTGATGATTAATGAATGCAATGTGCGATCATGGTTTTGAGTGAACCAGTTTGTACTCTTATGAACACCACATCTATTTAATCATGCACTGGAGATTACTGGTTAATACTCCAATGGTCTTTGAATGGACAATTCAACAAACGAGCAAGCAATTGAAGACCGAAGGTGATTTCAGGCAAAATGATGAGGGAAATATTGATATGTAGTTTGATATGGATTTTTTCATTCCTCCCTGCTCCGTTACTCTTGGAACAACAAATGGAAACAGCCTTGAATAAGCCTACCTTGTTAACATCTTTTTAAGTTCCCTCACTTCCATTGAAACAAGTTGAAATGAATGGTTATTTTGTGAGCTCTATGATGTTGTATCAATCTGAAGAATACTTGGTGTTTTTACAGGTTGGAAGACCTCCTAGCAATCTCATTTTATCATGCCATCATCCCTGGGGGAGTTAATGCTTCATTTCTTAGCTTTTTGGGCCTTTAAGCCTTCTAGTAGGGCAAAAGTCGACACCAGGTGTTGACACCCTGTTCCAGAACCATTTTCCTGCAGCCAGTCCAGGAGGTGTCGACACCTGGTGTCGACACCTACCTGTTGTGACCCTGGCAGCAAGCCAGGTGTCGACACCTAGTGTCCAGGGACTCTGTTTGGTGTTTTTGCTCCTTGTAATTCCCAAGGTGTCGACACCAGGTGTCGACACCTACACGAAGCTGTGATTTAATACTTTTGCATCCTCGAACCTTTTGTCCAACTACCCACGTCCATCCGCCTTGTTTTCCTCCAGATTTCATGGATCTTGTCTTAATGGTGTCCCTTGACCATCCTAGAAGGATATAACCTTCTCTTTCGGTCGAAGACCCTAAGGAGGTAGGAAGATCTAGAGTTGGTTTTCTAGTTCTAACCTTGGTGAGTGCAGGTTCAAAGCAGCAGCTCAAAGCCCTTCTTCCACCTTGTTCTGAACCTAAAAGTGAAGGGAAGAAGCTTAAATCAAGCCTAAATATCAACCCCAACAACAAGCTGCGTGGGTTATCAGAGCTGAAACCTCATTTGGTCGACAAAGCTTCATTCTTCCTCAAGGATCGATCTTCCTCCTGCAGAAGCATTCAATTACATTCAAAGAAGTGAAAGGGGGAGCTCCAACCATGATAAATCATTCTTCAATCTCTACTCTCAGATTTACTTTGTGTCTACTTAAGCATTTGATGTAAAACTTGATTCAGATCTGTGTGTGTTGTTCGTGTTCGAAAACACGAACGTGTGTGTGTGTGTGTGTGTGTGTGTGTGTGTGTGTGTGTGTGTGTGTGTGTGTGTGTGTGTGTGTGTGTGTGTGTGTGTGTGTGTGTGTGTGTGTGTGTGTGTGTGTGTGTGTGTGTGTGTGTGTGTGTGTGTGTGTGGTAGCCCAGATCGGGTGCCGTGTGTGTGTGTTTGCTGTTCTACACAGCGTTTGTGTGTGGCTCACTTCATAGTGAAGTCTTGATCCTCACGAGTAAGGGGTGGACATAAGAGACACGGCAGTGTACCCGAACCACCTAAAAATTTAGTGTGTCACTTGTGGTTTGTTTTTCTGCTTCCATAATCGAGTGGGCTTCATGGTGAGTTGAGCGTACACCTATTTCATTGTCAAACACCTACCAATATCCACATGCATTCACAAGTGTGTTCATGCTCGAGTGAGATCTAGTGCTTGTATGATTAATGATCTTGTTCCACTCCCAAAAAATTTTAATTGGCCAATCAATTCACCCCTCCCCTCTTGATTGCCGCCTTTCAGGACTCAACACCGGCCTTACTCAGGCATTACAAACTATGGCCCAGGCAGGCGCAGGGGCGAGGGTTGGTGACTTGCATCGTAATTTTTGGAGCTTAAACGCTCCGCGTTTCAACAGTTCTTCTAATCCGGATGAGGCAGAAAACTAGATAGATGATATGAATTGCATCTTCGATGTTATCCAATGCACGGATTAAGATAAAGTCCATCTTGCAACATTTCAACTCAATAAAGATGCATGCACATGGTGGAAATCAGTACCTACACCTCCGGCTAATGCACCTCATACATGGGACGGTTTTCTCACTCTATTCCATGTTAAGTACTTTTCTGAACATGTTAGAGAAAGAAAAGCTATAGAGTTCGCCTCTCTTCGTCAGGGTATGATGACAGTCGCGGAGTATGAACTTCAATTCTCCAGGCTAGCACCCTATGCACCGCATTTAATCAGTACCGATTTATTGAAGGCCAATCGGTTTATGGACGGGTTACGACCCGGTTTCATTCAGCAGCTCGGGACCCAAAACATCCGTACCTATGCGAAGATGGTTCAGCGGGCATATTTATGTGAGTGGACCTTAGAAAAGGTCGAGAAATTGAAAGGAAAATGAGAAGAGTCCAGCCGACGATCTGATCGGCATTATAAGAAAGAAAATTTTAGCATCACGGAACCTCATAAAAGCCGTGATAGTAAGAAAAGATCTAGGAGTGGGAACGGTGGAAGTTCCCAGAAGAACAAGAAAGTCAAGAAGGAGAAGGAGCAAGTCATGGCGGCTTGCACATTTTGTGAGAAGTTTGGCCATTCGGCTGAAGAATGTTGGAAGCGCCTTGGTGCTTGTCTACGTTGTGGAAATAGGGAGCATTGCATGCCAGATTGCCCCCTTATGAAGGATCAATTGTCTGGTGGTGGACGTAGGAGGCAGGCTCGCTTCAATGCTGTTCTAGAAGAAGAAGAAGAAGCGCCCAGGGATGGTGGGCTTATGAAAGGTACCCTTCAAATTTGTTTCCGTCCTGCATTTGTGCTATTTGATACTGGAGGCTCTCATTCTTTTATCTCCACTACTTTTACAAAAATATTACTAATTGCATCAGTTCCCCTACCTTTAGATCTTGCTATTACCATACCCTTAGGCTCTGGAACAAAGCTTACCAAGTATTATCCTGATAGTGAGGTAATAGTAGAAGGTCACAATCTCCCCGCAAACTTAGTATGCCTTGACATGAAAGGTTATGATGCCATCTTAGGGGTAGATTGGCTTATAAATCATGATGCTGATATTAACTATCGAAATAGGATTATATCCTTTCGAAAACTCGGTCTTCCAAGATTTTCTTTCCTTTGCATCAAGTATAGGAAACATCCCACTATCATATCCTCTCTTCACGCTTGCAAACTTATCTCGCAAAGATGTGAAGCTTTTCTTACTTCTGTCATTGTTACCGAGTCCAAGGAAATCATCCTAGTGGACATTCCTATTGTAAATGAGTTCCTAGATGTGTTTCCACCCGAATTACCCAGTTTACCACCCGAGAGGGAGGTAAACTTCACTATTGAACATATTCCAGGAGCAGCACCTATTTCTATAGCCCCTTATAGGATGTCCCCCACGGAACTTAAGGAACTAAAGAGGTAGTTACATGAATTATTAGATAAGGGTTTCATTAGACCTAGCACATCCCCCTAGGGTGCGCCGGTTCTTTTTGTCAAGAAGAAGGATGGCTCTCTCAGGTTATGCATAGACTACCGGCGACTGAATCAACTCACAATCAAAAATAAGTATCCGTTGCCACGTATTGATGAGCTCTTCGATCAGCTTTCAAGAGCAGAGCATTTCTCCAAGATTGACCTCAGATCAGGTTATCATCAGTTTAGAATTAAAGAAGAAGACATTTATAAATCTACTTTTCGAAGTCGTTATGGCCACTATGAATTCGTGGTGATGCCGTTTGGGTTAATAAATGCCCCAGTAGCATTCATGCAACTTATGAACAATGTTTTCCAGCCATATCTGGACCAGTTCATCGTTGTCTTCATTGATGACATCCTGGTATATTCCAAGATAAAAGAGGAACATGAAGAACATCTGAGGATAGCTTTGCAAACACTTAGAGAAAATAAACTCTATGCCAAGCTTAACAAGTGTGAATTCTGGCTCAAGGAAGTTTCATTCCTAGGCCACATTATTTCAAAAGAAGGCATCGTTGTGGATCCTTCTAAAGTAGAAGCTGTCAGAAACTGGAGCCAGCCAACCACTGTATCAGAAGTAAGGAGCTTTCTGGGTCTAGCTGGTTATTATAGGAGGTTCATTAAGGACTTCTCAATAATTGCTGTTCCTTTAACTTGACATACAAGAAAAGAAAATCTTTTCATCTGGTCAAAGGAATGTGAAAAGTGTTTTCAAACTCTTAAGAATCATCTTACTACAGCTCCTATTCTATCACTACCGATGGAAGGTGGTGGATTCGAAGTATATACGGATGCGTCTGGCATTGGCTTAGGGTGCATCCTCATGCATAATGGAAATGTAATCTATTATTCTTCAAGATAATTGAAACGTCGCTGTAGACACGCCATTCTTGACGCCTCCTGAGAAAGTCTCATATTACTATATAACACCCCGCAATGGCTTACGCATTTTGAATCACTCGAGTGCTTCCTTTTCTCGGGTCTTCTTCTGCCTTTTTCGACATCCGGAATCGTCTCGTCATGGCATTCGAACGGCATCAACACCAGTCAGACGTATCAAGAGGTTCCGGAACCAAGATGTTGACTGCCGGGCGGCCGCTGAGTAGGACCCGGGTGGGTCTTAATGGGGGCGTCCAGGCCCCTTGACGCCCCCATATTTTTGATTTTATTTATTTCTTTTCTCAGGGCCTTAAACTAACTAAAATATATATATATTTATGGAGGCGTCCAGCCCTCTGGACGCCTCCATAAAAATAATAATAATAAATGTTTGTAAAAAAGCCAGTTGGCATAAAAACACAAAAAAACAATAAATAAAAAATATATATTTCGAGGCGTCCAAGCCCCTGGACGCCTCCATAAAAACAAATATAAAAAATCAAAAATGCCAGCCCTGACATAAAAGACAAAAGAAAAATAAAAAATACATATATCTTGGAGGCGTCCAGACCCCTGGACGCCTCCATCAAATCCCTCACGGGCGCCGGCCACCGAACGACGGTTTGTCGTGTGTGAAAAAATCCAAATTATAGAGACGTCCGATTAGCTGGACGCGCCCATTTCTGAATCACGAGACGCCGCTCACAAAACCACGCGTTGTGCCAAACCGCGTGCGGCCGTCGTCGGTTTTCGGTGGACCTGCTTGAGGCGTCCGGGACCCTGGATGCCTCCACAAAAGTATTCAAAAAAAATATATAAAAATAGAATAAAATATTAGTTCGGCCCTGATGGAGGTGTCCAGGGTCCTGGACGCCTCCACCCTCCGGAGCCCTATAAATAGAGGCTCACCCCCTCAGTTCTGGAGGAGCTTAGAAGTGATCCGATAGGCTGCCGGAGCCCAGAGGCTACGGAGTCATTTTCTAACCCGTGGGTTCTTTTGTAGGTGGAGGTTCTGCCGGCTTCTCGGGTGCTCACGCTCGCGAGAGGAAGGTCGTCTTCATCCACCGCGCTTCCACGTCGTCCCCACGCTGCCGGAGCTCCGCCGGATTTCACCCTCGGCTCATCCAATAAGCCTTTTCTTCCCCTTTTTTCTTCGTAGTTCTTTTGCATTCATCATCTCGCATCCTCTATCCCCCTTCATAAGGGCGCCTCTTCTTTTATACTTCTTGCATCCATCATCTCATTTTCCTCCTACTCGAGTCCGAGAGGGGTTTAAAAGATAACACCAACCAGGTGTGTGTCTTGCCATCATTTCGTTATTTTTATTGTAGGATTTGAATACTACACCTCTATCTTTCTAATCCACTTGTCATTTGTTTGTCGTTGTTTTGCAAGGGTAGCCGAGGAAAGCCCTCTCCGTCGGCCAGCCGGAGGGAGAGGAAGAAGCAACCCGCCATCTCCCGCTCTTGAGGTAGGCGCGATCACTTTCTTATTTTGGGGTCTTTCGGCCCCTGGCGATCACATCTTATTTTCGAGGCCGCGGCGAGTCACTTCCCCAATGGCCGTTTAAATTTCCGTTCTTATATTCTCTTTATACTCTGTTATATTCTGCTCATATTCTCGAGGCCGCGGCGAGTCACTTCCCCAATGGCCGTTTAAATTCCCATTTTTATATGTTATATTCTTATCTATTCGTGTTCTCGAGGCCGCGGCGAGTCACTTCCCCAATGGCCGTTTAAATTCACGTTCTTATACGTTATATTCTTATCTGTTTGTGTTCTCGAGGCCACGGCGAGTCACTTCCCCAATGGCCGTTTAAATTCCGCTCTTTGTATTCTCTCTATATTCTGTCATCTTATTATCTGCTCATATTCTCGAGGCCGCGGCGAGTCACTTCCCCAATGGCCGTTTCAATTCTTGTTATTTAATTTTTACACCATTCCCGTCCCCCCGAGGCCGCGGCGAGTCACTTCCCACTATGGCCATTTAAACCCCATATTTTGCTATATCACAATTGTCCCGCTCGCCCCGCCGGAGCAATCTCCCGTGGTGGCCCCTTCTCTCTCTTCTCTTATTTCTATGTTGCAGCAAACAAACACCAAAAGAAAGAAAAGAGGAGCCCGCGCGCGCTCCGCGTCCTCTCCGCCCTTCCCCGAATCGCGTGACGTCGCTCACAGATTGGCGATCACGGTGGGACGTCTACTGCTTCCTTTCGGCTACCCTTGCAAGTTCGGCACCACCCGTGCCTTTCCACCTTCGCGCCCGCGCGCACCCTCGTTGTGCTCACGGCAGCACCGTCAGTTTTGATTGGTTCTTTGTTTATTATATGTCTGTTATTTCTGTTGTTTTCCCACTCCATATATCTGTCAGCATTCCATTGCATACATCCATTCCTCTTTTCTATCCTTTTTTTCATTTTTTGAGGATCACCCTTTCCCGGTGAAGGAAGGACTCTCCGTTTGGGAATTCCTCTCAACGGACTAGAATCTCCTACACTGGGACCTCCGTAAGTCCCCGACATCGAAGAATCTCCTCTTCGTTCACTAGGCTGGTTGTACCATTGAAGTTCCCCGGAGTTAGTCATTTCATTCGTGGTGAGACGAGAGACCCTAGCTGACACGGCGGTGAAACAAAAACAAACTAGGGTCCCCATTTTGTGTGAACTTCGGATCTCGCTAAAAATACAAAAAAAATCATCAAAATCAAAACACAAAAAAGGGCGTAAAGGCATCCACTTGTTTGATAATCTCTGCTACCTACTTGCTAGTGTATGTTTTTGCGTTCTGGAAAAACTGTGAGCATGTCTCACGAGTCTTTTGAGGAGAACCACCCTAGCCGTGGTTTATCAGCCGACCCGCGAGTCTATGCTATGGACTCGGGTCCTTCTCATGACCCCTCGCATGAGGTGCAGGTTATTGCCGGGGACACGTCCCCACCACAGGATATCTCTTCCTTACTGGGCATCCTCGCCAACACGGAACTTACCTCTGAACAGCTCCGGGCCTTCCAGGCCATTCTAAAAGGGAAATCTGTTTCCCCCACGCCCTAGGAGTCAACTCCGGCCATCGCACCTCTCCAAGAGTCCGTGCAGGCCATTCCATCTCCCTCATTGGCGCAAGCCATCCAGTCTCCCTCGCTTCAAGGATAAGCGAGCCAACAACCACCCTCATTCCAGTTCCCATCACAATCTCAAACTCCCGTTGTTCCACAGACACCGCTTCAGCCGGGGCCAACTATCGGCCGTCCGACAGCTCCCTCTCATTCTGGGTTCCCCCCTCAAGTCTCCGGGAGATAGTTTCTCCCCCAGTGGCAAGTGCCACCTTCACCCCCAGAGGAGCTCGCCCAATCGCTCCTCAATAGGTTCAACCGCATGGACGAGCAGTTTCAAAATCTGAGAAGGATGGTGGACGTGAAAGCCACCCCGGAGGTTGCTTTGCCAATCCTTCCCGTCATTCATCTTCCTCCCTCCGAAATGCCCACGTATCGCAGATACAATGGTACCGGCAACCCCTTCATTCATCTCAAGGATTTCATGTATGAGTCCTCTTACTGGTAAAACGATCAGAGGTCCCTGGCATACCTCTTTCGGAGATCATTGGATGGTCCCGCGCTTGAGTGGTTCTATTCTCTGGAGCCCCGCGAGGTCGAGAATTTTGAAATAGTCCAGAGAAGGTTCTTGCAGAAATATAGGGATAGGGTCGGTCCCTCACTCTCCATTACCGACCTAGTGGCCGAAAAGATGAAACCCGACGAGGATTTTGTCCGATATGCTGATAGATGGAGGTCTCTGGCGGAAAGAATAAGGGATACCCTCTTCGAGCCCGAACAAGTGAAGATGATTGTGTCTAATGTAACCCCACAGTTCAGACATGTCCTGGCCATGAATAAACTTACTACAATGGAGGAACTCTATGAAAGGGCCCGATACATCCAAACCCAGCTAAAAGACTCCCCCATCATGAACATGTTTGAGTCGCCGAAGCCCAAAGTGGTCAGAAAGACAGGCGCTGGTGTCCCGGGCGGAGCCACAGAAGGGGTCGTGACAAATGAGCAAGTCAGTGCGGTCAACAATGCCAACTATGCAGTCAACCCAAGGCCTCCACAAATGCCCCGACTTCCCCTTCAACCGGGTCCTTTCCCTCTTCGTCCTCCACCCCAAAATAATCCACCCCAGGATAATATGCCTCCATTACGCCAACCCCAGCAACAAGAACCACAACCTCAGCAACAACAACCACCGCTTCAGTACAACCAAGTTCCACCCCCGGGGAACTATGGTCCCCAACAGCAACAAAGGAGGCCGCTCGGTCCCAAAAGAGCCTACTATCCACCATTGCCGGAAACCTTAGCAGACATTTTTAATGCCCTCATGGCATCAAACCAACTCGCCCTACCCAGAGAAAGGCCCGCGTGGCCCCCCAATGTTGATACCTCCAAATACTGTGTCTACCACAGGCAGCCGGGACACACAGTAGATTACTGCTTCCACTTCAAAGATTACATCCATGATATGAATGATGAACATCAAATAGATTGGGATGAGATGAGACGATACGTCGCGGCTCTCAAGGCTAGGAGACCTCCTCAGAGGCCACATCAGCAGTTACAACAGCAACAGCAGCAGCAACCACAACAACAACAGTAGCCTCAGCAGGCCCCACAACAACAGCCCGACATGGGAATAATCCAGAATCCATTATCGGAGTACCAACAGCCCAATCATCAGGTTAACCCCATCTCCTCCTTCCCGGAAGTCGGGAGAGAGCAGGTGTGGCACCAGGAAAGTACCTCCATTCTTTCTACCTCCAAACCTATCGTCATGCAACCCCCTCACCTTGCCTGGGTAGCACCTCTCTCTCATCAACCCGCGTCAGTATCACCATCACCATTTCCACTACCATTACGCCCTCTCATCCGCATCCCGACCTCCTATCAACCGACACTCTCCACTACGCCTTCACACCCTCTCACCTTCTCTCACTCCCCCACTTTACCATCCACCTCTATCACATTTACCCCTACGCCTTCTAAACCCCTTATCATCCGTCAACCATACATAACCCCGTCATTCTCCACCACATCACCACTAATGCCTTCAAAACCACTCATCACCCACCATCCACCTCAAAACCATTACCTGTTTCAAACGTTACCCACTTCCACTTTGCCTCCGCCTCCACCTTCCAGACCCCTTATCCTTCATAATCCGTGCGATATCCCCTCTACCTCCACCATGCCTCCACCTAACAAACCCCTCATCAGAATCCCTGCTCCCGTCATCACCCCTGCTTCATCAACCATCCCTCCACTACTATCCCTCAAACCCCTATTAAAACCCACTGCTACCCCCACAGAGGTACAAAAGCCGCAGGCAATGGTGCTCCGGAGTGGAAGGATTTTCCACAGGGTTTTCCCCCACAACAGTCAGAATCCTAAGCTATCTCAGCCAGAGAAGGATGATGGAGAACAACCAGAAAGAGCTATCCCTGGAACACAATATGATCTATTGAAACACCTGGATAAGACACCTGCTCGGATCTCCATCCTGGAGCTACTTCAAAGATCCACATCCCACCAGGCAGCCTTAATGGAGTACCTTCAAAGGGTCATGGTGAACGAGGACCTCCCTGTAGAAAAGATTTCGACCGTCCTGACCCCAACAGACACACAACCGGCCATCATGTTCCACAACTACGAGCTCGCTCCCAAGGAAGCTCGGAAATATGCATTGTGCATTTCAATAAAAATTAATGGGGTATCCATAAACCCGTGTCTTGTGGACACGGGTGCGTCCATAAATGTGATCTCCATGTGCACTCTTCAGTTGTGTGGGATCGACGAGGAACAAATAAGACCTTCCTCGATCACGGTCACGGCCTATGGCAATAGCAAAAGGCCGCCGTAGGGGATGATTATCCTGAAGGCAGAACTAGGCCCCATGTCAATTCCCACGGAATTCCATGTCCTCGACATGGACCCCACATTTAAGGCTATACTGGGTCGCCCTTACATCGAAGCCATGGACGCTGTGCCTTCCACCAACCATCAGTGCCTGAAGTTTCCTTACAATGGGAGAATTATTAAAGTGGTCAGTACACCTGTCCTTCACGTAGTGGATGCTATCAACACCTCTCTGCCTTCTGTTTGGCCGTCTCATCGGCCCATATTATCACTGCTGGACGTGCGTGATCCCTCTCACATTCCACTAGCACCAAAGGAGCCGGTCAGGGCGACCGCAACATCATGTCTCCCTTTTCACTCCAAAGGTTGGGAGATTATGAGGAACATCGGCTATCAACAGGGAAAAGGTCTGGGCGCACAGTTACAGGGTATGCTCAAGCCGCCAAAAGAAATTAGGCCGAACCGTAGGTTTGGCCTAGGCTTCAAAGGACCGTTCAAGGCGGATTGGGAGCCCCTCACATGGACTCTATCAAACCACTTCAGCAGAGGACCCATTGTTCAGATGGGAGATTACCCACGAGAAGCATATGGGGGATCACATGCTGTATATTTGGCTGAAAAATGTCCGAGGATCACCAAAAGAGGCAAGATCAAGGATCCGGAATGCGAGTGGGACAAATGGTTCGACATACGAGATATTTCCGTTGCACTGGAAAGGATGTTCTCGTCTCCGCAGCTTGAAGGACCACCATTGATCTCCGAAATACCAGAGAATATTACCACTCTTGCCAAGGTTCCAAACTATCCTCGTCCTCGCCAGAAGGACTCTGTCATCGACGGATCTTCATCCGTCCTCAACATTGCCATCGACGGCTCATTAGCCGCCATCCTCTCCATCCACTCGTCTCAGCCTTTGCTGATATCTTCTTCCTGGGCCAGACAATTGTCTGATGATCTTCCCAGGTCCCCTTCTCTGCTTACATACCTGCGCAGGCTTTTCAACCCGCGCCAGGTCTTCAACCATGATCTGCTCTATGAGCCTCACAATCCTCTAGCCATAACCCCTTTTCTCTCCCCTCCAATCTCTTTTCCTTGCTTTGTCATTAAAAATGAAAACGAAAAAAAAAACGTCAATTTTCAAACTCCCCAACAACACATCTTCGTTGAGGAAACCTCCTACATCTCCCACGGGTGCGTACCGCCTTACGGACCACCCGTCCAAGGTACGATGAGCGACCTTTTCTACCCCTCCTCTGAGGGGTCTTCTCCTGTACATTCTACACCGTCCTCTTCATCTTCATCTTCTTCTGTAAATATTGTCAGTCAATCTAGGAATGATAGACCGAGGGTAGTACCTAGGAAGAAATCCAAGGGTAGGCAGATCCCTCGTCGATTCCTTCTGGATTTGGCCGCCAGGTGTCAGGCACTTCTTGTCATTCCCCAGTTGTTAGAAAATCCCATCCAGCTACCCGAAATAGAATGCGAGGGCGACTGTGCATCTGATGAAGGGTATGGAGTCTACAAGATCACGGATGAAGAATGCTCCACTGAAGATGAGGGTGAAGAATATGAGGATGCGGCGGGCGCATACGCAAGTGGAATGAGGAGATTCGACGAGCCGTCAACCGCCGTAGAAGAATCCACCAAAGAAGTCAACTTGGAAACTGAGGAAGACCCTAGGATCATCCTCATAAGTGACAACCTACCACCCTCTGAAGAAGAGGCATTAATTGAGGTCCTCAAGGAATATAAGGACACATTTGCATGGAACTACGAGGATATGCCGGGTCTGGATTCAACCTTGGTCGAACACCGTTTAGCCCTAAAACCAGGGTCCATCTCGGTAAAACAAAGGTTAAGGCGTTTCCACCCTCAGATGGCTTTGAAAATGAAAGAAGAGGTCGATAAGCTCCACAAAGCCAGGTTCATTAGAGTCGTCCTTTATCCTCAATGGGTGGCGAACATTGTCCAGGTCATGAAGAAAGATGGGAAAGTCAGGATTTGCATCGACTTCCGGGACCTTAATCGCGTGTGTCCAAAGGATGATTTTCCCCTACCTTACATTGATGTCTGATTGATAACACGGCAGGCTACGAAACCCTCTCTTTCATGGATGGATTTTCAGGATACAATCAAATTCGTTTGGCAGAAGAGGATCAGGAAAAGACGTCATTCACTACCCCTTGGGGAACATATTGTTACGTGGTCATGCCGTTTGGGTTAAAGAATGCTAGAGCTACTTACCAAAGAGCGATGATGGCCATATTTCATGACATGATGCACATATATCTGAAAGTGTATGTGGATGACTTATTGGTGAAATCAAGGACCAGGATGGAACATCCAGAAGTTTTGGCTAAGGTCTTACAAAGGTCAAGAGAGTTCCAACTGAAAATGAACCCGAAGAAGTGTGTGTCTGGAGTGTCGTCAGGTAAGTTGCTGGGGTTCATCGTGAGCAAAAGAGGGATCGAGATTGATCCCGACAAAGCCAAGGCTATCAGGGATATGCCACCTCCCAAGAATTTGAGGGAAGTCCGAGGTTTAATCGGGAGGTTGCAGTTTATTCGTCGGTTTGTGTCTCAACATTCACAAAGGTGTAGACCTCTCTACGAGTTGACCAAGCCAGGAGTAGAATTCCACTGGAATTCTAAATGTCAGAAAGCTTTTGAAGGGTTGAAGGAATATCTGGCTAGTCCACCCGTTCTCATTCCACCCAAACCAGAAAAACCTCTGATCCTTTACGTCTCAGTCTTGGATGACTCCGTGGGAGCCGTCCTCGCACAAGCTGATGAAGAAGGCAAGGAACGGGCAACCTATTACTTGTCCAAACTTCTCAATCCCTGTGAGCAGAAGTACACCGGCATGGAGAAAACCTGTGCTGCCCTCGTTTGGGTAGTGCAGAAATTGAAGCACTACTTCTTGGCTCACGAAGTCCACTTGATTGCTCGAATGAATCCTATCAAATTCCTTCTGGAGAAAGCCGTCCTTATGGATAGGCTAGCACGCTGGCAAAGTTTTCTCTCTCAGTTCGACATCACCTACATCCAGCAAAAGGCGATTAAAGGCTATGCCATAGCCGAGCATCTCGCTCACCATCCTCTTCCCAAGTTCGATCCCGTCCAATCAGAGTTTCCAGATGAGGAACTAATGTCCGTCAACCAATCAGATGAGCCAATGTGGACACTATATTTTGATGGAGCTCTGAATTCTCAAGGGAGAGGAATCGGCATCGCCCTCCTGTCGCCTGAAGGCCTCACATTCCCATTGGCATACCAGCTTAAATTCCCAGTTACCAACAATATAGCCGAATATGAAGCTCTTCTAGCTGGCCTAGAACTCGCCCATTCTTTTCGTATCACTGAGTTGCGAGTCGTAGGTGATAGTCAACTCATCCTTCGCCAGGTGCTCACTAAATATCGCACTCGCGATCCCAAACTCAAGCCATACCAAGAACTCACTGCTGCCTTTGCCAAACTGTTCGCCAAACTGATCTTTGTTCATGTCCCTCGTCATCAGAATATTCTCGCCGATGCCCTCGCCTCGTTGGCATCATCCATAAGGTTCCCTCTAGGAAGATGGTTTAAGTCTATTTCCATCTATAAACTTCACGCCCCTGCAATCGATGATGCTTCCTACGTAAATATCAAAGACAGGATAGCAAGGAAGATCCTGTAGGAAGATATCCTTGAAAAGAGGGAAATCATGTTGGCAGAGGCCGAAGAAGAACTGGCTGATGAAGAGAAACCATGGTTCTATGAAATTGTCAAATACTGCCAAGATCAGTCTTATCCTGAAGAGGCCACCACAGAGGACAAGAAAGCCATAAGAAGGGTGACTCAGAAATATACTTTGGTTGGAGGTCTACTCTATAGGAGGAGCCTTACTGGTATTCTGTTAAGATGTCTTGGCGACGACGAGATTTGGAAATGTGTAGAAGAGACGCACTCGGGTGTGTGCGGTGGCCACGTGAATAGTCAGATGCTCGCCAAGAAGATCATTCGGCAAGGCTTTTACTGACCCACTATGGAAGAGGATTGTGCTGTCTATGTCCGTAGGTGTGTCAAGTGTCAACTTCACGCCGATAAAATCCATTCACCATCTTCCTCACTTCATCCAATATCCTCCCCATGGCCTTTCTCCATGTGGGCATTCGACATCATTGGTCCCCTAGGTGATCCCAATTCCCTCACCAAGCAGAAATCTTTCATCCTTACTGCGACGGAATACTTCACCAAATGGGCCGAAGCCGAAGCTTACGCGGAAATCAAGGCGTCAACAGTCTGCAAGTTCATCATGAAGAACATCCTCGCCAGATTCGGCGTCCCAAGCACGATCGTCACCGACAATGGGCCACAATTTATTTCTCAGGACCTACAGGACCTCTGCAAAAGGTACGTAATTGCATTGCATCATTCATCGCCATATTACCCACAAGGTAACGGCCAAGCGGAGGCCACCAATAAAACATTGCTCAAAATCATCAAAAAAACCTACGAGTCTAGTAAGTTTTCAGACTGGCTAGAAAAGCTTATCGAAGCTCTATGGGCCTATCGCACTTCAATCCGTACCCCCACCGGGCAGACTCCATTTGCCCTTACTTATGGTATGGAAGCGGTAGTCCCGTACGAGACTCTGGTCCCTTCTCTCAGGGTACAATTGGACGAGGAATTTCCCCTCGACGATCGTCGTAATTCACTCCTCGCCCAGTTGGAACTCTTGGATGAGAAGCGGCTGGCCGCTGCCGAACACGCGCATGTGTATCAAAATAGACTCGCTCGCTTTTACCAAAAGAAAGTCGTTGAGAGAAAATTCAAAGTCGGTGAGATGGTCGTAAAAAGAATTTTTGTCAAACCTGGAGGGCCGCGTTCTAAGCTCCAACCCAATTGGGAAGGACCATTTGTAATTCAAGCCGTGTACCCTGGCAACACCTACAAGCTAGTCAACGCCGAAGGGACCGAGTTATCCCACCCTTGGAATGGGCTTTATCTTAAGTCCCTGCATCTAACCTTCATGTTAGGATCGGGGCCCATTAAGGCTTGGTAGGCACCGGGTCTTGGTTTGCCAGAACCGTGGAGATCCCTGTCCGGCCACGTCGGCCTATGCTCGCTCGAAGGAAGCTAACATGTGCTCACTTATGTATTTTATTCAAAAAAAAAGTCGGTAACATCACCTACGGTGGGGCTCCACCCAGAAGATCTCCGGAAGCTGTAATCTTTATTCTTTTCTCTTCGACCAAATGAGACAGTCGGCGCCCTTAAAACGCTGAGCATGAGAAACCGAAACTCAAACCCCAAGGGCAAGAGTAGGATCCATTTCCTCGAGCATCGATCAGAGCACGAGAAGAGGGCAGTGTCCCCGCAGGCATACGAAAAGGGAGCCCACAAACGTCAAACGACTATATCTCCCTCACAAAAAGAAATACAAAATCAAAATCAAGAGAAAAGCCTGGTCGTGACCGTGCCTGGTGCGATAAACGGAACCCCTCAAAGCAAAAGTCTGAATCCACAAAGGGGGCCGTGAAATGTAAATGCTCGAGATTTGGTCTGAAGTTGTCTGAAAGGAAAGAGTTGATGGGCCCTTATTCGCTCGCCGGGTTAACGGCTTTGCCGGTCCTCTCAGGAGGTTTATCCCCTACGCTCTTCCTTCTCCCTCTAAAGATGAAGGTTCGATAGAGTTTCTGAAGGGTGAAAACTGCCTAGGGTCTGCGACCTTATTTTAATATACACATTTGGTTGCCTACTTTGAAAAGCAAAAGCTATCGCTGCGAAGGAGTCTCTGTGTTTCTGGCTGGTCAAGACCCATGTTTACCACCTTGATGTCTTCTTGTTTAACCTCGGGCTTAGGCCAATGCAAGCGCGTCACCTATGGGTGCGACGGCGTCTGATTCCGGGTCAGCGTCGCGCGGTTGGTCGTTAGGGTTCCAGGGTGTTCCATCTTATACCATCTAGAGTTGTGAGGAAACAGACCCGGGTCGGGCAAATCATTTACCTCAAACACCTTTTGGGTGAATCCCTGTGGTCGGAAGCGACTGGGAGCCTAAGCATGGCATGACGGTATTGTCATCAGGGTAAGTCTTAGCCGGCGGGATCATCATTCGAGGGGTCTAGAGGCCCAAATCAACCTAGATATGCACTTAGGATACCTGGGAGGTTAGTAAGAAACCCCTGTTCTCACGAAGGTCAGGTGCCATTTGGGTGCTTGCCGGGCGTTAGCAATAAAAAATTAAAATGATAAAAGCAAAAAAAAATGGAAAAGAGAAAATGTACATATTTGCAAACAAAAAAAATATTTTTATGATAAAACAAAAAAATGCCAAATATACAAAAAGAAAACAAATCAATTTTGCATGATTGCATTTGCGTGCAGCATCTCACTTTTAATACCGCTTGCATTCGTGTGCTTGCCTGTCGCATTTATCATCACTTCTTTCTCTCGCCTTCTTAAATAAAGGCTTGGCCCCTTGACCAGTTATCAAGGACAGTCACAGTGACCATTTGCTTATTGAGCAAGGGGCCAAGTCAAAACAGAAATTCTGATTTGTTTGTTTCAGTGATGTGTGCAGGGATTCAGGCAACAGAAGCATAGGTGAAAAATAAACAAACCGAACCTTGTGTTTTATTCCCAAAACCAAAAAAAAAATTTACATCAAGTTCCGCCCTCTCTCTCTGCATCACTCGTCCCACTACTCTCCGGGCAAAACGCTCTCAAAGGTGCTACCCAACGACGAAAAGCGGTACTCCTACCGCTCTGTACTCCCCTTCCTATTCCCACATCCCGGCGTTGATCCACGGAAGCAGCAGAGAAGCTACGAACACGAAAGCCACGCTCTCGTGCTTTTCGGTAGTGCTCCTCACCATCTCTCAGCCACTGTTCAGCAAGACCAAGGCTGATTCGGAGTTCGAATAGTTGGGCCTCCATGGCCCTTCGTTCCTCCCTTTCAGCCAAACTGTTGGCTCTTTCTCTCTCTGCGTCTCTTTCTCTCTCTGCCCGTTCTCTCTCACGGTCTTCCCTCTCCAACTGGAGAGTGATCCTCAGTTCCATAGCATCCCTGGAAGAGTCATCATCAGGATGACGCCGCAGTTCCCTCTCCAGTTCTGCTATCCTAGCCTCCTTCTGCGCAGCTTGGGCAAGCGCTTCTTCCGTCTCCTTTTCCTGCCGAGTGTACCATCTCAGATACGCGATAAGGCATAAATAAAGAGAACCCAACACTGAAACTTTTACCTGTATACGGAGCATCCCTTCTGCCTCCGCAGCACGCTGCGTGGAGTGAGCAAGTTGCTCATGAAGCAAGTTAAGTTCGGAGGTAGGAATCCACAAGCTGGAGGAGGTACCACCTACTCCCGTCGCTGGGGAAGCCGCGCCAATCTGGGCATGCTACGACCGCGTGAATTAGCAGCCAACATCTGGAATCTGGGGTTTTAATTAAAGAACGCAGTGCACACCTACCGAGGCACTCATAGCTCCGCGGGCATCGCCCAACTATTGTTCCATCTCTGCCAAGCGAGTTCGTAAATTCGCTATCATGGCATCCCGGACATCCTGCAGCCTTACAAGTCAGCATTTTCACCAGAAAACCAAAAAAAGGAGAAAGAAGAAAAGAGAAAAAGGGGAAACCTACCTCCACAAGTCCCCGGGGTTGGAGCTGCTCTGCGTACTTTATCCTATATAGACGCAAGTAGTCTTCGCTATCCCGCGCCTGCGATTCTACAGTCATGCCACCCCGTTGCCAATCTTCGTACTGTTCGGGGAATCGCACGTGCCAGTCAATACAGGTCGCCGGTCCCCGCGTCTTTCTCCCGACACGAGGTGGCGCAGCCGTATCCACCCATTCCTGAGCCAGTCCTAAAGTCCTCATAACCAATCGTAGCCGAAGTGGCTCGATTTCATTCAGGCAGTACATCCACAGTTCCCGTCCGAACCGGGCACGACTTGCTAGAACCCACGGCTGGTCAGCATCGACCATGTCTGAGTAGGGTCTCCAGTTTACCATCGCTGCAGGGAACTCCTGTAGCTCCCGCCTTAGCACCATCAGTTGGTAGGTTAGGGGTGCCGCACTCATGATGGGTTCCCACCGCCTGGCTAGCGGCACCATCGCAGGTCGCCAATGCCGAGCTCTCCCCATAGGGAGGTAATAATAGCTCCACAGCTGCTCGGCGCAGGCCATCAGAACTTTGCAAAAACACAAAAAAAATATAAAACAAGCAAAACCAAAAATACCTGGATGAATGGTGTGAAACCACTCACAGTCATCTCACGATCCGTTTCTTGGAATAGGCTTGCAAACAAGTGTGCCAGCATGGCGGCTCCCCAAGCATAATACCCTACTCTTTCAAGGTCTGACAGCAGCTCCAGGAAGCAACATTGGATACCGTCCCCTTTCGAGCTCAGTACCAATCTCCCCAAAAGGAAGAGGAGAAATCTCCTCAAATCTATGTTGCATCTTTCCCAGTCGCCGAAATCTGTGCAGTACACGGCGCGGCATCCTATTTCTATCCTTTCCATGAACTCTTCTGAGGATTCATCGTCCCGCCGACGAGTGTCGATGAACCCTAATGCATCCATCAGGGACGCCCTAGCTACCGACCTGTTTTTCCGACCATCTAGGTCCAAACCCAGTAACTTCTGGGCACCTTCTCTGTAGTCCGCGTAAGTGACTCCGGTCACTGCCTCGCCCTCTACCTTCAGGCTTGTGATCCGGACCACATCCTCCAAGCTGGGCACCATGTGCCCCCAGGGCATCAGGAATGCCCGGCTCACTGGGTCCCATCTCTCACACAAGGCTTGGATCAGGACTAGGTCAAGCTGGATCGGCTCGATCCGAAGGAAGGTACCAAATCCCATCACGTCTAGCCTCGCCTTCTGAAAATCTGGGAGGCCCCTGTACGCTGCTACTACCAACTCCCATAAGATTTATGATTTCATCACAACCTACACATACAAGGAATGGGGGTGAGGTTTGGTCAGAAGAATGGAAGAAAGAATGAAAAAGGGGTAAGAAAACTTGGCTTACGAGTTGTGATTGGGCCCTTTCGCTGAAGTGTCCTTCAAGGTCTGAAAGCCTCCTGGAACTACTACCACTGGACCTGCTTCTCTTCGAGGAATGGGAAGATTCGCCCTCCATCCAACTCTCAGAATTTTGAACTCCTCCTCTCCCGTGAGAACTCGTGCTCCTCGAGTTAGCTCTCGATATACCTGGGAAAATAAAAGGGACAAGAATTTATAGAAACGGAAGGAGTGCGGGCCAAGATTGCCTCCATCACCTGTTAATGATAGCCCTCGCAATGAGGCACCGGCCAAGCGGTCCCATGTGTCGCTTCACCGCTCGCACAGGGTGATTGACTGGACGAAGAATAGGACGAATAGCCCCTATGATTGTCTAGGGATACCCTATCATGATTTGGAGGACGTCCGCAAAATTTGACACAGCATTTGGGAAAAGAAACTAGGGCCGTCATTATTGACTTCGACGGCAGATTCCCGTCGAAAATGGTCACAACAAGACGCGATTCTCCGCTCGAGGCGGAGTCTCGGCAGACCCATCACATGGGAACAGTGCAAAGGAGAAGAAGTGTAGGGAAGAAGGAACGCACAAGGGAACAAACAAGCAGCAGAAAATTAAATCATTCCATTCATAATTCTACATAAGCTGTCACAAACACTACAATCATAGAGAGGTGGCGGGTCCACTAGCTCGCCAATCCTCACCATCACTCATCTCTCTGGGCACTCTCCTCCTCTCCCCCGAGGTGAGGGTCCCTCAGAAGCCTCCGGGATCCCCGTGCAGTAGCACCTGCCTCGCCTCTGGGCGCCTGCTCCGCAGCAGTGACTCGCTGCTCCTCCCCTGACGTGGCAAAGAAGCCACTGGCGGCAAAGCGACCGGACTGGCGGAGTCGCTCCCCGAACTCTCGCGCTCTCTCGTAGCGCGTCTCCATCCCTCCTAGCCTCTGCACGATGGCCTGAAGGCCCAGCTGGAGCTCCCTCACTTGGGCCTCCAAGGCCCTCCTCTCGGTCAGATCCCGCTGTCGCTCGGACCTTCTCTCGGCTTTCTCTCTCTCTGCCTCTCTCCTCATCATCTGCAGAAGAACCCTTAACTCCAGGATGTCTGGAGAAGGTCTCTCCTCACTGCGATGCCGCAGCTCCGCTACAGTCGCCACCCAGGCGTCACGCTCCTCTTCCGCCCGGGTCGCGCGGGCCACCGCACCGGCAAGTTGCTCCCGGAGGGAGGCAATCTCGAGAAAAGGGGTCGAGGAACTGGAAGATCCGCCAGCCACTCCCACCGTCGCTGTCTGCTGGGCACGCTGGAACAAAATAAACAATGGCCGTCAGTGAAACTCCAAAATCTGAAGTTAAAAGTGCGGCACATAACTTACCAGGAGTGACAACTCATGTTGAGCGACGGCCAGCTGCCGCCTAGTCTCTGACAGTTGGACGCGCGAGCCGCCGATGCCACGCGTGTCCCCAGCTTGGGGAAGCCCCGCGTAGCTCTCTCTCTGCCGCCGCAGGAAGTCGGCACTGTCCTGCACCAGTATACCCCCTTGCTGTCCAGGGAGACGTACGGGCCACTCCTCGAGCCTCGCCTTGCCGCGACTCTCCCTCCTGACGCGGCTCGGCTCGTCCGCACTCGCCCACTCATCGGCCAGACCCAGGGTCCTTGCCATGTCCTGCACCAAGAAAGGGGTCCCACATCAGTCAAAAGGAACTCGTCCCCTGTCTAGGACGCGTCCATCATTTGAGTACAACACTCGCCGAACCCTTTCCCCCTTGCGCGGCTCGCTTCAAAACCCAAAATGAATTAAAAGAGGAAGAGATCGAAGCACCTACCGAACCGTGTTCACCTCCTCCCACGCCATCGGGCCCCTCAGGTCCCTCGGGGGCCCGGAGCAGCCCTTCCTCCTCCATGGACGCCGTTCGGTGCTCGGGCACGTCCCTCCTTGGGCGAGGGGTCCCGCGTCCCTCTCCACCTTCACCGTGGTCAGGCCCACCGAACTCCATCGATCAAAAGAGGAGGAAGACGAGAATGGGGGCAAGCGAGTTTCGGCAGAAGGCGGGCTCGTTTGCGGGTAAGGCACGGGAGAAGAAAGACCACCCGTCGCTTTAAATTTGAAATCAAGGATTAAGACGCGTCCTCGCGCCTGGACGCGCCCAAAAGGGGGAAAAGGAAACAAAATCCCCCCGTGCAAAGCGTAGTTCCCCGCTGTTCAGGGCAAGGTCTCGCGGAGCGTGCCTCAAAGGACAACTCAATGCAAGGAAGAAAGTGTGGGAGAGAGAAAGGTACACACAACACAAAAAAGCCATTTCCATTTCATATAATAGCCGAAAGTACATCATACAGTGAGAAGGGTGACGTACAAGCAACTCTCTAACTCTCACCGTCACCCTCCTGGTCATCTCCTTCCTCCCTCCTCTGACGGGGATCCCTAGGGGGCCTCTGCGACCTCTGTGAACCCTGAGAAGCCGTGCTCGCCTCTCCAGGTGGCACCGTGCCAGCCTCCAAGGTACGGCGACGCTGCTCGGCCGAGGAAACTAGAAAATTACCCACATAAAAGGAACCGGACTGACGAAGTCACGCACCGTGCTCCTTCGCCCTCTGATACCGCTCCTCACTCTCCCGGAGTCTCCCCTCCGCCGTGCCAAGACTCTGCCGGAGCTCCGACACCTGGGCCACCAGAGCTCTCCTCTCGTCCCAATCTCGATATCGCTCTGCCATCCTGTACTCCCTTTCTTTCTCCATGGTCTCCCTATCCCTCTCCCACTCTCTCTAGGGTCTCCCTATCCCACTCCCTCTCTCTCTCCATGGTCTCCCTATCCCTCTCCCTCTCCTCTCTCTCTCTCACCGCCTCCCTCCTCGACAGCTCGAGGGCGATCCGCAGATCCAGCACGTCACGAGGGAGCTCCTCAGCCTCCCGTCGACGCTCCTCCTCCAGCTCCGTAATCCGGGCGTCACGCTCTGCCACCCAGGCATCGCGCTCTGCCACCCAGGCATCGCGCTTCTGCTCAGCACGAACAGCACGGGCCAGGGCCTCCCGAATCTCGGCCACCTGTCAAAGCACGCATGCACCGTAAGAGAATAGTGATAGAAGGAAAGCAGTTAGAAAAGGGTCGGGGCCAAGCAAACACTCACTCGAGCCTCGCGGTCACGCTCGGCCTCCTCAGCCCGAGCCACCGCGTGCGCCAGCTGCTCCTAGAGGGCAGAAACCTCCGGAGGAGGGCCCCGCGAACTGGAACCCGCACCACCAGCCATCCCGGCTGCCGCTGTCTGGTGGGCCCGCTGAAACACGGGGCAAACGTCAGTCAAATGCTAAGCATCAAAAATCCAGGTCACAAAAAATGCACTGCATAGACTCACCAGGATCTCCAACTCCTGTCGGATGGCCACCAACGGCCGCCTGGCGTCCGCCAGCTGGGCCCGCAGGTCGGCGATCATGTTGTCACGAGCATCCTGCATTGCACATAAGTCAGTACCACATGCATATACATATAGAAGGGTGAAGCATTTTCATTTCACACTTACCCCTGCCATACCACCGAAGGAGAGGCGGTCCCCGTACGTAGCTCGATATCGTCTCATGTAATCTGTGCTGTCCTGTACATGGGACACCACTGGGACCCCGCCCTGCTGCCAGTCCTGGTACTGTGCTGGGAAACGCGTACGCCAGTCCACAATCTTCACCTTCCCCTTGGTCTTCCGCCCAATGCGGGCCGGCGCATCTACATCAACCCACTCCTGGGCCAGCCCCAACGTCCTCATGACCAGTCTAAGCCGCAGCGGCTCAATCTCGTTCAGGCAATGGACCCACACGTCCTGCCTGAAGCGAGGAAGACCCGCTACAACCCAGGGCTGGCCAGCATCGCCCATGCCCAGGTAGGGCCTCCACACCACCTGCATCACCATACATACATTATGTTAGTTACCATTCAGTCACATGCATAAACACACAAAAAATCATACGCATCATACCATGGCCTCGGGATACTCGCTCAGCTCCCGACGAAGTGACGCCAGCTGGTAGCCGTGGGGTGCTGCAACCATGACCGGCCTCCACTGCCGCGCCAGAGGCACGACCCTCCTGTTCCCATGCCTAGCCCTCCCCATCGGGAAATAGTAATAGCTCCACACCTGCATCCATCATACATCATTAGTACAATAATTACATATTTAATTGTTGGAATGCATAAATAAAATGTTTACCTGAAGAAAAGGTGCGAAGCCACTGACTGTCGTCTCCTTCTCCGAAGTCTGGGAGAGATCAGCAATCAAATGGGCAAGCAGAGCCGCTCCCCACGCGTAGTGTCCCACTCTGTCCAGATCCACCAAGATCCCGAGGAAACGGCAGTGGATGCCATCCCCCTTCGTCCCCAGCAGAAGGCGGCCCAAGAAGAAGAAAAGAAACCTCCGGAGGTCTAGATCCACCAGCTCCCGCTCGCTCGGGTCCTGGGTGAAAGCTGCACGAGCGTCTCCCTCCAGTCGTGCCAGAAACTCCGCTCCAGTCCTCGCTAACCCGCTGGCGCGGGTCGACGAATCCGAGCGCCTCCATGATCTCCACTCGGCCAACTACCCTGCTGTCTCTATCAGTCACGCTCGTCTCTAACCACAGCAGGTCCAGGGCACTCTCTCGGTAGTCGGGGTAGGTGACCCCGCTGATTGCCTCTCCGTCAACCCGTAGCCCGGTAATCCGAGCCACGTCCTCTAGTGTCGGCACCATGTGCCCCCAGGGCATCAAAAACGCCCGGCTCGGTGCGTGCCACCGCTCCCTCAGTGCCTGGATAAGAGGAAGGTCGAGCTGGAAGGGCTCGATCCTAAGGAAAGTTCCAAAGCCCATGGCGTCCACACGCGCCCTCTGGAAGTCCGGCAGCCCGCGGTATGCTGCCACCACCAGGGACCAGCTGATCCGGCCCTTCATCACGCCCTGCACACCACAAAACCAACAGAGAACACATCAGCATCATGAACAGTAATAAACAATAACACTGTATATATACTACTTATTCTTTTTATTTTATTTTTACTTTTTTAAAAAAAATTTATATTTTCTTGTGGAGGCGTCCAATGCCCTGGACGCCTCCTTCCAATTTGCTTTTTTTCTTTTTTTAGAAAAAACCTAAAAACCCAAAACAAAATTTATTAATAATATGTATATTTTTATGGAGGCATCCAGGGCTTAGGACGCCTCCTTATTTTTTAATTTTATTTTATTATTTACGTAAATAAATAAATAAACAAAAATAAAAAGAAAAAGTGGAGGCGTCCAGGCCCCTGGACGCCTCCTTCTCTCACTACCCGGCCTTCTCTCACAGCCTCTCGCACGCCCGTTTTAGCCTATTGAACCACATGGTGAGAATTCCGAAGTACTTACCGGGTCGTGATCGTCCTCTCCCGCGTCACCAGCATCCGCAGCGGCCTCCGCGGCCAGAAGCGGCACCTCCATCTCCTCCTCCGCAGCAATCTCCTCTGCTACGGCCTCCTCAGCATCGTCTCTCAGTCTCCTCGGACGACGAGCCAGTCGTTTACGCTTGTCTCCACCTCGGTTCGGGCCTCCTAACTCCATTGGGGCGAAGAATGGGTCTGTCTGGTTTGACCGGATCGTTTGAATGAACAGTAAGTGAGTAAGGGGGGGGAGCCTCCCCCTATATATAGATTGAGCTTTAATTGGGGCGTCCAGGCGTATGGACGCCCCCACTTTTTTATTTTTTTAAAAAATTCAAAAAACTTAGGAGCGTCCAGGCGCCTGGACGCCCCCAAACCAAAAAATCAAAAAATAAAAAAATAAAAAATTAGGGGCGTCCAAGACCCTGGACGCCCCCCCCCCAATTTTTTTTTTTAAAAAAAAATTATAAAAAAATAGGGGCGTCCAGGCCTCTGGACGCCCCCATAATAAAAAATAATAAAAAATATAATAAAAAAAGGGGGGTTAGAGTATGTATATAATCCAAACAAAAGAAAAAAAGGAAAGAAAAAGAAAAACCACAAAAAAGATAATAATTAAGGGGACGGGGGTCCGAAACATCCAAATGCCAGATTTTATTCCATCAGAAATCAGAATGAGCTACATCAGGGGTTTAGGCACCTTAGGCCTTAACTTCCCCAGTTCGGTTACATAAGCCCTCCACGGCTCGCATTCTTCCACCACGTACGCTAAGGCCTTTCCCGCAATACTTGTCTTCCAGGGAGCTTTAATGGCCTTCGCTTCCTTCGCGTCCGCTTCAGTGCCCAACTCCCTTTTCTTCAAAGGAACAATGCCAGTCGGTGGCGGGAACGAATGGCGTGGGATGCCAATCTGGAGGCAGCACCGATGCGCATTATAAAGGACGAACTCGGTCGCGCCGATCAGTTGAAGATCAACTTCGGGAGAAGACCTCATGAGGAGATCTAGCGAAAGCAAACATGCCGGTGCGCAAGTAAAGAAGCCTTGTGTCACGGTGCGAAAGTGAGACCGCCAGTCTTCACGTTTCTTCAGCCACGGAACGCGGTTCACTACGGTACCACCGAAGCCTAACACGTCGGCTATGTGATGAAGAGGGCCTTGGTGGAAGAGCTTCGAAGCGGTTGGCATTCCCTCGCGGTGGTCGAATTTGAAGTGCAAATCAAGCCAGCAATTCAAGACAAGTGCGCAACCAAAAGGAGGCTTACCCATACTCGAGGCGGTAAGGCCGCTGTAAAGATAAGCAAGGATGGAGGGTCCCACCCTCTTTCCACTCCAGATTCCACGAATGGCACTTAGTTGATCCTCCTCCACTATGTTGTCGGTATGAGAGAAACAAGAGAGCACCCGCCAGACAGATAGTGAACCCCTTCATGATTCCCTCCAAATAGTCATCATCTGGTGACCCTCTCAGGGCGTCCATGACCCACTCCGCGAGCTTTCGGAGATCGATCCCCTTTTGAGTACGGACCTTTCGGGCTGCGTCGGGCGGCATGAAGCTTCCAAGGACACTTTCAGAAGTCCCCCGTGTCAGCATCCGCATAGCCTTCACCTTCCCGTCACTCTTAAATTTCTTCAATCCAAGCAGAAGCTCCACCACCTCAAGGAGGATGGTCACCTCGAAGGTCGGGAAGATAAAAGTGTGGGTCTGGGGATGCCAGATCTCCACTAGTGCGCCCATAGCCGCCCAGTCCATACGAATCTTCTCGTAATGTTTGGCATGAATAAGGAGCCCCTGTAAATGTCACTTCGAGAGTATGGCCCTCATGCCAATGGAGATATTGGAAGTTAGCTTTGAAAGCCATGGCAGTTTGGAAAACTTCCTCGGGCCTGGGAAGAGTGGATATGGCTGGAAGAGGAAAGAAATAAGAAATGAAGGAAGTAAGAAGAAGGTTCGCATGGAAAACTTGAAATGAATCAGCTTACCATATGCGACAAGATCGTCCCACTCAGATGACCCTCGAGGTCGGAGAGTCGCATGATCTCGCTGCTAGGCCTGCTCCTCTTCATAACGCGGGAAGACTCTCCTTCCATCCTGAAATCTCTAGATTCTCCTCTCTTTCCTCTCCTGAGCTTCCAAAACCCACCTTGGTGCATTTGAATGAACTAGCCTAAGGGGAGTTCTTATAGGAAGGGAAGGGTGCTACTGGACAGAACATGTCACATCAGTGGTCATTGTCAAGATTTTGGTCTGGATCTCCTTTATACTGTGGTGCGATTCTGCTGTGATTCTGCTACTTTCCGATGTTGCTAACCTTTGCTAGTCTGTGCAGGTTTTACTAACGGACGTCTTTGTCCTAACGGACGTCTTTGTCCTATCTCCTGTCCCACCTTTCATTGGTTGGTCCCACCTTGTCATGCATCATAGTATATGATACTTACGCTATTAGAACATGTCAAGGACCTTGCGGCTCGAACGAATCTGGGATCTGAGTTCCCCTTCAACAAAAATGGTGATGATCCCAGAGGAATTTGGGTTGTACGGATAGGCCGTCAACTTGTGATAGAATGGGGACGACGGTTCCATTCAGTGAGTTGGTACGCAGATAAACGGGCCCCAGCCCAGTATCAGCTCACCGGGTCGGTATCCTGACCCGTTCTTCACAAGTTGAAAATATTATCCTTGGCTATTTTCTATTTTAGTTTGTTTTAAATTTTTCTTTGAACCCAGCATGCATTCATATAGGACTTTGATTTATTGCGGAAGATCATTCAAGTGATTCGATTGTGAAAGCCATTGTGCTCCAATTCCCACAAATATGAGATATTCCACTCCGAATGAAATACTGAGTTTTCTTGAGACAGCCCTACGCTGCTCTTCCAAAGGAGACCCTTGTTTGGACAGACCCTCAGATATTCCTTTACCTTTTTTTGACCCACCTTGGCCGCAGCACTTCCACATTGGCTGGTAACCGCTCCCCAAAGGTGAAACCTCCGATTTATGACCCAGGTACTTCCACACCGAGAAGTTGGTCTCCTTTTGTTTCGTGCCTGAGCGCACATCTCACCCTCCCTTATTTGATCTCCGTCCAAGCAATCGTCAATATTTGAAAGACCTTCTTCAAGGTCGCCTCATTGAAACTTCAGGAAAGATTCCAAACAGTAACGTCAAAAGCGTGTCTCATCACACCTTGGCATCAACTTATCAGTCCGCTCCCACTTCATTTCACTCCACTTCGATACCATTCCACTACATGTAGCTCCCTTGCAAAGCAGACGCCAAGGCGGGGCAGCTGTAGACATGCCATTCTTGACGCCTCCTGAGAAAGTCTCATATTACTATATAACGCCCCGCAACGGCTTACGCATTTTGAATCACTCGAGTGCTTCCTTTTCTCGGGTCTTCTTCTGTCTTTTTCGGCATCCGGAATCGTCTCGTCACGGCATTCGGACGGCATCAACACCAGTCAGACGTATCAAGAGGTTCCGGAACCAAGATGTTGACTGCCGGGCGGCCGCTGAGTAGGACCCGGGTGGGTCTTAATGGGGGCGTCCAGGCCCCTGGACGCCCCCATATTTTTGATTTTATTTATTTCTTTTCTCAGGGCCTTAAACTAACTAAAAAATATATATATTTATGGAGGCGTCCAGCCCTCTGGACGCCTCCATAAAAACAATAATAAAAAATGTTTGTAAAAAAGCCAGTTGGCATAAAAACACAAAAAAACAATAAATAAAAAATATATATTTGGAGGCGTCCAGGCCCCTGGACGCCTCCATAAAAACAAATATAAAAAATCAAAAATGCCAGCCCTGACATAAAAGACAAAAGAAAAATAAAAAATAGATATATCTTGGAGGCGTCCAGACCCCTGGACGCCTCCATCAAATCCCTCACGGGCGCCGGCCACCGAACGACGGTTTGTCGTGTGTGAAAAAATCCAAATTATAGAGACGTCCGGTCAGCTGGACGCGCCCATTTCTGAATCACGAGACGCCGCTCACAAAACCACGCGTTGTGCCAAACCGCGTGCGGCCGTCGTCGGTTTTCGGTGGACCTGCTTGAGGCGTCCGGGACCCTGGACGCCTCCACAAAAGTATTCCAAAAAAATATATAAAAATAGAATAAAATATTAGTTCGGCCCTGATGGAGGTGTCCAGGGTCCTGGACGCCTCCACCCTCCGGAACCCTATAAATAGAGGCCCACCCCCTCAGTTCTGGAGGAGCTTTGAAGTGATCCCATAGGCTGCCAGAGCCCAGAGGCTACGGAGTCATTTTCTAACCCGTGGGTTCTTTTGTAGGTGGAGGTTCTGCCGGCTTCTCGGGTGCTCACGCTCGCGAGAGGAAGGTCGTCTTCATCCACCGCGCTTCCACGTCGTCCCCACGCTGCCGGAGCTCCGCCGGATTTCACCCTCGGCTCATCCAATAAGCCTTTTCTTCCCCTTTTTTCTTTGTAGTTCTTTTGCATTCATCATCTCGCATCCTCTATCCCCCTTCATAAGGGCGCCTCTTCTTTTATACTTCTTGCATCCATCATCTCATTTTCCTCCTACTCGAGTCCGAGAGGGGTTTAAAAGATAACACCAACCAGGTGTGTGTCTTGTCATCATTTCGTTATTTTTATCGCAAGGATTTGAATACTACACCTCTATCTTTCTAATCCACTTGTCATTTGTTTGTCGTTGTTTTGCAAGGGTAGCTGAGAAAAGCCCTCTCCGTCGGCCGGCCGGAGGGAGAGAAAGAAGCAACCCGCCATCTCCCGCTCTTGAGGTAGGCGCGATCACTTTCTTATTTTGGGGTCTTTCGGCCCCTGGCGATCACATCTTATTTTCGAGGCCGCGGCGAGTCACTTCCCCAATGGCCGTTTAAATTTTCGTTCTTATATTCTCTTTATACTCTGTTATATTCTGCTCATATTCTCGAGGCCGCGGCGAGTCACTTCCCCAATGGCCGTTTAAATTCCCGTTTTTATATGTTATATTCTTATCTATTCGTGTTCTCGAGGCCGCGGCGAGTCACTTCCCCAATGGCCGTTTAAATTCACGTTCTTATACGTTATATTCTTATCTGTTTGTGTTCTCGAGGCCGCGGCGAGTCACTTCCCCAATGGCCGTTTAAATTTCCGCTCTTTGTATTCTCTCTATATTCTGTCATCTTATTATCTGCTCATATTCTCGAGGCCGCGGCGAGTCACTTCCCCAATGGCCGTTTCAATTCTTGTTATTTAATTTTTGCACCATTCCCGTCCCCCCGAGGCCGCGGCGAGTCACTTCCCGCTATGGCCGTTTAAACCCCATATTTTGCTATATCACAATTGTCCCGCTCGCCCCGCCGGAGTAATCTCCCGTGGTGGCCCCTTCTCTCTCTTCTCTTATTTCTATGTTGCAGCAAACAAACACCAAAAGAAAGAAAAGAGGAGCCCGCGCGCGCTCCGCGTCCTCTCCGCCCTTCCCCGAACCGCGTGACGTCGCTCACAGTCGCGAGTAGAATTACACTATGCAGATTTGGAATCGGCTACTATCATTTTCGCCTTAAAAATTTGGCGTCATTAGCTCTATGGAGAGAAATTCACGGTCTACTCGGACCACAAAAGCTTGAAATATTTATTCTCTCAATAGGAGTTAAGTATGAGGTAGAGGAGATGGTTAGAATATCTCAAAGACTTTAATTTTGCTATTTAATATCATCATGGCAAGGCTAATGCTGTAGCAGATGCACTCAGCAGAAAACCAATGGGAAAGTTGAATTTAGATATTGACATAAAGGAAGAAGATTGTTTCATAGCTAATATTCAAGCTCAACCTACATTAATAGAAGATCTGGTCAAGCTGCAAAATGATGATCCAGTATTATTGGAGATTAAAGCCAACATAGAACAAAGGCCAGATTTTTCTATTTCCAATGACGGAAGGTTGCTATTTAAGGGCCGAGTGTGTATACTAGATCATGAGGATACGAAGAAACTGATCCTAGAAGAAGCACATAAATCGAAGTACACCATTCATCTAGGTGGTACAAAAATGTATAAAGATCTCAAAAGAAATTTCTGGTGGCCCAATATGAAGAGGGAAATTGCTGATTTCGTGTCTTGCTGTCTCATTTGTCAATAAGTAAAGGCAGAACATTTTAGACCCGCAGGTAAATTACATCTCTTAGATATTCTAGCATGAAACTGGGAAAGTATAGGAATGGATTTCATTATGGGTTTACCAAAGACAAGAGGTGGATACGATGGTATATGGGTGATCATAGACCGATTGACTAAATCTGCACATTTCATACCAATCAAAAGTCGATGGTCTGTGGACATCCTAGCAGCCTTATACATGAAGGAAATTGTCAAGCTACATGGTGTCCCTGTCACTAACATATCTGATAGAGATACTTGATTCACATCGTAATTCTGGAAGGGTCTACAACATTCACTAGGGACTAGACTGAACTTTAGCATAGCATTTCACCCACAAACGGATGGTCAGATTGAAAGAACAAATCAGGTGGTAGAAGATATGCTCAGGGCTTGTGCTATTGATTTTGAAGGAAGTTGGCACGATCACTTGCCTCTGGTAGACTTTACATATAACAACAGTTATCATGCCAGCATACAGATGGCACCTTTTGAAGCTTTATATGGAAAAAGCTATCGATCACCAATATGTTAGAATGAAATAGGGGAAACACAAATTCTAGGCCCCGACATTATCAGGGATTCTTCAGAGAAAATTAAGCTCATTCAAGAAAGATTGCAGGTGGCACAAGATAGGAAAAAATCCTATGCTGATAATCGAAGGCGCGACTTGGAGTTTCAGGTAGGAGATCATGAATTTCTTAAAGTCTCTCCAAGTCGAGGTATTCGAAGATTTGGTATTAAGAGAAAACTTACTCTAAGATTTATTGGTCCTTTTGAAATTCTGGAGAGTTGGTGAAGTAGCTTATCGGATTGCTTTACCTCCACAATTATATGAAGTTCATAATGTATTTCACGTCTCGATGCTCAAGAAGTATGTACCTGATCTTTTCCATGTTATCACTTACGATAATTTGGAGATTCAGAAGAATATGACGTACGAGCAAACACCAATAAAGATTCTGGAACGGGAAGTACGTCAACTAAGGAATAAAGCTATTCCTATGGTCAAAATTCAATGGAAGAAATCATGGCCGTCCGAAACAACTTGGGAAACGGAAGAAGCCTTCCGGAAAAGATTCCCGAAATTATTCAATTGTAAGTATACTCTCCATCTAATCCATGTATTGAATTTGGGGACCAAATTCTTGTAAGTGGGGGAGGATGTAGTGCCCCAAAATTTATATAAATAATTTTTAGATTATTTTAAGAATTTTTAAAATTTATTAAGACTTATAAAACTTAAATTGATTATAAGGCCCAAGTATGTTGAATAATTGATCCAGCTTCGACAAATAAAACCCAAAAGGTTTAAGGACCAAGCCCATTAAGTTTGGCCCATATTCTAGAAGGCTATTTAACCTATTCTCGAATTTTAAGGATAAACACCCTTTTATAGATAATTATGCAGATAAAACAAATGAAAGAGTTTGAATTAAGTTGAATTCTGTGCACAGTGGATGTAGCGGTCTATCGTGCGACCGCCACAGGCATGTAACGCGCCAAGATTAGACCGTTACACTCTGTCAGTTCCGTGAATGGAAGAAAGAGCAAAAAGATTAGATTTTTACTAGTTTATCTCTTTGGGATCAAGATGGGAGGATTAGTAAACATGTTAAGGACTCTCAGAAGTCTATCTAAACTTTAAACAAGGACTCTAGAATCGATCTAATCCTCAAACCCTAGCTAGAACCTATAAATAGACCATAGTTTTGACCTTCGTGACCCCTAGATTGGCTCGCGTGGAACTAAGGTAAGGAGATAGTATTTCGGGTAAATTCTTTAGAACTTTTTGTTGTTAATACATAGGACTAAGCTTCCTCGAAATTTCGTGCTAGGAGATCAGCTACACAAGGAGTTTGAAGCTTCCAAAGTTGTTGGTTTGACCATAGCAACCAAGGAACCTGATCGGAAGTCCACTGAAGATCAGGAGATTAGAACACCATATCGAGGTAATTAGCCTAAGTGTCTTTAGAACTTTCTGTTCCCCTTAGTTTCACCTTCTTACCATCAAAATTTTACATCCATAGGTCAAGAGATTGAGGAGTTAGAGCGACGTGAAGTTGCTGAAAAATCACAGGAAGGGAAGAACTATGGCGTATCTTGCAGTCCCAAATTGGAAGTTGAAAGCCCAATAAAGAGGTAAGTTATCTCATGAATGACAAGAATATCATGATAGGAGTAAAAGCCCTCTTGTTTTGCTCGATTTCATGCTTTATAGGCGAAGAATTTCATGTTCTAATAGGACTTATGATGTGACACGACCTTGGACTTAGGCAAACAAGCACAATTAAGCATTCAAATGGGCCTTAATGGGCCACCGCTCTCCCGTCGCACTCTATACCCGGAGTGACTTGGCGATGCCAAGAGTGAATTATGGGAATGGGCCCTTGCTGGTAGAGGGCCAGCAAGGCCAAGGATCGACTCCCCAAGGGTGGATGCCCAATTCAATTGGGGCCGACAAAGTGCACAAGGGCACCGGTTCACACTATCCCACGGCGATCACTCTTAAGTCGTGGACTTGAGGATCGGGCGCTCCTCACAAATGCAGCGGCGCATGAATCAAGTATTGAAAGAGCAACACTAATTGAGCAAGGAAGAGGCACTTACTCGATCGGTTTGAAGAAACCGGTCCCGATCGGAGACGAGGGCGAGCGGGGAGGCGGTGGCTCCCCACACGCCGCGGCGGTGTCGCTTGACCTACCCAAACCAATTACAAAACTACACCTCACGCAGGAGGGGGGGGATCTTGGGGTAGGGGTTAAGGTCTTACATTCAAACACTACCACCGCGCAGGGTGGGGCCTTCAGCCGGCCAAGCGGGGTGGGGATATCGGACCGAAGTGAAGAGAAATGGGAGATTAGGGAACTTGCAGCTGCAGTCTGAATTCTGGACAGGAAGTCGCTGTGCCGGCTGCCTCGGACTCGTACGGACTCCAAATTGAGTGCAATCACCTTCTAAAGCTTCCTGACTTGAGAGGGAAGACTCCAGAATTTTTGGGGATGCTCAGAGGGTCGGAGGTGGCCGCACCAGCAACAGGAAGGAGACTCCTCTGTCTGGCCGCAGGTTCAGTCTGGACTAGAAGATCAAATTGCAGAGGTCACTGTGCGCCCTCCCGAGCTCCGATCAGCACGAAACCAGTGGCATTGTCTTCGTGGTTAATGTAGCTTTCAGAAGGAGGCGACGGGGCTGCATTCAGAGGTCGAGGGCGGTCGGTGTACCCTGAAGAGTGGGCACTGGTCGGAGTAGGCAGCAGGAGACAGAACTGGAGAGCTTGGGGGATAAAATTCGTAACTCCTTCCTCCGGCAGCCAAACGAGGTTCTGTTTCTTGATCTGGGAAGAGGACTGGCAGAGGGAGAACTTTGATGAAGGAACTTCAGCCTGAATCCTCTAGGGTTCGTCGTGGCAGAATGAACTCTCAGGCTCTGGTCTAGGATGAAGACCTCTCTGCACAGTCGTGGGAGAACAGCTTCTACGGTTGGCCCCGACCTCGGAACGAGTTGATTCCACCTCGCCTGCGAAGAAGACAGAGGGACCTTTCCAGCAATGTAGGCTACACCTTCAGGATCTCCAGGATGAAGCCGTGGGCGATGCTGCAACAGGGGCTGACTTGCTGGTCTGCACAGCTCCAACCTGCAAGAAGAAATGAGAGGGAGGGGTGGCTTCTTTGGTGGAAGGGGAAGTGAAGGGGTGGCCTAAGGATGAATGGGGGTTCTTGTGGGGTGGAGTGGAGAGCTATAGGGGTTGGAGAATGAGGGGAGAATGGCTGAGAGCAGGGGCTAGCAGGTGGAGGAGGAGGGTGAGGATGTGAGAGAGGGAATGGGGAGTGGAGGGGGGCGAACTTGGCTTGGGGGAGGGTAAAGGAAGGGGGCGGCCAAGGCAAGTGGAGGGAAGGGATTTCAAATTTTGAAATGGCCTTGGAAGGTGGGGGATTATGTGGGAGAGTGGGATGCTTGTATTGGAATGGGGAAGATTTGGTTGGAAGGTGGAGAATGGTGTTGGAATGTGGAGATTCCTACCTAGGAACTAGGAGGTGGAGTAAAGGAGGCCATGGGGAAGTGGAGGGCATTAAAGGAGGTGGGTGGCTAGTGGAGGTGGTTGGGAGGGGAGGAGAGAGAAGGAAATTGGAATTGGGGTTGGAGGAGAGAGAAAGAGGGGTGAAATAGAGAGATTAAGAGGGGAATAGGTGGGGAATCTCTCCCCTAGGGTCTCTCACCCAAAAAAGCTAGAGGAATCACTCCAATTTGAACTCAAATGGCAAGTTTAACTCAAAAGGATTCATTCATTCATTAACTTCAAATGAGGGGAGTGGGGTCCTATATATAGGCAACCCACTCTTTACAATAAGTCCCTGATAAAATAAACAACTACAAATAACCAAGGGGGGGTGGGAGTGCTAATGGGCCTAGCCCAACGAATTGGGGCCCAATAGCCACATTAGACAGCATGATGATACAAGAACATAGAAAAATAAGTGCTAGACCAAGGGAAATGACTCAAATAAAATGGAAATACATCAAAATGACTCAAAATAAAGCTACAAAATGGATAAGGGGCCTTTATAGAGTGAGGCCCAAACTCAACCAGCTCCCGAGTGTGAAGAAGTGGACCCGAGCCAAAGGGAGTCGTGGGTGATGCCTCTATCAAATCCCCTGGGCCGCGAAGAGCTCGACTCCGTCGAGTAAGGGTCCATCCGGCTAAGGTACCGCTCGAGGAGGTCCGGATCCAATCGCTGGAGGTCCTCCCGACTCACCCATGAGTCATCCGACGGAGGCCGATCCTTCCACCTGACGAGATAGCGCTCATATACCTTGCTCCGGGTGGTAGTGATTTGCTCATCCAATATTCGTTCAATGCGATCGCGCTGAGCTCTCTTGGCTAGTGGACTCTTCTCACAGGTGGGTGCTCTCTCAAAGGAAGAAGTAGGCTCAATCTCCTCACTAGGTCTCACCGTGGGGCCCTTGTAAGACACTAAGTCGGCGACATTGAACGTAGGACTTACCCCATAATCCTCGGGGAGATCTAACTCATAAGCATTTGCACCAACGCGCCTCAAGACCTGGAAGGGCCCAGTCCCACGTGGTCTCAACTTGGAGTGGGCTCCTGGGGAGAGCCTCTCCGTCCTTACCATCACAAAGTCACCCACTTGGAACTCTAAGTGACGCCGGTGAGAATCGGCCAACCTTTTATATGCCTCATTTTCATGCCAATGTGCTTGCGAATTTCTCATGCAATTCCCTAATATGTTGTGCAAAAGACTCGGCAGACATGGACACTCTAGCATGCTGGGGAAGGGGAATGAGGTCGGATGGCTTTCTTGGTTTGTACCCATGCACGGCTTCAAATGGACTCATCCCTATTGACTTATTGACGGAATTGTTGTATGCAAACTCAGCCTGTGGTAAGATGAGATCCCAATTTCCTGGCCGATCCTCAACAAGACACCTAAGGAGGTTCCCTAGACTCTGGTTGACCACTTCAGTTTGACCATCCGTTTGGGGGTGGTAGGCAGTGGAGAATTTGAGGAGGGTACCCATCATGTGCCAAAGAGTCTTCCAAAAATAGCTAGTGAATTTGACATCCCTATCGGAGACTATGGTCTTGGGCAGCCCATGGAGGCGGACTACCTCATCAAAGAATAACCGGGCTATATGGGAGGCATCGGATGTTTTGTAGCATGGGATGAAGTGGGCCATTTTGGAAAATCTATCAACCACCACATAGATGGAGTCATGCTTCCTAGAGGTCTTGGGTAAGCCTAGGACAAAGTCCATGCTCAAATCTTGCCATGGTCGGTCGGGAATGGGAAGTGGGGTGTATAGGCCGGTGTTTTGTTTCACTTGCTTGGCCGAAGCACATGTGCGACATTGCCCTACTATTTTGCCTACATCTCTTTTGAGACTTGGCCAATAAAATTGACCCTCAACTAAGGCAATGGTCTTGTGGACCCCAAAATGACCGGCTAACCCTCCGGCATGTAATTCCCAAACCAAGAAGTCTCGAAGAGAGGTCCGGGGAATGCAAAGCCTTGGCCCCTTGAAGAGGAACCCATCCTCTAACATGAATCCCTCATGCTCCTTGCTAGAATGAGTGGTCAAGTTGGCATAGATTTGCCCAAAGTCGGGGCAACTAGGGTACTCATCCTTGACCTTGTCAAAGCCAATCACTTCCACTTGGATAGTGGATAGCAAGGACATCTTCCTACTAAGAGCATCCGCGGCCTTATTCTCACTCCCGGCCTTGTGTTTGATGACAAAGGTGTAGGATTGGATAAACTCAACCCATCGGGCATGTCGGGTATTCAACTTTTGTTGGGAGTTGAGGTATTTGAGGGCCTCATGATCGGAAAAGATGACAAACTCTTTGGGAAGCAAGTAATGTCTCCAATGTCGGAGGGATTGGACCACGGCATAGAACTCCTTGTCATAGGTGGAGTATCTAGTCCTAGCATCACATAGCTTCTCACTAAAGTAGGCCACCGGGTGTCCCTCTTGACTAAGAATCCCTCCTATCCCTATCCCGGATGCATCACAAGTGACCTCAAAGACTTTGGAGAAATCGGGAAGGCATAGGATCAGGGCTTGAGTCAACTTTTCCTTAAGCTCAAGGAAGGCTTTAGAGGCGGCTTTGGTCCAAACAAAGGTTCCTTTCTTGAGACAATCAGTTATTGGGCCGGTGATAGTGCTAAACCCTCGAATGAATCTCCTATAGAATGTGGCCAACCCATGGAAACTCCTAACCTCATGAAGGGTGTGGGGCTCCGGCCAATCTAGAATAGCTTGGACCTTGTCAGGGTCCATAGAGACTCCTTTGGTTGACACCACATATCCTAGGAAGGTGATGGTAGTGGTCATGAAATGACACTTCCCTAGGTTGGCAAATAAGCTTTCTTGCCGGAGGACGGTGCAAACTTTTCTAAGGTGGTCAAGGTGGGCCTCATGGGTTTGGCTATAGATGAGAATATCATCAAAGTATACCACTAGAAAGTTCCCAATGAAAGGCCTAAGTGCTTCCGTCATAAGACGCATGAAAGTACTTGGGGCATTAGAAATCCCAAATGGCATGACTAACCACTCAAAGAGACCATCCTTGGTCTTGAAGGCCGTTTTCCACTCATCCCCGGGCCTTATCCTAACTTGGTGGTAACCACTCTTGAGATCTATCTTAGAGAAGATGGTGGCTCCGGCTAGCATATCCAACATGTCATCAAGCCTAGGGATGGGGAACCTATACTTGACGGTAATCTTGTTAATGGCCCGGCTATCCACACACATCCGCCATGATCCATCTTTCTTGGGGGTAAGAAGGGCCGGGACGGCACATGGACTCTTACTAATGCGGATGAAGCCCTTCCTAATGAGTTCCTCTATTTGCCTCCTAAGTTCGGCATGTTCCGTGGGATTGAGGCGATAATGAGGAAGGTTTGGAAGGGTGGCTCCCGGCACTAGATCGATTGCGTGTTGCACATCACGCATGGGAGGGAGTTGGTCCGGGAGCTCTTCCGGGAACACATCATGGAATTCTTCCAAAAGTTGTTGGATCTCTATGGGATGGGGGTTAGAAGGGGTAGGTTCCCCTAAGCATATGACAACCGCACACAAAGGCACCCCTTGAGCAATTTCCTCTTCAAGCTCTTTCCTAGTGATGAGATGAATTCCTTTGGTCAACCCCGTGGTTCTACTTTGTTTTGGGGTTTGGATAAGGGCTTGGGTTGGAGGGGTGGAGTTCCCCGAGACTTGTGGAGTGGTGGGGTGTGATCCTTGAGGGAGAGTGTCCCTCTTGGGCATGGGTCGAGGTGGGGAGGCGTTAAGACGGATAGTCTTACCCTCATGCTCAAAGGTGCATATGTTGCTTCTTCCTAGAATGGTGGCATCCACATCATAGAGCCAAGGTCTTCCTAAAAGAATGCTACCCACTTCCATGGGTATGACGTCACACCATATTTGGCCATGGTAGGAAGAGAAAGTGAGAGGCACTAGGCATTGGCTGTTGACCGGGATGGAATTGTTGTTGATCCATGAGACCCGGTATGGACTTGGGTGGGGAGTGAGAGTAAGCCCAAGGAGCTTGACGGTGTCGGGTGACACGGCATTAACACAACTACCACTATCCAAGATCACTTTCCTCACATGGTTCTCTATCTTGATAAAGGTGTGGAAGATTGAGGTCCGACGCCAATCCTCTTCTTGAGGTTGGGTGAGGATGCACCTAATGACTCTTAGATGGGAGTTGTTTGAAGGAGTGGAGTGATCTAGACCCGACTCTAGATATTGGGCTTCATACTCCTCTTCCCAATCTAGTGAGGCTTCATGTTCCTCAACGTCATTTTCTTGTTCCTTTTGGGGTTGAACTTCTTCCTCAATAAGCAAACTAGATAACCCTTTAGATGGACATTGCCCCGCAAAATGACCATACCCATGACACTTATAGCATTGTTGGCGCCCACTTCCCGAGGTGGTTCCTACACTTGGGCCTTTGGGGTTGTCATCCTTCCGTGGGAGAGGGTGACTAGGAGCGGACTTGTTTAGAGTGATGGGTGGGGGAGGATTGTAGGACCTTAAAGGGGCATTCCCACTTGGGCTAGGAGCTCTCATGGGAGTGGGTGGAAGGGGACGTGTTCCCAAGTTTTTGGGGTTGGTGGGTAGGGGAGGGATAAATCGGGAATTCCTAGAAAACCTTTCCACATCTCTAGCTATTTGGTAAGCTAGCTCAAGGTTATCAACGTCCCTCATGAATAGTTCCCTCTTGATGTGGCTTTGAAGCCCATTCCTAAAACGGGATAAGGTGACATCCGGATCCTCATGGACTCCACACTTTAGAAGATAGGAGTCAAATTTTTCAATGTACTCTACCACGGTCTTCCCTTCTTGGGTGAGGCTTTGCCATTCATCTAGGAGCATTTGGTGGTAGGTTCGGGGGAGGTATTTGTTCCTAAGTTGGTTCTTCATGTCCGCCCAAGTGTCAATAGGCTCTTCCCGCCTAACCCGTCTTAGACCCTCTTGGTTTAGCCAATAAGTTTTGGCCAACTTAGTGAGATGCATCTTAGCCAATCTAACTCTCCTTTGGTCGGACATGGGGTACCATTCAAAGTATTGGTCCATGGCGGTCTCCCATTCTAGGTAAACACTAGGTTCATGTGAACCATCAAAATTTGGGGCCTCTACCTTGATCATCCTTAAAAGGGGGTCATCCGGATCATCCCGTGGACGCCGGTCATGGTTTTGATGGGGGCGAGGCCTCTCATAGTCATAATAATGGTCATGGTCCATATCCTCCCTATAAAATTCAGCATGTGGGTGATGGGCTCTTGGGCCGTTGTTCCTTGGGTGGAACTCGTCCCTATGAGGCTCTACATGTGGAGGGTGGACTCTTGGGCCTTGGTTCCTTTGGGGAAAACCATTCCTATGGAACTCACCATGTGGTGGAGGGGCTCTTGGCTCATTGATCCTTGGGTGAGGATCTTCTCTATGAGGCTCATCATGCGGAGGGGGAATCCTAGGCTCATTGTTCCTTGGGCAGAACTCTTGGTCTTCTAACCGAGCAATTCGGTTGGTAATGGACTCTAGTTGGGCAAGGATGGTTGTGAGGGCAGCATCTACCCTATCCATGTGGCCTTGGGGTCCCTCCCTAGGAACATCTTGGTTGAGTTGGTGAGGATTGGGATCCATTGGTGGAGCCGAAGATGATGAACCGGGTTGATAGCTAGCACCACTACGGGTGGACATGCAAGACAAAGGGCCAAAGTGGTTGGACACACTATGCAAAGGTCCGAGGACTTAGACTTGATAGAGACAAGTCAAGGACTTGCTCTGATACCACTTGATGTGACACAACCTTGGACTTAGGCAAACAAGCACAATTAAGCATTCAAATGGGCCTTAATGGGCCACCGCTCTCCCGTCGCACTCTATACCCGGAGTGACTTGGCGATGCCAAGAGTGAATTATGGGAATGGGCCCTTTCTGGTAGAGGGCCAGCAAGGCCAAGGATCGACTCCCCAAGGGTGGATGCCCAATTCAATTGGGGCCGACAAAGTGCACAAGGGCACCGGTTCACACTATCCCACGGCGATCACTCTTAAGTCGTGGACTTGAGGATCGGGCGCTCCTCACAAATGCAGCGGCGCATGAATCAAGTATTGAAAGAGCAACACTAATTGAGAAAGGAAGAGGCACTTACTCGACCGGTTTGAAGAAACCGGTCCCGATCGGAGACGAGGGCGAGCGGGGAGGCGGTGGCTCCCCACACGCCGCGGCGGTGTCGCTTGACCTGCCCAAACCAATTACAAAACTACACCTCACGCAGGAGGGGGGGGATCTTGGGGTAGGGGTTAAGGTCTTACATTCAAACACTACCACCGCGCAGGGTGGGGCCTTCAGCCGGCCAAGCGGGGTGGGGATATCGGACCGAAGTGAAGAGAAATGGGGGATTAGGGAACTTGCAGCTGCAGTCTAAATTCTGGACAGGAAGTCGCTGTGCCGGCTGCCTCGGACTCGTACGGACTCCAAATTGAGTGCAATCACCTTCTAAAGCTTCCTGACTTGAGAGGGAAGACTCCAGAATTTTTGGGGATGCTCAGAGGGTCGGAGGTGGCCGCACCAGCAACAGGAAGGAGACTCCTCTGTCTGGCCGCAGGTTCAGTCTGGACTAGAAGAGCAAATTGCAGAGGTCACTGTGCGCCCTCCCGAGCTCCGATCAGCACGAAAGCGGCATTATCTTCATGGTTGAAGTAGCTTTCAGTAGGAGGCGACGGGGCTGCATTCAGAGGTCGAGGGCGGTCGGTGTACGCTGAAGAGTGGGCACTGGTCGGAGTAGGCAGCAGGAGACAGAACTGGAGATCTTGGGGGAGAAAATTCGTAACTCCTTCCTCCGGCAGCCAAACAAGGTTCTGTTTCTTGATCTTGGAAGAGGACTGGCAGAGGGAGAACTTTAATGAAGGAACTTCAGCCTGAATCCGCTGGGGTTCATCGTGGCAGAATGAACTCTCAGGCTCTGGTCTAGGATGAAGACCTCTCTGCACAGTCGTGGGAGAACGGCTTCTACGGTTGGCCCCGACCTCGGAACGAGTTGATTCCACCTCGCCTGCGAAGAAGACAGAGGGACCTTTCCAGCAATATAGGCTACGCCTTCAGGATCTCCAGGATGAAGCCGTGGGCGACACTGCAACAGGGGCTGACTTGCTGGTCTGCACAGCTCCAACCTGCAAGAAGAAATGAGAGGGAGGGGTGGCTTCTTTGGTGGAAGGGGAAGTGAAGGGGTGGCCTAAGGATGAATGGGGGTTCTTGTGGGGTGGAGTGGAGAGCTATAGGGGTTGGAGAATGAGGGGAGAATGGCTGAGAGCAGAGGCTAGCAGGTGGAGGAGGAGGGTGAGGATGTGAGAGAGGGAATGGGGAGTGGAGGGGGGCGAACTTGGCTTGGGGGAGGGTAAAGGAAGGGGGCGGCCAAGGCAAGTGGAGGGAAGGGATTTCAAATTTTGAAATGGCCTTGGAAGGTGGGGGATTATGTGGGAGAGTGGGATGCTTGTATTGGAATGGGGAAGATTTGGTTGGAAGGTGGAGAATGGTGTTGGAATGTGGAGATTCCTACCTAGGAACTAGGAGGTGGAGTAAAGGAGGCCATGGGGAAGTGGAGGGCATTAAAGGAGGTGGGTGGCTAGTGGAGGTGGTTGGGAGGGGAGGAGAGAGAAGGAAATTCGGAATTGGGGTTGGAGGAGAGAGAAAGAGGTGTGAAATAGAGAGATTAAGAGGGGAATAGGTGGGGAATCTCTCCCCTAGGGTCTCTCACCCAAAAAAACTAGAGGAATCACTCCAATTTGAACTCAAATGGCAAGTTTAACTCAAAAGGATTCATTCATTCATTAACTTCAAATGAGGGGAGTGGGGTCCTATATATAGGCAACCCACTCTTTACAATAAGTCCCTGATAAAATAAACAACTACAAATAACCAAGGGGGGGTGGGAGTGCTAATGGGCCTAGCCCAACGAATTGGGGCCCAATAGCCACATTAGACAGCATGATGATACAAGAACATAGAAAAATAAGTGCTAGACCAAGGGAAATGACTCAAATAAAATGGAAATACATCAAAATGACTCAAAATAAAGCTACAAAATGGATAAGGGGCCTTTATAGAGTGAGGCCCAAACTCAACCAGCTCCCGAGTGTGAAGAATTGGACCCGAGCCAAAGGGAGTCGTGGGTGATGCCTCTATCAACTTATGCAGTTGTATATCAGGCATGCATATTCTTAGCCCTAACTAAGTTAAAAAGGAACGTTCTTGTCAATTAACAGAAAACCCATGCATACTGTTAGTTTAACCTTCGTTCTATCAGGTGGAAGTTTATATATGATTTCCAGACATGATGTGAGTTAAAACCTTAGAATCTTCCTTTTCTATTTACTATCAGCAATGCTATAACAGATTATAGATCGACCACCACAGTCGTCTAGCGGTCTTACGATAAGCCGTCACATGCTCAGTGAGACTTATGTTTTCATATGAACTCTGACGGAGCACGAGTAGAGCGTCACAACATTCTTACGGCTCCATGATAAACCGTCATATTACTATGACGCACCGGACTTAGACCGTCAGAGTCTGTGTTCTGTCAACCCGAGACAGGATTGACACAAGTCCAATTAACTTATGTATGTAAGCCTAGTTAGCTAGATTTTAACCTATTTTCATGACTTGGAGTTTGTTTACTGTTTCATGATCCTAAATGCGTGGTTGTGAGTACTTAAACCTATTTTTAAGCATATGCTAGTTTCAAGTCAAGATCTTATATTTTGTATTAAATCCATGATTTCAAAGTTATATTGATGAGATTTTAAACTTTGATTTATCACTGTTTCACTCTTTTCTCATTACTATAGGGTCAATTTCTCTAAGTATATGGCATATATTCCGGTATATGACCATTAGTTCACACTTTGCACATAGGAACATATTCTTGGACTTGAGGACCTCTCTATTGGATATTCCTTCCAATGGACTAGGAAATCTGGTTTCAAGGCCTCCGTAATTCTTCGCGAGCCTAGGATTCCCACTAGGACGCCGAGTTGGTTGTACCATTAAAACCTAATTGTTTAGAAAGTACTATCGATGTTTTCTGGTTTTGACTGTGTAACGGCCTAATACTAGACCATCAGGCTCATCTAACGGTCCAGTATACAATCGTCACATATACTGAGTCCAAATTTTTTCTTTCTGGATTCAGCCATTCTAACGGCCCAATTATAGACCGTCACGTTCATGTAACGGCCCATTAATTGAGCGTCATAGTACTTTAACCTGAGGTTTGACCCAAGGGTTGATATTTCAAAGTTCCTAGATAAATTATTGATGGTCTAGGACTTGTCATATCGTTCAAGATACTTAATCTTAAATTATAAAAGTTAAGAAATGTACCATTATGCTGCCGAATTATTTCCATGGCATAACCTAGTTTTAATATGTTATTTGAAAATCCTTGTTTCAAATAGAAGCATTCTTATGATTGATTACTCTATCATGAATCTATTGTTGAAATTGTACATTCTTGGCCATATTATTTACATGCGTGGAAGTAGCTTGATTTATACTTGAAGATGTGATCGAGCACTGATTGTGTTCAAGGGCTCTATGCTAGTCCTCTCGACTGATTGTCGGAAACATACTATTATAAACCATGGGGTATAATGCTACTGGCGTCGCATTACGCTGGGAGTACTTTCTCTATAAATAAGTGAAGATCCACGGCATCGTGAAGTGAAAATCCACGACACGTACATGACTTTCTAGCTTGTTACATGATATTTCATAGAAATTTACGAAGTACTTGCTACTAAGTGAAGAGTACATTCTTGATTAATACATGACTTTCTAGTACATTCTTGTTCATGAAAGGCCATATCATATTTTTATTATGTTCTTGATAGTTCATACTTGCTCATTCTATCTTACATGATCATCTTTGTTACTTTGGTAATCGCATGATTTATCGCATTCACGTGATTTTACCTTATTTCTTTAGAGCTAAAATGCTAATCACTTTAATAGTGCCTTCATGTTGATTCGAAGATACCTACTGGGCAAGTGTGCTCATTACCTATTTTTCAATCTTTTTAGGAGATGGAAGTGATTCAAATTCAGATTCGAGTTATACAAGTAGCGGGTCCGAGAGAGAATGAAAGTCTTATCAAAATGAATGTCATTTCTTAGGAAAGTCACTATTATTGAGATCGAGTCTTTGTAATTTTCTTTTTCCCTGAGACTGATGGATTAATGAAGTTTAAAAAAGAATATTTCACTTATTAATGAAATAAAGTTGGAGTTTGAGTAAATTATTGTGCAATTATATTTTTATGTGTGATTGTCTTGCGCTCTCATCATTCTTGCTCGCAAGAGGCTTACCATGCCGGCTGTTCACGATTCCCCAAGTTGGTCTTCCGCTGTAATAAAGGCTCGGGACGTGACAGCTCCTTTGCTTGGTAGTAGCATCTACTGGGGGGGAAAACTTGCTAGAGGCTTGGCTCAAGGCATTGAGCCTGTGTGTGCACACGTGGTCAGGGGCGTGGACTGACACTGACGAGTGTGACCCTGACTAGTTCTTGTCCTTGGTTACTATTACGTGTCTTACTTGTCGCGATCAAGACTTGTGTAGATACTTGAGACACAGTATAAGTCGTCAGTGGACGTGTCTGGTCTTCTTTCTGGTGGTCCTTTCTCTCTCCTATCACTTGGAATGGTTGAATTATTATTCTATTGGTAGATTTTGAATCTCGAGTTTAATTATTCATGTGAATATTTAATGACATTTCAGTTAGCTATCTTTAAATTATTCATATATATGTGCAGCATTATTTCATGTCATTTCTTTATGCCATTGCATGATTAATTACTTTTATATGTTTAGCTGCGAGGTAGGGGTCCACGTGAACCCTAGTGAGTCTTGTTGTGAGACTCACCCTTCCTTTTCAGGTGAGCCAGAGCAACAGTCCGCAGGTTTTCCTCGTGCTTTTGGCGGGAAGTCTTAGACGCCAGCAGTGGTCTGTTTATCGGTCCTTTTGTCTATCTTGTGGTTTCTTTTGGCCTGGGTATGCCCCATGTAGTTGTTTGTTTTGACTCTTGTACAGTGTCAGACTTGTGATGTGTTGAACCCCCATGTGTGAATATTCTAATAGTTGGTTTTTGATGATGACCAAACACTATATTAGACTAGAACTTTTGATGGGTGAATAAATTTAGTCTAACTCATTTTGAAATGCTTTTCTATATATCACTTTTTCTTTCTCTTGGTTCATGAATTACTAATGTTACCAGTGATATACTTGCAGGATCAAGATCATCTATCTTGAGTAAGTGCTTTGAGTCATGTTTGTCAAAGTTTTGATCTAACTCCATTTTTGTGTTCTTACAGAAATCTGGAATGAAGTTAAAATCCTAAAACAATTGAAGAATGATTGGTGAGATCCACACAAAACCTTAACCCTTGCTTGGTTAATTTTCTTCATTAGTTGTCATGGGTTGTTCGTTGTTCATATCCAGCTCATGGAATTCATTAACTTGTTTATTTTGATGGGGTGGACCCCAAGGGTCATCCCCATGGTGGCTGTTAGCCTTATTCCTTCTTTTTGTTAAGAAGTTGTTTGTGGGTCGACCCCATGGGTCGACCCCTAGGCGGTCCTGAACCCACAGGTTTTCAGTTTTGTGCATAACGTGTGTGGGTCGACCCAATGGGTCGACCCTTTTTGGCACCCGAAACTTTCGGGTAACTCACAGTTTTTAGTTTTTAGGAAGAATGCGCTATGGGTCGACCCCATGGGTCGACCCCTGGAAAATATGCTTGTCGGGCATTTAACCCGTGCGTCGTGGGTCGACCCAATGGGTCGACCCATAGTGTTACGGACCGGCAGTCCGGTTCGTGATCCGTTTCGCGGCCACCAGTTTTATTCCTCGTTTTGCCCTAATGTTGGGAGATCCGAGGTTCCATCTTGTCACACGTGTCCCCTCTCCTTGGGACTATAAATAATAATGATTAGGGCATCCCAAAGGTAAGGAGAAAAATAGAGAACATTCGATCTAATGGTATTTTTGTCTTGTAGGAAGAAGAAAGCTCGAGGGAGCCCTTCCATGCGCAGATAGATGCTTTCCTCTTCGAAGATGGGTCGATCCCCGTGCTGATCAGATGCATCATGAGCAAGAACCGAAGCTCTCCTTCCTTATTTGAAGCCGGGCAACTAGGATCTCGAGCTGCACATCAATATCTGGGATTCTTCATGAAGATCTGTCCTCATCCTACCGCATCAACCAAGCTATGAAGAACCACAGCTACACCATCATTTGAAAGGGGGATTTCTGGCGATCTCAAGATCCTTATTCCATTTATCTTGTTCATTCTATTTCTAGTCTGAAGAATCATTGTGTATTTGAACTTCCATCTTGAACGAAATACTCTGTGTGGGTGTGTGTGCGTTTGCTGGTTGCAGAGCATGCGTATGTGTGGCTGTGTGATTCACAGCGTGTGTGTGTGTGTGAGTTTTCACTCTCTAGTGGAAGCTTTCCTCACATTGTGAGGGGTGGACGTAGGGGTCACTGTGGTGAACCTGAACCACCTTAAATTCTATTGTTCATCATGGTTTGCTTCTACGTTATTACACGAGTGGGCTTCTAGTCGAGTTGAGTGTCATTCATGTCTTGTCCTTTCAGATCTCATTACATCTCCGCTGTTCGTGTGTTTTCATCATCGGGTGAGAAGAGTGTGCTTCAATCTTTATCCTTCCATATCATCTTCTGGAAAAGTTGGTTGTTAAATTTTTATATTGCCAATCAATTCACCCCTCCCCTCTTGATTGCCATCTACCGGGGACAACAATTGCTATCAGAGCACGGTCTCTGATTTTTACTGATCTCACGATCTTAGAGTAAGATCCAGTAAATGGCAAACAAGGGGCAGATGCCCGAAGGGCACTCTATACATGGACCTCCGTTCTTCGATGGGTCAAATTATTCATATTGGAAGAATCGGATGTATGTATTCCTGAGGGCTCAGGAATTTGAAATTTGGCATGTTATCAGTAATAGTCCATATAAATTGCCTCCCAAAGAGGAAGAGTGGGGAGAAGATCATATCAAGAAGTGCATAGCTAATTTCAAAGCCATGAATATAATTCAATGTGCAATTCATCCAAACGAGTACTCACGAATTTCGATGTGTGCTTCTGCGCAGGAGATGTGGAACAAACTTCGTTTAATGTATGAAGGAACATCAGAAGTGAAGGAGACTAAAGCGAATTTGCTCGTCCGGGACTACGAATTATTCATGATGAAGCCGGATGAAAATATTTCAGAAATGTTTGCTAGATTGTTGGAGATCACCAATGGGCTGAAGGCACTTGGGAAGGAATACTCCAACCAAGATCTTGTGAGGAAGGTATTAAGGTCCCTCTCATCACAGTGGCATACTAAGGCCACGGTCATTGAAGATTCAAAGAACCTTACCACTCTGACCCTTGATGAGCTAATTGGGTCATTAATGACCTATGAGCTGAACATAAAAAGGAATGAGGAAGATGTCAAGAAAAAGAAGCCGATCTCAAGCATGGCCTTGAAGACCAATCTCCAAAGATCGGATGATAGTGAAGATGGATCTGGTTCAAACAGTGAGGATGAAGAGCTGGTGGCCATGATAACACAAAGGGCCAGAAAATTCATTAGAAGGTCCAGAAGAGCAGGAGCTCCATTCAGAAGAGGGCCAAGGAAAATGATTCCAAGGAAGGGAGAAAGCAGCAAGAAAGAAGAAATTATCTGCTATGAATGTAAAAAACCAGGGCACATGCGTGGAGAGTGTCCCGAACTTCAGAAAAAACTCATGAAAGGGAAGTTCAAGAAGCCTAAGGCAATGGTGGCAACGTGGAGCGATGAGGATGACACCGAAGACAAATCGGAAGATGAATTGGACGAGCTTGTCCAAACATTGTGTCTAATGGCAGATGATGAAGACTCCAACGAGGTACATTCTGAAACTGATGATCTCTCATGTGAGCAATGGGAAATTGCTTATGAAGCCTTGTATGACAAATGCAAAAAGTTAAAGTCTGAAAACAGAATGTTAAAGAAAAGGATTGACCAAAACATGTCGAATGAATCTCCATGTCTGAAATGTGCTGAATTATCATCCAAGCTTGAAACACTATCTTACGACAATGAAATGCTCATTTCCAAAGTCATTTTGTTTGAAGAAGAACTAACATGTTTAAAAGAAGAACAACATAATGATGAAAAATCCATGAATGCCATTGAAGAAGTGAATGCAAAAGTCCAAGCCTTGGAAAAGGATAAAATGGAACTTGAAGAAGAAAAAGGGGTTTTAATGGATGAGGTGAAAGATCTGAAAGATTCTCTAGCCAGATTTGTCAAAGGGAAGCAAAATCTAGACACCATGTTAGGAATGAGAGTGAACTTTAGAAAGGAAGGACTAGGCTATGAGCCATGCAACCAGAAAGCTTTCGTAAACAAAACTCAAACTTCCTTCGTGAATGCTAATGCATCATCTTCATCATGTTCTTCACATAAAAAGAGTGAGAAATACATTCCAACTCACAAACCATTCGTGAATGATTACAAGAAAAGAAATCATAACAAAAAGGTTGTTTCATGTTTCTACTATGGAATGTATGGTCACACCATGTATACATGTAGGTTAATGTTGGCTGATGAGAGACAATTTGCAAGAAAGTCAATGTGGTTGAATAGATCAAGAGCTTCTAACCGATATGGACCCAAGCAAGCTTGGGTACCAAAATCATAGAAGTCTTCTTGTTTTGATGATATGTAGGTCTGCATGAAGGCTCAAAGAAACAAATGGTACCTTGATAGCGGATGCTCGCGACACATGTCCGGAAACAAAGAAATCTTTGCAGACCTCATGGAAAAGGATGGTGGACTTGTTGCCTTCGGGGGCAAGGACAAAGGAAAAATCGTTGGAGAAGGTAAGATTGGTAAGGGATCTCCTCATAGTGTGGAAAATGTTTTGTTGGTCAAAGGTCTCAATCATAACTTACTTAGTATTAGTCAACTTTGAGATAAAGGGTGCAATGTGATTTTTGACTCCACGCACTGCACTGTTATAAATAAAACCACACAGGAAATAATGTTCATAGGCGTTAGACAAAATAATGTATATATGATAGACTTAGATGACACATCACACAATAATCTTTGCTTAGTTGCAAATAACTCTGATAATGCTTGGTTGTGGCATCGCCGTCTTGGGCATGCCAGTTTTAACGTTCTTTCAAAGTTGTCCAGAAATGATTTAGTTATTGGAATGCCAAAGCTGAAGTTTGAACCTGACAAAGTGTGTGAGGCATGCAGCAAAGGTAAGCAAACAAGAGCCTCTTTCAAAAGCAAGAATGATGTGACTACCACTAGGCCTCTTGAAGTTCTTCATATTGATTTGTTTGGTCCCAGTAGAACTCACAGTCTAGGTGGTAAGTTATATGGCTTTGTCATTGTAGACGACTTCTCACGATTTTGTTGGGTATACTTTTTGTCACATAAAAATGATGCTTTGAAGGAATTTGAAGGTTTTTGCAGGAAAGTGGAGATTGAGAAGGGATGTTCCATCAAGAGAATTCAAAGTGATCATGGTAAGGAGTTCGAGAACACTGATTTTGATGAATTTTGTAGGGAGCACGGATACTCGCATACATTTTCAGCACCAAGAACTCCAGAACAAAATGGCATCGTGGAGAGAAAGAACAGAACCCTTATTGAGATGGCTCGGACAATGCTAAGAGAGAACAACCTTCCTAGGTACTTTTGGGCGGAAGCCGTTAGCACGGCATGCTACATCATAAACCGAGCTATGGTAAGACCAATCTTGAGAAAAACCCCATATGAACTCTTTAAAGGTAAGAAGCCAAATATCTCTCACTTGAAACCATTTGGATCAATTTGCTATATTCTTAATAATGGAAAATCTGATTTGGGCAAATTCGATGCAAAAAGCGATCGCGGAATCTTTCTTGGGTACTCTCTTACTTCTAGAGCATATCGGGTTTATAACCTGAGAACTCTTGTTGTAGAGGAGAGCCCTCATGTTATTATAGATGAATCATGGAATGAGAATGTTGATAAAAGCTCAAAATTGCAGGATGAAGAAGAAGAAACCAGTGAAGAGATTCCACCAAAGGCGGCACAAGGTCAAGCAACTCTAGGAGAAGGATCGGAAAGCAAGGATGATGAAAATCAACAAGGACAGCAGCTTCCTCGACAATGGATTTTCCACAAAAGCCATCCCTCCGAGAATGTGATTGGTAATGTAGAAGATAGAGTGAAAACTCGATCTTCATCAAGGGAAGTTGACAATTTGGATTATCTAGCATTGTTCTCTCAATTTGAACCACACTCTCTTGATGAAGCCTTAAAGGATAATTCCTGGATCTTAGCCATGCAGGATGAACTACACCAGTTCCAAAGGAACAAAGTGTGGTTCCTTGTGCCACGTCCTAAAAGCCACTCCGTGATCGGAACCAAATGGATTTTCCGAAACAAGTTAAATGATCAAGGAGTGGTAATTAGGAATAAGGCCAGGCTAGTAGCCAAAGGCTATTGCCAAGAGATAGGAATTGACTTTGATGAGTCTTTTGCCCCTGTGGCAAGACTTGAGGCTGTAAGAATTCTTTTAGCATTTGCATGCCATCATGATATTAAACTTTTTCAAATGGATGTGAAAAGTGCGTTTCTGAATGGCTTCATACAGGAGGATGTGTATGTAGAGCAGCCTCCAGGATTTGAAGATCACGCTTATCCAGATTATGTTTACAAATTGGACAAGGCGCTTTACGGGTTGAAACAAGCTCCCCGCGCTTGGTACGAAAGGCTGAGTTCTTTCCTTGTCAACAATGGGTTCAAACGTGGTAACATTGATCAAACCTTGTTTACCAAAGTAAATGGTAAGAAAGTTTTAATTGTTCAAGTGTATGTCGATGACATAATTTTTGGCTCTACTGACGTCACCTTGAGTGAAAATTTTGCCAAACTTATGCAAGGTGAGTTTGAAATGAGTATGATGGGAGAATTGACCTTCTTCTTGGGCTTGCAGGTCAAACAAATGGTGGATGGTATCTTCATATGCCAAAGGAAGTATGCTCGAGACTTACTCACAAAGTATAATTTCAGCAAGGTGAAACCTCAACCCACACCCATGTCAACCTCAATCAAACTCGATCAAGATGAGAAAGGTAAATCCGTGGATCAAAAGCTCTTTAGAAGCATGATAGGATCGCTGTTGTATTTAACTGCCAGCCGGCCCGACATTCAGTTTGCAGTTTGCTTATGTGCGAGATTTCAGTCTGATCCAAAAGAAACACACATGTCGGCCGTGAAACGTATTTTTAGATATATTGCTGGTTCAGTACATTTGGGCTTATGGTTTCCGCGTAATTCGAGCTTTGAACTGATTGCTTATTCTGACGCCGATTATGCGGGTTGTAAAGTGGATCGAAAGAGCACCAGTGGGTATTGCCAGTTCCTTGGGGGGTGCATGATCTCATGGGCCTCCAAGAAACAAAATTCAGTGGCCTTGTCAACCGCCGAAGCCGAATATGTGGCTCTTGGTAGTTGCATTGCCCAGGTGCTTTGGATCCAACAACAATTGATTGACTACAGCATCTCCTTCAAAAACACCTTAATTTTGTGCGATAACACCTCTGCTATAAACTTGTCAAAAAATCCGGTTCATCACTCTAGAACAAAGCATATCGAAATCAGGCATCATTTCATTCGTGATCATGTTAGTAAGGGTGATGTTGAAATAAACTTCATTGAAACAAATAATCAAATTGCCGACATATTTACCAAACCACTAAATGAAGAAAAATTTACATCTTTCAGGAGAGAGTTAGGGGTTTGTAGAATAGAGGAGTCGGATTCTTGAGGTTCTGCATTTTGCATCATACTTAGTGTTGCCAGCATGCATATCATGCATTTGTGTCTTTCATACAGTTGCATTCGATGGGTCTCCTTCTTCATGCATATGCACCATTTTGCTTGAATTGCAAATAAATTGAATTGTGTGAAATCTCCACCTTTGTATGAATTGCATTTCTTCTATTATATATGTATGAACCCCTTCTTTGCACTCTTCTATGGCCACACTATTTTTTTTTGTTAAACAAGTGCATCTCTGTGGAGTTGATCAATCGAAATCTGAACTATGGAGAGTTTGGTAAATAAACTTCTAAGGGAATCTATCGCTTCCTTGAAACATCCTCCCCAATTGATTCAAACCTCAAATATATCTTATTTCCTTGACCTTCATATATTTTAATCAGTGGGGAATTGAGCCTATCCTCCTTGGTACTCCATGTCTTCATTTCAAAAGGAAATCTCCATCAAAACAGGGGATGGGTCGACCCATGGGGTCGACCCCTGTCAGTTCGCTCTAAACCGGGGCTCGGGCTACCCGTGGGTCGACCCATCGGGTCGACCCATTACGGGCGGTCGCGGTAAAACGCGAACCGTCCCGTTTCGGAAAGGGCGTGAACGCCCTCTTCTTCAACCCTAACACTATAATAATGCCCCAGCTCCCTAGATCGACTAGCCACCACCTCTTGGAAGCCTTGAAACCCTCTCTTGCAACCCAAAGCCGCTCCAGCCCTAAAGGCGAGATCTAACCGGTGGCTACTCGCGGGTTCCTTCTTGGCTGCGTCCGCAAGCATCCATCTTCCTCCCAAATCCACTTAGGTAAGGCCATGGTATTTGGAGAGTCACTATTTCTGCGTGAGGGGCTCCTCTTCTCGAACCAACACGATCTAGAAAGCCTCTAGAGTCTCTAATCTGTCCGGTGATTCAGATGGCACCCAAAAGAAGGCCTTCTCGTCAGGGGGAGGAATCCAGCCGATCTGCTCGTCAGCGAGAGTGTTCTAGCCGCGCAAGAGAGATACGATCCAAGGATAAAGAGCTAGAAGCAATGAAATCACAAGCCTTGGCCTCCGGTAACAAAGCTGCTCACAGAAATATCCTCCGCTCTCGTGCAGTAGATTTTATGAACTTGGTTGAATACCTGCCAGGCTTAGTGGATATCATCTGTAGTCAACCTAATCTTGATCATTTCATGTCTGCACACCGTCGGGTCTATTACAAGCTGGTGATTCAGTTTTATGGCAATATGTCAATCAAGGCAAACAAGCAGTTTACTGTTGTAAATGGTGAAGTGATCACCTTGACTCCTGAATCTGTGGGTAGAGCTCTCGGTCTACCATATCATGAAGGTTACACATTTGGTGATCTTGATTTTGATGAAGAAGAGGTCTATCAAATGATGACCTCCGAGGAAATGGGAGACAGGTCCGTCGCCGGCCTGAATGCAAACCGTTTTCCCTCCATGCAGCGCATTCTACACCACATGATGACGACCATTATTATACCAAAGGGTGGTGGAAGAGACAAAGTAACTGAATTCCACATGTTCCTATTTTTCTGTCTTATGAAGGGTCTCCCAATTAATTTCCCTGCTACTATATTGCTTCACATATCGGCATGCATGCAGCATACGAACCGCACTCTACCATATGCAGCAGCTTTGACAACACTCTTTGAATCAGCTGGTATTAATTTGTCCAAAGAAAGATATCACACAATTCGTGAGAATGACATTTACTCCATCCCCACAATTTGCAAGAATATGCATTATGAATTAATAGATGGTGTGCTGGTTCGTAAGATCAAATCTGGTCAAGTTCAACAACACGTCAACTCAGAAGAAGAAGAGGATAGTGAAGAAAATGAAGCAGATCAACCTCTACAACTAGAACTCTCTGATGAAGCACTGCCTGATGGGTTTCCTAAGTTGATCACTGAAAGATTGGATTCAATAGATTGCCGACTAGACAAGTATGGGGAGAGAATGGATGCCCTTATCAATGAAGTAACTGACTTGAGGATTTCCCATGTTGCCCACACTCAGTCTTTCCAGAGGGTCACCTCCTTTCTTGACGCAAACACTACTGCTCTGGACGCCCAAACCAGGATGTTTGAAGAAATGATGACTTTACTTAGAAGGTCACATGCTCCACCCTCTCCACCCTCGGACTAGGTTATGAAGCTCCTATGATATTGCACAGTTCTTAACCGGTTCTCCCTCTCCTTTTTGATGATGCCAAAGGGGGAGAAATTTAGATACATGTGTGTGCTTGGTTAACTATTATGTTATAGTATGTGTGGTGTGTGCTTGCTTGCATGTTTGCTTTCATTAGTCTGTCAGTTAGAAATGTTTAGTTAGAACTGTTGCATCTCATGGCATTGCACATGTAAGCATTTTTGTAACTCATGAACCCAGGCTTTGTAAGCCTTAAAAACTCTGTTGTCGGCTTGTAAACAATGGATGATGCTCTTGACTGGTCAATCTCACATTGCTTGAATGAGGCCCTGTGTTTTAAGGAATGATGCTTCCTAAATGGTTCAGCTTGATGCATGGAAAGTATGTGTTTCAACTTTGTGGTCTCGGTTTGATGCAATGATTGGGTTCTCCCTCATTTGGTCTGTGGCCTTGATTTCATTCAGCTTGTTAACTCCTTTTGAGCTCATTTGGATATACATATGGAGGTTTTGGTGTTAAATTTCTGTTGAGGTGTCGATTCAGAAATTATGTATATAACTGTTTTCTTGTCAATCCTAAACTCTAGCGTAGTATTTTGTCATCATCAAAAAGGGGGAGATTGTTGAACCCCCATGTGTGAATATTCTAATAGTTGGTTTTTGATGATGACCAAACACTATATTAGACTAGAACTTTTGATGGGTGAATAAATTTAGTCTAACTCATTTTGAAATGCTTTTCTATATATCACTTTTTCTTTCTCTTGGTTCATGAATTACTAATGTTACCAGTGATATACTTGCAGGATCAAGATCATCTATCTTGAGTAAGTGCTTTGAGTCATGTTTGTCAAAGTTTTGATCTAACTCCATTTTTGTGTTCTTACAGAAATCTGGAATGAAGTTAAAATCCTAAAACAATTGAAGAATGATTGGTGAGATCCACACAAAACCTTAACCCTTGCTTGGTTAATTTTCTTCATTAGTTGTCATGGGTTGTTCGTTGTTCATATCCAGCTCATGGAATTCATTAACTTGTTTATTTTGATGGGGTGGACCCCAAGGGTCATCCCCATGGTGGCTGTTAGCCTTATTCCTTCTTTTTGTTAAGAAGTTGTTTGTGGGTCGACCCCATGGGTCGACCCCTAGGCGGTCCTGAACCCACAGGTTTTCAGTTTTGTGCATAACGTGTGTGGGTCGACCCAATGGGTCGACCCTTTTTGGCACCCGAAACTTTCGGGTAACTCACAGTTTTTAGTTTTTAGGAAGAATGCGCTATGGGTCGACCCCATGGGTCGACCCCTGGAAAATATGCTTGTCGGGCATTTAACCCGTGCGTCGTGGGTCGACCCAATGGGTCGACCCATAGTGTTACGGACCGGCAGTCCGGTTCGTGATCCGTTTCGCGGCCACCATTTTTATTCCTCGTTTTGCCCTAATGTTGGGAGATCCGAGGTTCCATCTTGTCACACGTGTCCCCTCTCCTTGGGACTATAAATAACAATGATTAGGGCATCCCAAAGGTAAGGAGAAAAATAGAGAACATTCGATCTAATGGTGTTTTTGTCTTGTAGGAAGAAGAAAGCTCGAGGGAGCCCTTCCATGCGCAGATAGATGCTTTCCTCTTCGAAGATGGGTCGATCCCCGTGCTGATCAGATGCATCATGAGCAAGAACCGAAGCTCTCCTTCCTTATTTGAAGCCGGGCAACTAGGATCTAGAGCTGCACATCAATATCTGGGATTCTTCATGAAGATCTGTCCTCATCCTACCGCATCAACCAAGCTATGAAGAACCACAGCTACACCATCATTTGAAAGGGGGATTTCTGGCGATCTCAAGATCCTTATTCCATTTATCCTGTTCATTCTATTTCTAGTCTGAAGAATCATTGTGTATTTGAACTTCCATCTTGAACGAAATACTCTGTGTGGGTGTGTGTGCGTTTGCTGGTTGCAGAGCATGCGTGTGTGTGGCTGTGTGATTCACAGCGTGTGTGTGTGTGTGTGTGTGAGTTTTCACTCTCTAGTGGAAGCTTTCCTCACATTGTGAGGGGTGGACGTAGGGGTCACTGTGGTGAACCTGAACCACCTTGAATTCTATTGTTCATCATGGTTTGCTTCTACGTTATTACACGAGTGGGCTTCTAGTCGAGTTGAGTGTCATTCATGTCTTGTCCTTTCAGATCTCATTACATCTCCGTTGTTCGTGTGTTTTCATCATCGGGTGAGAAGAGTGTGCTTCAATCTTTATCCTTCCATATCATCTTCTGGAAAAGTTGGTTGTTAAATTTTTATATTGCCAATCAATTCACCCCTCCCCTCTTGATTGCCATCTACCGGGGACAACATGATGTATGGATCTGGACTAATATATATAATTATATCACTCTGTTATTTAAGTTGCTTCCGCTTATGTTAAAATTGCCATTTTATAAATGCGCGTGTGATTCCAATTCATTATACACCTCCTCGACCAATCCTCCCAACCCTTCCAAGGCCTCATCAGCCTCTTGGGTGGTGCCTCCGAGTTCTTGGTATCGGTTTACCGGTATCTGGATCTCCGAGTCGTTACAGTTGGTATCACAGCGATGTTAGGGTGACGTATAAGGAATTGAAATTGCAATAGTCCAGAACAAGTCCATGTGTACCACTATTGCTGGCTTAGGTTATTTTCCATGATCACTTATGATTTCCTTGTTATGTGTTTTATTTCAAGTTTAGATTGCAATGCCACCTAGATAGAGAGGCCGAGGTCATGTCCAGGTTAATGTGCCTCGAGATGTTCCAAGGGAAGAGAGCAGTACTTCGCCTCCTCTAGCGAATGTTCGAGGGCAAGGCCGTGTTGACCCAACTGTTGGTGAAGACTTAGTGCCTCAAGGTGGTCGTGGTCGAGTTTTGAAGGAGTTTCTTCTTTTCCACCCACCGACATATGAAGGACAAGCAGATCCAAATGCGGCGAGGGTTTGGCTGGACGCGACGGAGAATGTATTCCGTTCGATGGAGTGCACTGAAGATGAGAAGGTGATGTTAGCTACGTTCCAGTTGCAGGGGGCAGCACTCGCATGGTGGACCACGGAGTGGGAGGTGACCTTTAAGTCCCATCCTCTTCGACTGATCCCATGGAAGGAGTTCGTGACTTCCTTTGAGCGTACTTATAGTCCAGCCTATCTCAGAATGGATAAGATTCACCAGTTTATGGAGTTGGGGCAGGGCGAGATGACGGTGTTGCAATATCAGAATAAATTCATGGATTTGGGTCAGTATGCTCCTCATATTCTTTCTGAAGAAGGGCTGAAGACGGAGCAATTTTTGCGTGGTTTGAAGCCGGAGTTGAGGTAGCCTCTAATTGCAACCAGAGTGACAGAATTAGATGTGGCATATCAGACAGCAGCAGCTTTAGAACTTGATATGGCAAGATCTCGAGGGCAAACCCAAGTGGAGCCAGTGCAGCACAGTGTGCAGCAGCAGCAGGCTACTAGTTTACCAAGTGTGATTGGGGCACCATCTTCTACTCCTTCTGCTAGTGGTACTTCCTCCAAATCTAAATTCAGGAAGATGTTCAGAAAATCCAAGAAGTAGTATGGCCAACAAGCTTCCTCTGGTACTGTGCAACAGGCAGCACCTACGTCTTTTCAGTGACAGGGATCGGTGACCAGTCAGCCGAGACCATGTCCGAGGTGTGGCGGTTATCATCTGGGACGACCATGCTCGATGCCCGTGGTGTGTTTTAGGTACGATCAGGTAGGACACGTGGTTCGTGACTTTTCGATGAAGCCGAAGCAGCCTATCACTTTTTCACAGCCACAATAGTTCAGACCTCCACCTCCACCACCATCACAGTCACAACAATATCCACAGGCGTCTGTGTCGTCATCGCAGCAGTCAACGGCGGGCGGAAAGAAACAAAAAGGGAGAGTCACACATATGACTCATTTTGAAGCAGTGGCGTCTCATCTTGTGGAAGGTACCATTATGATTTATGGTCATGCAGCTCGTGTTTTATTTGACTCAGGCGCTTCTCATTCATTTACTTCTGAAGATTTTGTTGCCTGTATTGAGGAGCCCACATCTGAGATGTCTTGTGAGTTACTTGTTGAATTGCCTTCTGGGGAGTTCATGTTTACGCCTTTCTGTCTTGATGAGACTCCAATAGTGATTGGGAATCCGTAGTTGCCGGCTAGGCTATATGCGTTGAAGTTGGTAGACTATGATGTTATTCTGGGCATGGATTGGTTAGAAAATTATGGAGCCGTGGTTGATTGTGGATCAAAGAAAGTTTATTTTTAGCCATCTGGGAAAGCGGCATTCTATTTTCAAGGTATTCGATCGCGTTCTTCTCGCTTGCTTATTTCTGCTATTCGAGCCTGTACATTACTTAATGCAGGTTGTCAGGGATTCTTTGCTTCCATGGTTGCTGTTGAGGGATCACAGCAGGAGATAAATGATGTTCCTGTGGTTTATGAATTTCCTGATGAGTTACCAGGCTTACCCCCACAGCGAGAGATTGAGATGGTGATTGAGTTAATTCCAGGTACGACACCTTTAGCAAAGGCACCTTACCGTATGGCTCCTGCTGAATTGAAAGAATTGATAGCACAATTGTTAGAATTACTGGAAAAAGGCTATATCCGTCCTAGTTTTTCTCCTTGGGGTCCTCCTGTATTGTTTATGAAGAAGAAAGATGGAAGCCCGATGCTATGTATTGATTATAGGTAATTAAATCAGGTGACTGTCAAGAATACATATCCTTTGCCCAAGATCGATGATTTATTTGACCAACTTCAGTCGGCAAGTGTCCTTTCACGGATTGATCTTCGATCTGGTTATTACCAATTGAAGATTCAGGAATTTGATGTGGAGAAGACTACCTTTAGCACGAGGTATGGTCATTATGAATTTTTGGTTATGCCATTTGGGCTAACCAATGCTCCAGCAGTTTTTATGGACCTCATGCATCGCATGTTTTGTCCATATTTGGACCAGTTTGTGGTGATCTTTGTGGATGATATTTTGATCTATTCTGCCTCTGAGGAAGAACATGTTCAGCATCTTCGAGTAGTATTGCCGACTCTGCGAGATCACGAGCTCTATGCTAAATTTAGCAAATGCGAGTTTTGGCTTCGGGAAGTTCATTTTTTGGGCCACGCAATTTTTGGCGATGGAGTTGTAGTTGATCCTATTAAGATTGAAGCTGTTCTACAATAGCAGAGCCCTAAGACTATGATAGAAATCAAAAGCTTTCTGGGTCTTGCTGGTTCCTATAGGAGATTTATTCAAGATTTTGCACGGATTGCCGTGCCAATGACCAAGTTGACTCGCAAAGATGTGCCCTTTATGTGGTCGGATAAGTGTGAACAGAGCTTCAATGAATTGAAAAGGCTGCTAACCACTTCTCCAGTGCTTGTTTTGCCTTCTGGCTTGGGTGGCTTCGTTGTGTGTACGGATGCGTCTCGAGTAGGTTTGGGTGCAGTGCTTATGCAACATGGCAATGTTGTGGCATATGCGTCTCGGTAATTAAAGCAACAGGAAGAAAATTATCCTACTCATGATTTAGAGTTGGCAGTGGTGATTTTTGCATTGAAAATATGGAGACACTACTTGTATGGTGAGAAATTTGAGATCTTTATAGACCATCAAAGCCTGAAATATGTGTTTTCTCATAAGGATTTGAATCTTCGCCAGCACAGGTGGATGGAGTATATGAAAGATTATGATTTTACTCTATCTTATCAACTTGGCAAGATGAATGTGGTGGCTGATGCACTGAGCAGGAAAGTGCAGGTTAGTCATTAAATGATTCGTGAATGGAAGTTGTGGGAACAGTTTCCTTGTGAGATATTTAGATTGCAAATTCCCCATGATCCAATGGTAGCCGTGTTTGCTAGTCTAGTGATGACTCCAACTATTTACCAGCAGATCAGGGAGGCACAGCAGACAGATTCTGAGTTGTCTCGTATTGTGTTGATGCCAGATGTGGACTTCGGTGATGATTTTGTGGTTAGATTCAGAGGTCAGCTTTATGTTCCAGCTGATGATTCATTAAGGAATGTTATTTTTCGTGAAGCGCATGGATCTCGCTACGTTATTCATCCCGACATCACGAAGATGTATACCAATGTGAAAAGGCAATTCTGGTGGCCAAGTATGAAGAAAGATGTAGCTGAGTTTGTGTCTAAATGTTTGACGTGTCAGCAGGTTAAAGCCGAGCATCAAAAACCTAGAGGAATGCTTCAACCCTTGGAGATTCTGATGTGGAAATTGGATCACATCACTACTGATTTTATTATGAGTTTGCCTCGCACTTCTCAAGGTTATGATGGTATTTGGCTGCTAGTTGATCGTCTGACTAAGACAGCAAGAATGTTGCTGATCAAGGTGACGTGGAATGTTCAGAAGTTGGCAGAGCTATATGTTGAAAAGATTGTGCCATTGCATGGATTCCAATATCTATTGTATCGGATCGTGACCCACATTTTACTTCTGGCTTCTGGCAGAGCTTTCAAAAGGCGTTGGGCACTAAATTGGCATTCAGTTCAGTGTATCATCCCCAATCTGATGGTTAGTCCGAGAGACGATTCAGACATTATAAGATATGATGCAATCATGTTGTTTAGATTGACAGGGTTCGTGGAGTCAACACTTGCCATTGGTGGAATTCTCATATAATAACAGTTATCATTCCAGTATTGATATGGCTCCGTATGAAGCTTTGTATGGGCATCCTTGTCGTACACCATTGGACTGGTTTGAGACTGGTGACCGACTGTTGACAGGACCAGATATGATTCAGCAATGTGTTGATGTGGTGCGCCTGATCAGACAGAAAATGTTGATAGCTCAAAGTCGACAAAAAAGCTATGCAGATCGGCGTAGAAGACCATTAGAGTTCGAACCAGGAGATTCTATTTTTGTGAAGATATCTCTGATGAAAGGTGTGATGAGGTTTGGGAAGCATGGAAAGCTTAGTCTCCGGTATATTGGTCTGTTTCCTATCCTGGAACGTGTGGGCCAAGTGGCGTATCGACTTTAGTTGCCATCGGTGATGCAAGCAATCCACGATGTGTTTCATGTTTCTCAGCTCAGAAAGTATATTTCTGATACATCTCACGTGTTAGATGATTCATTGTGGCCTAAGGTGACAACGGATTTATCCACACCAGAGTTTCCAATACGAATTGATGATCGTCGTGAACAACGACTGAGGAATAAGGTAATCCCTCTGGTTAAGGTAGTATGGCAGCGTCAATCGGGTAATGAAGCTACTTGGGAACGTGAGGATGAAATGCGTCAGCAGTTTTCATTTTTATTCGTATAAGGTATATTTCCTTTCAGTTCTCTCCTTGAGCTTCCTTTTAAATTTCGAGGACGAAATTTCTATTAGGAGGGAGGGACTGTAAGATCTGGTAGTTAATGGATTCTTAGTGGATCCTTGTCGGTATTGAGGTGTGGAAGAATCATGAATTTAGGCTTCTTTATTGGGCTTAATGGGCGTAGTTTAATGGGCTTAATCAAATTATATAAGCTTTTGGAAATCAATTAAGGCATATACACAATTTTGCTTGTTTTAAAGCCTTTCTGCAAAATGAAGTTTTTTCACAAAAAAAAATATAATAAAATCATTTTCTGTGTGAAACCCTCGTGGGTTTCTCTCTCTCTTCTCACCCTCTCTCTCTCACACGCACGACCCTCTCTCTCCTCTTGCTCCCTCGGTGGATTGATCACCCCGGGGTGCTACAGGGTGCGCATGTGGTGGTGTTGGCGAGCCTGAGGCGTGTGGTGTGCGGTGGCGTCATCCTGGTGGCGAGTCGTGAAGCGTGGAGGCAAGGAACCACGTGGCGAGGCGCGGCGTCCCTCGTGTTGAACGGGCGAGGAACGGCACTTTCGGCTTGAAACAAGTAGGGGGATGGCTTATTTACCACGTTAGGGTTGTTTCCCCACCTGTTGGCGTGTGAATGGCCAATTGTATAGTATGAAGATCGTCGTTATGTCTTCAAAGCATGAACTTCGTTATTTATGTTTTTAATCCACTATGGCCATTGTAATTATGTTTTTTGGGCATATAATGGTTGCATGATAGATGTGGAATGTGTTAAGGCAGGTTTAGGTATGTTTCCCATCGATTTCGATCGATTGGGAGGGGATGCCATTGCATTTCCCGCATTTTTGGTTCTCTGGTAGGCAAATGGTCCTACCAGAGATCGTTTACCAAATGGCGTATGGCGGTGGACCTTCGCGGTCTTATGCTAGACTGTTTCATTGAGTGTAGCAGTCCATTGATAGACCGTCTACTGACCTTAGCAGCCGACGTTTCGACCGCGTACGACCGTTGACCATGTAAGGCGGTTGTGCCTCGCGGCTCACTTCTAGACCGTTTATGACCCTCTGGCGACTTATCGTGCGACCGCTATTACGCATGTATAGCAGTGCGAGCCTCGCGGCCCATTAGTAGACCGCTTAGCATCATTTGGCGGTCAGTCGTTCGACCGTTTACGACTGTAGCAACCCTATATTAAACCGTTTCTTTCCTATAGATTTCAAATTCAATCTTGTTCATTTAATTGTGCATATAGTACTGCAGGTTCGCCATGTTTAAATATTCTTATAAACTGTGGCATGTTTTTAGATCCCAATGGAATTATTTTCTCTTTCCTTGTGATAGAACCACTAGTCATAGCCTGATGACCTCGAGTGTCGGCCCACCTGGGAGAGGTGGCGGGGTAGTCCCGGTTTATGGTTTTTAAGCTAGTTTCCGTGGGCCCCTTTGCTTGGCAGTAGCGTCCTACTGGGGGGGAAAACTAGTTAGAGGCCTGGCTCAAGGCATTGAGCCTGTGTGTGCGCACGTGGTCAGGGGCGTGGACTGACACTGACAAGTGTGACCCTGACTAGTTCTTGTCCTTGGTTACTGTTACGTGTCTCGCTTGTCGCGATCCAGACTTGTGTAGATACTTGAGACGCAGTATAAGTCATCAGTGGACGCATCTGGTCTTCTTTCTGGTGGTCCATTCTCTCTCCTGTCACTTGGAATGGTTGAATTATTATTCTATTGGTAGATTTCGAATCTCGAGTTTAATTATTCATGTGAATATTTAATGACATTTCAATTAGCTATCTTTAAATTATTCATATATATGTGCAACATTATTTCCTATCATTTCTTTATGCCATTGCATGATTAATTACTTTTATATGTTTAGCTGCAAGGTAGGGGTCCACGTGAACCCTATTGAGTCATGTTGTGAGACTCACCCTTCCTTTTCAAGTTAGCCGGAGCAACAGTCCGCAGGTTTTCCTTGTGCTTTTGGTGGGAAGTCTTAGACGCCAATAGTGGTCTGTTTGTCGGTCCTTTTGTGTGTCTTGTGGTTTCTTTTGGCCGGGGTATGCCCTGTGTAGTTGTTTGTTTTGACTCTTGTACAGTGTCAGACTTGTGATGTATGGATCTAGACTAATATATATAATTATATCACTCTGTTATTTAAGTTGCTTCCGCTTATGTTAAAATTACCATTTTATAAATGCACATGTGATTCCAATTCATTATACACCTCCTCGACCAATCCTCCCAACCCTTCCGAGGCCTCATCAGCCTCTTGGGTGAGTTCGTGGTATCAGTTTACCGGTATCTGGATCTCCGGGTCGTTACACGCCGCCTGTATACCCACAATACCAATCACCGTCTCCACATCACCATGCTCCACCACCAAATACACATCCCCCACTGCGTCCACTTGTAATTAACAATGTACTCAGGCCAGTTGATGCTCCTATGCCACAAGCTGCACCTGCTCCAAGGCTCCTTCAACCTTTACCCCAATAACCACCTCCTCCTCAACACCAACCCCTTGCTCAGGCAGAGTCCACACCATCACCCCTATCCCCCAAACCCCCTAGTGCTATGATGATGAGTCGATGCTCGCATCAGTGCACCAGTTGCCTGTAATAAATGTGTGGCCTATGAGCTAATCATGCACATTAGTAATACATTATGGTTCATTTTATTTTAAAGGCATTTTATTCATTATGTTTTGGCCGCATGTTTACACTACGTAATGAAGTCCATAGACATATTCAATGAAGATTGAATTATGATGAGATCATGATAATGAGATCAATCTTTTATAAACATATGTCTCAAATGTTCCTGGTCAACGGATATTTGAGATGGACATCAAATGTCTGATAAGAGTAGTATGAGTTATGCATGCTCATGCGATGGGGGTGACTGGTCTCATAGTCATTTGTGTGTGGACACTAAGGCAAACTTGTAGGTGCTCATTAGGGAATGAGTTCACTAAACTAGTTCGATTAAGAATCTGTGGATGGTCATTATACCTAGCTATCAACCAAGGTAATCTTATGTTGCAGTAGCACAGTTAATCCTTAGACCTCAGTCACTAAGGATGTCTTGCATGAGGACAACTGTGTCTTGATTATTGACTTATTGATCTTAGCCATTAGGTCCTGTATAATTAGTTGTTCGGGCATAATGGAAGACTTGTGAAGCCAATTAAGTGAACAACAAGGAATCACTCACTCTTGGTATAAAACAAAAGAGTGAATGCCCTACGAAACCATACTCAGAAATGCATGACCAGGTGGTAATTGGAAATGGAGTTGTCTAGTTATGATTATCATGTGTATTGGGTTCCAACCAAACAATACTTAAAGGGTTTGTCAGAATTATCATACCCTTGTATTGTTGGGGCATTGGATGAGTAAAAAATTATAGCTGTGCGGTATCTGTCAATAGAAACATCTTATTGGGATTAGCTCCTCTTATATCTTCTGGGATCAAGAGGTAGTGCTTGGTGTTGTTCATAGTCTGAAGGCCTAGTGCAATAATCATTAGATGATACTCCACAGGGTATATTACATTAATTTGTATATCATGTGATGATATATAATTCATTAAGTTAAATAAGTACAAGAATGGGCTCTTGGCTTAGTGGGACTAAAAATCAGACTGATATTTGGGCCTTGAGGGTCACGCACATAAGAGTACTGTTCAAACGAGATGGATTATGATTTATAGAAAGTATTTGAGTTTTTATGAAAAATGCCAAATTTTTATAAATAATAGTGATGTGGTAGAACCCTGGGCCAAGCAACAAGTATACCCTCATCGCTTGTGGATGCACCTCATATGATAGGGACATCATTTTATCTTTTATTGGTTTATTAACTGCAAGGGCGTGCCAGTCACCTAAGTGATAATTAATTAATTCTGGCTCCGAGACTGGAGTGGTCCGGAGCCAAGGGTGCGCTCCGTCTGACTCACCAGACGATGGTGGATATCGGGTTGGGACTGGAGACCCGCCGTGCCATAAAGGTCACGACGTTAATTACATCCTCCGGAGGGGAAAACCTTTGATTAATCGCCAAGATATGAGACTTCATGGCCTAAATATCAATTTTTATGAAAAGGATGGATAGTGTATTGAAAAGCATTAAAATCTCCTACATTAGGGTGCAAGAGGGTATTTAAGATCATATCGGTCATGCATTGACCATTTCATGTTCGGACGGGTGCCCGAGTTGAAAACATCACAAATATGTGTCGATAACATCCGAACATATGTATGCCCGGGTACAGCAAGTTTAATATTTGAGTAACGAAGAAATTCGGTTAAATCTCGGTCAAACGGGTTAAAATTCAATGGGCTATTGGCCCAGTGCGAAGTCAGGCCATGGCCATTACGGGGTGGTCCCCGGGGCCTGGGCGTGACTCACAATGGCCTTGTTGATATTACCCTCACTCGGGCTCAAAAGGGAGGAATCCGGATAGAATGCCGTTTAAATTCTTAAAGAAAGCATCTTTTATGGATTTTTTTTTATCATCTATGGCATTTTTATATCATTTTTGTTCTCTTGCTATTTTGACTCTATTTGTATTGCTCAATTCGTGATCATTTTCCTTTAATGGGAAATTTATCTCATTTATCATCCCATTTATTTTGATTTATGTGGTTGCTGCATTATGGCTATTTTCATGGTTTTTTAGTGTCATCATTGTTAATTTTCTCTCTTTTTCTTCCTTTCTAGTTTTTGTTTGTTTCTTGTTTATTTGATCTGTTTTATTCTTTTCTTTCATTTTTTTGATATGCAACATGTGTTTGTGAAAATGCCTGAATGGGGAAAAATGGGTAGGGGATGCCTACTGGTATGAGGAATCAGCAGACTTGGGGTCTGTTAGTCTGTCCATCAGCAAGCCTCTCCATTCTTTGATGTTCCAACTTTCATTTCTTTGTCTTGTCCTTTTCTTTTCATTTCATTTATTTTGTGGTGAATCACTTCATTCACTACATTTTCCTTAAGGCCCTCTTTGATAGCAGAATAGGGCAGGATATCTGGTCTTATTCTGTCCTATTCGCTTTGTTTGGCTGAGTTACGGTGGATAGGTTTTTCCGGTGTATTCCGTCTTAACCCATCTTAACCCGAGTTTAAGCTATTCCACGTTGCAGCTCGAATACGATAAACCCTGCCTTCGCATCCCATCACTCCCATCGCTCTGCCTTCCTTCCTCCACACGCGAAACCCTCACCGCCTTCCTCCACCCTCGCTTTACTATCTTCATCCATGCGAAACCCTCGGCCTTGTCGCGTTGCTCCGCCCTCAAACGATACCGTCTTCCTTCCTCCACACGTGAAACCCTCGCATTGCTCCGCATTGCTGCACCCTCAAACGATACCGTCTTCCTTCCACCACAGGTGAAACCCTCGCGTTGCTCCGCCCTCGTAATACTGTCTTCCTTCCTCCACATGCGAAACCCTCGTCGCCTTGCTCAGCCCCCGAGATGGCTTCGGTGCTTCCCCGGTGGAGATCGGTGTCGCAACCTCTGTTGTCAAACTACGCCGGTGGTCGTCGCTGTCGCATCCTTCGTTGCGCTTCCCTGGTGGTCGTCACCTTCGCAATCTTCGCTGCCCCAATCTTGCAGCCTTCGCTGTGGAGAGCTAGTATTCTCGGGGCCATCTCGACGGGGGAGAGCTGGGACGTCAACGGCGACCATCACGGTAGAGTATTCCCGGGGCCATCTTGACGGGGGAGAGCTAGTATTCCTAGGGCCTAAATAATGGGGATTGTTTGGGGATTTTAACACCTAATGTTATCTTATCCCCAGCAAATATAACAAAGTCGTTTGAATAAGGGTCACTATTCTGTAGAGTATGTCTATGGAAAACAAACTACATTTTCGAATAAGATGGAATACACCACCCTAGGTTAAGATATTCTATCTATGCTATTCCGCTATCAAAGAGGGCCTAAGGGGTTGGCAAGGACCTATTCACACATGCAAATCCTCTCAACCTATTCAGGCATATGAGATTTCTGAATTCACCCACGGATATGAGTTTCCTAGGCCCATGCATGCAAATGCCTCCTCGAGCCCTATATAGGCAAAATGAACCTCCTGGGCTTACAAATGGGAATACATGCTCGAACCTGAGTAGGTCGGATGAGGCTTCTGCGTTTATGCATGCAAGGCATTTCCTAAGCTTATCTAAGTGCGGGGACTGCGGCATCTGAATTTATGCACACATGGGATTTTCTGAACCCGTACATGCAGGCCCACCTCTGAACTTAGGCATGTGAAGTGATGCTTCTAGGATTATGCATGCACGTAGTGCACTGCCCTGTACGGAGGGCAGAGGGAAGGGCTGAATCATGAAGAGGATATGGTGTTTTTAGGGATTTTTACATATATACTCTCATAAAATTTGATTTTGTCAAATATACCCCTCATATGAGCATATTGTCAAGAATATCCTTCATTTAGATAGAAATGTTGCAGTTATATCCCTTTAGTTTACTGCCATCGACGGAGGAGAATATTTCGTGAAATATATCATCTACGGTCGTTAGATTTAGGGTATATTTGACAAAATCGAACTTTACAAGGGCATATATACAAAAATCTTACTATTTAACTCGCACTTAACTCGGGTTAAACACACGGGAGTTACGACGAGAGCATAATCATGATATTACTCATATTTCGAGGATATTCACGATAATATACTCCGATGAAGGGTATATTTGACAAAACTAAACTTTATAAGGGTATATATGTAAAAATCCCTTTTTTATTATCTTTCTGGTTCAATTTTATTTTACTATTTTATTTTCTTTCTTTGTTTTTTTGAACTCCACAGATCATCTGGCCTGTGCGCGACACAGGTTGGCCGAATCTGAAAAATTAAGTCGACCTGCCATGCATCGGTCAACCGATCCTGAGAATTCGGTCGACCGATGCTAGGCAGGTCTGCTGAATTCCAAAGATTCAGCAGACCTATGTTTGGCCCGGGTCAGCTGGTTTATGGGAGTTCAGCTGGCAACAAGTGTTTTTTGGTTTTGGTTTATCTCACCTTTCAAATTCACTTCTTGAAAGTGTATGCATGAAAGAAGAAGTAGGGAGAACCTACTGCTTACGGAATATCAGCAGACCCCAGCGGGGCCGTTGGCCAGCATGGTAGCAAGCCACAAGGGCAAGCATGAAAGAATGGAGAATGGGCAGATATGCCCATATTCCGACAATTTAATGAGAATCTACCTTGATTTGATATGCATATGCAAAATTTGACATTTTCAGGAAACCCCAAGGGGATTGTCATGCGGGTCTCTCATGTACGAGAGGTGTTCGATCAAATGCCCCACGGGCCTTAAGGGGCCATTAGGTGAGGAAATTGCGAGGCACGTAGCATGCTTATGAGAGAAGAGGCAAGGGGGCTATGACAGATCACTAGGGAGCCATATTGGGCACCCCGGCTAAGGGTGCGCGACGCACCCTGCACAGTGCGTCGATGCACTCCTCCTGGCAGCAAGCGTTGGGCTTCGGGAGGATTCATTCATTTTTTCTCTTATGATTGTTTTATCATTTCTTCATTCCTTCATTTTTCTTTATTGAAATTCAGCAGATCTATTTTCTTTTGACCTATGAAGGACTGATGAGGGTTTATGCCAATGCGCAGGTTGCAAGAAGAGGGGCTACTGGCCATGGGGTTGCAGCAGGTCAAGGGCGCCGACGCAACCCTTGGGGTGCGTCGACGCACCCTGGCTGCCAAGGGGCTTTAGCTTCCCATACATGCAGGGCTGATGCAAGGGTATGCTTGGGCACAGGAAGTAGGTTCAGGAATGGAGTTTGGTGAGCTTAATGCATATGGTGTGCGGAGGATCCCTTCCCTTCACATCTGCATCAAAAAAACATATGGGATTCTGGGCTTATGCATGCAAATGCACTCCCTGACTTGTACATGCAAGGATGTTTCCGAGTTCATGCATGCAATGCATTATCCCTGCTCAAGGGTAAGGTTGAGAGATGAATGTGAGGATGATTGTCCTTTTATCTTTTTAGTTCATTTTCTGCTTTATATAAATATATTTTTATATATTCTTTTAGTGCACAAGGAATCTTTTTCTTTAATGCAGAGGACTACATGCATACGCAATTTTTTTATCTTTTCCTTGTTTATCTTTTCATGGGAGTTCATCTCTATTTTCATTCATTTTCTTTATTTCATTCATTTCCTTTTCTTTCTATCTTTCTTCCTTTGTTTGATTTGTTTCGCCCTCTTATTATCATTTGGTTCTTTTATTTTAATATACGGGCAAAGCATGCACACATACATTTATATGCATGTGTATAAGGAGAAAAAGGCAGGCAAGAAACTATTAGCTGTGATGATGCGGGACGAGATGCGATCTTGGGACTCTAGCTCATGGACCTCCCTAAGCGAGGGAAACGCGTGGATCTGCGCGGTTGAGAAACTGGCAATGAGTCCCGGGTATCGACTTTTCCGCGTGCTCGGATCGAGTCACGAGACAGGTTCCACTCACTCACTCTCGCAGCGGTGATAAAATTATAACGAGCTAACTTCCTATCACTCATGCAGCGACATATGAAAATATACTAGATAAGCAAAATGTCAAAGTAGGGAGCGGACACGATACCTCCACGCTCCGGGCGTGGGAAGACGACGTTGGCCGAAACTCGTACTCCCGGTGTACAGTAAATAAATAATCACAACAGTGAATTTAATTACCCATTCCACGCAGGGAGGTAAAGGGCTACACGTGGGACCCAGGAGTAGCCAGCTCGGGTTGACGGGCGGCAAGCCGGATGGCTCTCGGGCCGAAGACGGGCTATTGGTCCGACTCGGTTCTGCGGGGCCCGCGGGACAGGAGGCGGGTCCGGCTGTTGAGACGGCAGTGCCCGGGCATCTCCTTGCTGCGACGGCTGGCTGGGACGCTGCTGAGGGGTTGCTGATCAATCTCCGGGAGCGGCGGTCGCCGAATGTGAGCCAGCGTATTTTACCGGGATTAGCCGGCGGACTGATCTGCTAGCCTGTTCTCGGGACAGAATTGCGCGCCTCCACGAAAACAATTTTTGCGCCCAGATCCGGTGTCGGATCGCCGCAAAATTGGTACCGTTGGAAACTAGACTCGAAGGGCTACAACATAAATTATTTTTAGATCCATCCAACAAACGGATTTGAAATAAAAATGACTGTAACATTGTAACTACCTCTGGCTCGGAACCCAGAACACACATGACAGAAAAGGATCTGTCTAAAGATGAACTTTGACCAAACTAAAAACGATGGATCTAGACTCTGGAAAAATTATAGGTGAAAGTAGGGAATGTGAGGATCACGCCTGAATGTTTTGAGAATTTTTGGAGATGGCTAAGGGGGTGGGAAAAATACAACAACAGACAACTATCCCGCAGATCTGCAAACTGGCAGATTGCTGGGGGGAAAACTAAATTACTGGGAAAAATAGTAAATGAAAGCAGAACAAAACGAAATTTAAACTGGAGATGGGGGATGACAGGGGGAACAAACCCTAAAAATTTAAGGTCGAACAGATCTACAGACTGGAAGATAAAATTCCGGCCTCAGCTTGCTGTCCAGCAGAGAACAGATCGGAGACGGTTGGCGGTGGTGGTGCGATGGCGGCTCGATGGTGGCAGTGGCGGCGGTGCTGAGCTTCTCACTTAGAGAGGGGTTGATACGGAGGCTTCACACCTCAGAAGATTAGAGCTTTCACAGCTGTAAGGGGGGAGAGAGGAGAGAGGGGACTGCGCCCTTGGGCTTGGAGCAAAATTGCTGATTTTTTCTTCATTAATTGTATGAAATGTGGAAATACAAGGCTTATATAGAAATAGATAAAAGACCTAAACTATCTTTAGATCTAGGGTTAGGGAGGGGCAAACAAGGGATAGGAAATAGTTCTCCCATGTGGTCAAAATGACCAAAATAAAAAATTACTAAAGGGGGGCGCCCATGGCAACTGGGCAAGGAAGAAAATTTGATTTTTTCTTCTTGGTCAATCTTCTACCTTGGACCAAAGACCAACCTATTGGGCCCATAGACCTAGGTGGACCAATGGGAAAGAGGGTGGAACAGGGCCTACGTGACCTTTTGCAAAGAAACCCAAAGATTTCTAAAGACTAACACATTGGCTTATAATTGCCATACAATTGCAAACCCAATTATCTAAGGATATAAATGCAAACAAAAGGATACAAATGTAAAAATAAAATGTTAGTGCCCGGTGTTGATTCTCATCAATTCTCCCTGTAGACACGCCAAAATTGACGTTACTGTGAGTGCATCTCATATTACCTTATAATACCCCAATTTGAGCCTCAAATTAACTTTGTTTGAGTGGTTTTTCTCACTTTTCTTGAATTTATTCATTTTTCTCCCTTTTCTTATTTTTTCTTATTTTTCTAGATTTTTTGGGCATTTTTCTCTATTTTTATGAATTTTCAGAATTAACGACTTGACGTGGGGCGTCTTTTAAATAACGGCTTAACCTTGGGCGTTTCTCAAAGAATTGACGACTATCAATAGTGGCGTCCATTCTTTCATTTTTCTCATTTTTCTGAATTTTTCTGAGAATTTTTTAGATTTTTTTAGAATTAACGACTTAGCATAGGACGTTATTTTGATTTTAAATGAAATAAAAAATAAAAAAAAGTTAAGTAACGACATTTGGCATGTCGTCAATTTTAAATTGAATTTTTTAATATTATTTTAAACCCTCTTCCAGAGGTGATTTGGTGGCCTTCCGGGTGTCAGAAAAATACGAAAAAATAGTCATTGGAATCAGCACAGCTTGATGCACCTCCACCTAAAAAATGGAAAAATAATATTGAGAAATGAAAAAAGGCCATGTTTTGAATATTTTGAATTAACGACCTTGAATCGGACGTCAATTAAATTGACGCCCGAATTCCCGGTCGTTCATTCTTTTTTGCATTTTATCATTTTAATTAACGCCCCTGTGCAAGGCGTCATTTCCAATTAACACCCCTATGTCGGTCGTCATTTTCATTGCTATATTTTGAGAGTCTGGATCCGACCGAAATTCGTGTTAAATTATAAATAACGCCCCTATGCAAGTCATCAATTCTGAAATTGACGTTTCCTCCGCGGGCGTCATTTTAAGAAACGACCGTCTCCAAGGCGTCATTTCTTGATCAAATTCTGATTTTTCCAGAAACCTCTTCTTTCCTCATTTTGAGCCCCTTTTCACTTCAGAAAGGACACCAAGGCTTTCCATGATTGGGACGACCCCTTCCAATATTTGTCTCATGCTAAAAATAATTCTCCTAATCATTATTGGAATTAAAACTTCAATTTTCCCTATAAATAGAGCCCTACGGCTCTGTCGAAAGAGAGGATTCTTCTTCTTTTTTTTCTTACAGGGAATTGCTGCTGTTTCTTGGCTGAAGGAGGAACTTCCTACACATCTAAGGCTTCATCTCCGACGGAGGCTCCCTCCCCATTGAGCATCAAAGCCAAAGAAACACAGGCTTCTTTATCTTTCCAATTCTTTTTTTATTGCATTAGTTCCTACGCATGCATACATCTTGTTTATATATTCCTCTCACTCAACCACGTTGAGACTCCCATGATGCAACACTTGCACCTATTTTAGTTTCTTTCATATCATTCATCATATCTCCCACCCTTTGCATAGGGGTTTAAGGGCAACACCCAACAAGGTGTGTTCTTATACATGATCTTCATGCTCATCCTTATTATGAATTTGATGCTACACTCACCTTGGTTCTAATCCAATCTGTTTATTGGTTGTTGTCTTTGATCTTTGCAAGGGTAATCAACAAGAATAACTCTCTTCATTGGCCGACCGATCGGAAGAGAAAGGAGCACTTACAATCTCCCCGCATTTGAGGTATTTATATTCGCGATCCCTCCCTTGATTATTATTGTTTATATCCTTTGAGGCCCTCGCGTCTCTGGCGATCACACTTCCCTTTAGCACCACGTACATGCTTTAATTCTTTTATTTTTAATTATTCTAAGTGGATCTCTTAGAATCTACAAATTGGCGATCACGGTGGGACCTCCTACCGTTTTCTTGTGATTACCCTCACCATCGGGCACCCACGAGTGCCATCTCCCTCTTGCACCCACGGTGCATCACCCATTAGCGCCAACAGTAACAGACGCGAATTCTCTGTTTGCATGTTTGCATATTTATATCTGGTGCTTTCTCTGCCCATTTAGTCCATCTATTTAGTGCATGCATGATACACCACACCGTTGCATTCACCATCTTGCATATTGAGCCCCACATTTCTGTCACCTTGCATTGCAAATTGACATTCATAATTGTCATGTGCTGCATCCTCCAATTCATTCCCATCATCCCATTGTCCCTGTTCATACGTTTGTTTAGTCTTCATCTCTCTGTTGCATGTCATTTGAGTCCACATCAATGGGCCTTCTCGTTTACACTACTATGCATTTACACATCTGTAAAGTGGAGATCATTCTGGTCAGCACAAAATCGGTTGCATCATTCACATCATTCTGTTGACATTTTATTCACCACCAATCATTTACATTTTGGCATCATTCTTTCGACACTTTGTTTATCTGTTGCATTATCATTAGTTTCTAGAGCCCACCATTCTGTTGCCTATTTGCTTTCATTTGTGCATCACTATTCATTTTTTATTAGTGCATCAGCATACAATTTTTTTTACCCTGTGCATTAACACCCATTTTGTCACCCCCTTGGCATTAGCATTCGGTTCTGTTATCCCCTATTGGCTTCACATCACTGTTCATCTGTGTCATTCATTTTGTTGTCTCTGTGCCTTAGCATTCATCCTGTCACCCTTCCTTTGAGTTGTCACATGTTTGTTTTTTTATGTGAATTCTTATTTATCTTTTACATACTATTGTTTGCATCATTCTGTGTGTTCTTTTTTTCTTCTTTTGCATTAGCATTGGCATCAGTTTGGGAGACCTCCTCTCCCCACACTTTCTAGGAGCCATACCCCTCTCTTGGTTAAGGAAGGACCCTCCATTGAGCATTCCGTCTCTTTGGACCGTGAATTCCTAAACCAAGGCCTCCATAAGTCCCCGCACCCGTGGATTCCCTCACGGACGCTTGGGCAGGTTGTACCTTTGAAGTCTCCGGGTTTTAGTTGGCCCATTCGTGGTGAGAATCAACCTAGTCGTCACTGGAGACAAGAGCATTTGAAATTAGGTCTAAGACCTTGAGTGATCACATCAACTTTGTTAAAAATCACTTTAACTCACCAAGCTTCAAATAAAAGAAATCAAAGGTAACAATCCTAACTTGTTTGCTATCTCTGTGAGCTGTTTTGATTGCACATTGAATTGTTTGGATTACCTTGATAAGAAAGTCAACATGTTTAACTCAATTAATGTTCATGAGGGTGATCAACCTAGCACATCTTATTCCCCTCAATTTCAACATATTCATCACAACTCTCACCATAATCTTTTAAAGGGACCACGCCCTCACTTTCACAGTTTTGCCCCACCCATGGGTAATATCCAATCTCATGGTCCCTTGCCTCAGTTGCGAGCCATCACTCCTTCGGGGACGTCTCCTCCCGACGATCAGAAGGTCTCCCAGATCATTCACGCCTTAGATCATCTCACCCCTCAGCAAATCCAAGCCCTTCAGGCCGCTGTTGAGGGCACATCTCATTCATCTCATCCTCCTTTTACTCCTATTTGGGTGGCCCATCACCCGCCTCCTTCATCCACACATACTCCTATTTGGGTGGCCCATCACCCGCCTCTTTCTATTCCTCCCTATTCACGGCCCCAAGGCCCATCTGTTCCTTCCAACCTGGCCGGTCGGGTCCTCATTTAGGTCAGCTCATCACGCCCCCTCCACGGCCTTTTTATGCGGCCCCTCCTTCAAGGCCCTGCCAACCCTCTGTTGCTCAAGTCACACCACTCCAACAAACGCTTCTCGACAAAGTCACTTCGTTGGAAGAACAATTAAAGAGGGTTACGAGCCCACGGTCCGCTCCCCCTACTCCAGTCAATCCCCTCCACATTGTAGACACGCCGTTCTTGACATTACCGTGAGTAAATATCATATTACACTATGATACCCCAAGGCAGCCTTCACATTTTTAATTACTCTGGCGATTTCCTATTTTTATGAATTTTTTTACATTTTTTTGAATTTTTCCGTGAAAAATAATGGAAGTGTCCAGGCGCCTGGACGCCTCCATCAATGACCAAAAAATAAAAAAAAATCAAAATCATGGAAGCGTCTAGGCGCCTGGACACCTCCATCAATGACCAAAAAAAATAAAAAAAATCAAAATCATGGAAGTGTCCAGGCGCCTGGATGCCTCCATCAATGACCAAAAAATAAAAAAAATCAAAAACATGAAGGCGTCCACTTGCCTAGACGCCTCCATCAATGAAAAAACAATAAAAATAATATCAATAATCATAAAAAACAAAACAAAAATCAAATAAAAATAATATGTTTATGGAGGCGTCCAGGACCCTGGACGCCTCCATCACCTTACTCACGGGGCCCCGCCCACCGATCGTCGGTTTGTCGTGTGTGAAAAAAGCCAATTGTGGAAGCGTCCAGACAACTGGACGCGCCCATTTCCGAATCACGAGGCGCCGCTCACAAAACCATGAGTTGTGCCAAACCGCGTGCGGCTTTCGGTGGAGTTCGGTGGACCTTATTGAGGCGTCCGGGACCTTGGACGCCTCCATGAAAATATTCAAAAAAAATGAATAAAAATAGAATAAAATATTACTTCGGCCCTGATGGAGGTGTCCAGGGTCCTGGACGCCTCCACCCTCCGGAGCCCTATAAATAGAGCCCCACCCCCTCAGTTCTAGGAGAGCTTCGAAGAGATCCGATAGACTGCCGGAGCCCAGAGGCTACCGGAGTCATTTCTAACCCGTGGGGTCTTTTGTAGGTGGAGGTTCCACCGGCTTCTCGGGTGCCCACGCACGCGAGAGGAAGGTCGTCTTCATCCACCGCGCTTCCACGTCGTCCCTACGCTACCGGAGCTCCGTTGGATTTCACCATCGGCACATCCAATAAGCCAATCCTTTCCTTTCCTTCGTAGTTCTTTTGCATTCATCATCTCGCATCCTCTATCCCCCTTCATAAGGGCACCTCTTCTTATATACTTCTTGCATCCATCATCTCATTTTCCTCCTACTCGAGTCCGAGAGGGGTTTAAAATCACACCAACCAGGTGTGTGTCCTGCCGCGATTTCGTTATTTTCATCACAAGGGATTGATACTACACTGCCATTTCCTAATTCTGTTTATCTACTGTCTGTTGTTTTGCAAGGGTAACTAAAGAAAGCCCTCTCCGTCGGCCGGTCGAAAGGGGAGGAAGAAGCAACCCGCCATCTCTTGCTCTTGAGGTAGGCGCGATCACTTTCTTTATTTTGGGGTCTTTTGGCCCCCCGGCGATCACATCATGTTCTCGAGGCCGCGGCGAGTCACTTCCCCAATGGCCGTTTAAATTCTCGTTCTTATATTCTCTTTATATTCTGTTATATTCTTATCTACTCGTATTCTCGAGGACGCGGCGAGTCACTTCCCCAATGGCCGTTTAAATTCCCGTTCTTATATTCTCTTTATATTCTGTTATATTCTTATCTGCTCATGTTCTCGAGGCCGCGGCGAGTCACTTCCCCAATGGCTGTTTAAATTCCCGTTCTTATATTCTCTTTATATTTTGTTATATTCTTATCTATTCATATTCTCGAGGCCGCGGCGAGTCACTTCCCCAATGGCCGTTTAAATTCCCGTTCTTTATATTCTCCTTATATTTTGTTATATTCTTATCTCCTCATATTCTCGAGGCCGCGACGAGTCACTTCCCCAATGGCCGTTTTAATTCTTGCTATTTGATTTCTGCACCATTCCTGTCCCCCCGAGGCCGCGGCGAGTCACTTCCCGCTATGGCCGTTTAACCCCCATATCTTGCTATATTACATTTGTCCCACTCGCCCCGCCGGAGCAATCTCCTGTGGTGGCCCCTTCTCTTTTCTCTAATTTATGTGTTGCAGTAAATAAAAGGAGCCCGCGCGCTCCGCGTCTTCTTCGCTCCTCGAACAGCGTGATGTCGCTCACAGATTGGCGATCATAGTGGGACGAACGTCTGCTTCCTTTTGGCTACCCTTGCAAGTTCGAAACCGTCCGTGCCTCTCCACCTTGGCGCCCTCGCGCGCCCCCATTATGCTCACGGCAGCACTGTTAGTTGTGATTGGTTGGGTGTTCATTATATGTTTGTTATTTCTGTTATTTTCTTACTCTATATCTCTGTTAGCATTCCATTGCATACATCCATCCCTCTTTTTATATCCTTTTTTCATTTTTTCTAAGGATCACCCTTTCCTGGTGAAGGAAGGAATCTCCGTTTGAGAATTCCTCTCAACGGACTAGAATCTCCTCCACTGGGACCTCCGTAAGTCCCCGACATCGAAGAATCTCCTCTTTGTTCACTGGGCTGGTTGTACCATTGAAGTTCCCCGGAGTTAGTCATCCCATTCGTGGTGAGACGAGAGACCCTAGCTGACACGGCGGTGAAACAAAAATAAACTAGGGTCCCTATTTTGTGTGAACTTCGGATCTCGCTAAAAACAAAAAAAATCATCAAAATCAAAACACAAAAAAAGGCGTAAAGGCATCCACTTGTTTGATAATCTCTGCTACCTGCTTGCTAGTGTATGTGTCACGCCCCGAGCGCGGAAGATACCCGGAGATGCGCGACGTGTCTATATCAATCATGTCAATCAGAGTGGTCGTGTATTCGACACAAAGACAGAGATGCGCAAAATAGCAAGATAACCCAATCCTTTATTTCATAATGGATAGACTATTACAAATCCAATACTCTGTTTAATAAAAAGGAAAAGAATACATAGTTGACTCAAGAAACTATAGAAAAGACTAGACGACACTTGTAGAAGCTCTATCACTTTCACTCTTGATCATTCCCATCCGATTGACTTCCATCGTCGTCGGACTTACCTGAAAAGTACAAAGGGACAAACGGAATGAGCGAACGCTCAGTAGGAAATTATATCTCAAGTACTAGCAAGGGGTTTAAGTAATTACATTTTCATGAATGCAATAAAGCTATGCATGCTCGCATAAAACGACAGGATAGATAGAATGTAGTATCAAGGAAATAAGATGAACTTATCATGAACTTTCAACAAGATAACAAGTTTATTCGAGATATTCAAGCAAGTACATTTAACAAGTCATGTCAAGAACTTTGGCTATCATGTATCAAGCAAGTAAATTACCCTTTTTCGGGCCACGCATTTCATTTCATGTCAAGTACGAGTCAAGTACAAGATGTGTGTGGAATGTCCAATCAAGCAAGTCAAGTACTCGGTATAATGCCAGATACCTTATCATTTTAACTCCCATGGGCACAAGTACTTTCGGGTGCTCCTCCCAGGACCAGATCGGGCCCTATATGCGCAGGCATTTATCATGTGTTTTGACATCCACTCTTGTTTATAGCCAACATAGAATTTCAATAATCAAGCTTGTAGACACGTATGACAACTTTGATAGAATAGAGTCCAAAATATGACAAAGGACATAGAATGGCGATAATAACGGTATAATCACGATATCGATAAAACTAGGTAGAACATGATTCCCTTAACTTGGGTACCATGACAAATCAGTATGGACATTCTTTATATAGAATTGAGGTCCACATGAACAGTATATCAAAGGTAAGATACCCTCATTCTTATCATAGAATTGGGGTTTACAAGAATGACATGATATGGCATGATATCATCATCCCATTAAGAATTTCTTATGATATACTCTTTGTATAATCATAAGGGCCGGTATACCATGTTTCTTTAGATTGACATGGCAAGGATCGTGTAATGGGTTTTTAGGGTACAACCAGCTCAGTCGGCCTTGAGGGAATCCAAGGCTACGAGGAGTCTTACGGAGGTCTCTATGACTAACTCGCTAGTCCAAAGGAACGGAATGTCCAATGGAGAGCTTGTATGTCAATGAGAGTTGAGTGTGATCGATAAATCAACATGAAAACAGTGGGACTATACTCACGGAGTGGAGAATAGTGCCGATATATATATATATGTATAATATATAAACCATCGGTTAGCAAATCAGATGAAAATCAGTTTACAGTAAAATAACGACTTAGGTCAAGTCGTTTCTCAAGTAATTAACGCCTAACAGAAGGGCGTTTACATATGGTCCGTTTTGCAGAATTTTCAATAATTCAATAATTTATCTAAAACGCGCCTTGGGAAGGGGCGTTTCTTCAAGAGTTGACGACTACAGTAGCAGGCGTCTCCTTATTTATATATTTGACATAATATCAATAATTTCATGAATTGTCTAAAACACGCCCTTAAAAGGGGCGTTACTGTTTAATTCTATTTTTCAGAATGTATATATTTCAGGAATTTACAGAAAACGCGCCCTCTGAAGGGGCGTTATTAACATAATTACGCCCTAGTTCAGGGCGTTAGTTTCACAAGTCACGACCTAACTTAGGTCGTTAATTCGTCAAGGGTCATGAACAGTAACGAAGTTATATAATCAAGCAATTTTCCAAGACAGGACATGTAAACTAGCAGGTAGAGTCATGCATTGTATTAGAATCAGGATTTCAAATATATCATCTTTATAACGTGGGTATTTATTATTTTCATATAAGTAACGCCTGTGTACAGGGCGTTTATTCTGAAACTGACGACCATTGTTATGGTCGTTACTTTTAAAGTAGCGCCCTATTCAAGGGCGCTTCTTTCAATAATATTCCAGCAACGTCCGGGAAACTATAATAAAACTAATACATGATATGCATGATGCTTCTTGTATATATAAATTTAGTTTGGGCTACAAGACTTGAGAAAATCCTACCTTTAAGAGTTGATTTGGAGATGACCGTGAGGGGTTTTTGGCTAGCAGAAGATGATGGCTTTGATGAAGAGGCTTCTACAACAGCTTTCCTATGAGAGAAGAAACTGTATCAGTTTCTTTGAAATCTGATCATCACGTCAAAAGTGAAGAAAAGATCTTTACCAGCTCTCAACGTACGGCCACCGAGCTCCCTTAACTAGTATAGAGAAGAAGATGAAGAATTGTTAATTCTTCATGCAACTGAAGCAGAGAACAAAAAGGGAAATTAAGAAGAACGGTTTGTTCTTCACGTACCTCTGCAGTCGGAGGTATCAAATAGGTTTAGGGTTGTTCGATCAAGGCTTATTTATAAGATTTTGGAAATCCTATTAGGGTTAGTGATTGTGTGGAAGTAATGCTTCCCTAATAGAGTCCTTACCCTAGTAGACACTTACTGATCAGTTATCACTTCCCCTGATAAGCTCTGGGTCGAACGGTCACGAACTGAATTAACGCCTTAGGTAAGGGCGTCGATTCTTTAATTAACGACCTAGTTCAGGTCGTTTCTTAAGAAACGTCTTGGATAAGGGCGTTCCTTGTTTTTGAAACACGCCCCATATATGGGCGTTTCTTTTACTTGCCTATTTGGTCGTGAGAGTTGACGACCGCACGTGTGGGCGTCCTTTCTTTAGTCACGCCTTTGATAGAGGCGTTTCTTTTTGAATTAACGCCCTAATAAGAGGCGTTATTTTAATTTTGTTTTACTTCATCTAATTAACCCTATTCTTATTATCTGTATTACTACTGTAATATATATGTTTTAATTTATTTCAAATATTCATTTATCAGGGTTGCTACACCCTCCCCCACTTAAAAAGAATTTGGTCCCCAAATTCAATATATATATAATTATACAGTGGAGAGTGTAGGACATATACCTCTTAGAATAACTCGGGAAATCGTTTCTTCATAGATTCCTCGGTCTCCCATGTCGCTTCGCGTTCAGGATTCTTATTCCATTGCACCTTGAGCATGGGAATAACCTTATTCCTTAGAGCTCGTATTTCTCGATCTAATATCTTTAAAGGCTCTGTTCATATGTGAGATCTTTCTGGATCACCAGATCTCCATGCTCAATAATATGTGACGGATCGTGCACATACTTCTTCAACATAGATATGTGAAATACATTGTGTACCTCGGACAATTGAGGAGGCAACGCGATGCGATAAGCAACCTCGCCAACTCTTTCGAGTACCTCAAATGGTCCGATGAATCTTGGCGTAAGCTTGCCCTTAACACCAAATCTTCGTATGCCACGTCCAGGCGATATCTTGAGAAATACATGATCTCCGATTTGGAATTCAAGATCTCTCCTTCTTGTATCTGCATAAGCTTTTGTCTCGTCTGAGCAACTTGCAATCTTTCTCTGATTACTTGTATCTTCTCAGTTGTATCCCTTACCATGTCTGGACCTAATAGTTGTTTCTCTCCAACTTCGTTCCAGCATAAGGGTGATCGGCAACTCCTTCCGTATAAGGCTTCGAAAGGTGCCATATGGATACTAGCTTGGTAGCTGTTATTATATGCAAATTCAACTAAAGGTAAGTGGTCATGCCAGCTTCCTCCAAAGTCAATAATGCATGCTCTCAGCATATCTTCAACAACTTGATTAGCTCTCTCGGTCTGACCATCCGTTTGTGGGTGAAAAGCAGTACTAAAGTTGAGCCTTGTTCCCAACGAATGTTGTAATCCCTTCCAAAAATGAGAAGTAAAACGGGGATCTCTATCAGACACGATTGAGACAGGAATTCCATGTATCCTGACTATTTCTTTGATGTATAGTGCAGCTAGCACATCAATTGACCATCGGCTTTTGATTGGCAAGAAATGTGCCGATTTAGTTAATCGGTCAATGATAACCCAGATTCCATCATGTCCTCCTTTAGATTTAGACAAACCCATGATGAAGTCCATACCAATATCCTCCCATTTCCACTTAGGAATATCTAGAGGATGTAGTTTTCCCGCAGGCTTTTGGTGTTCCGCCTTGACCTGTTGGCATGTGAGACAGCGTGATACATAGTCCGCTATTTCTCTTTTCATATTAGGCCACCAAAAGTTCCTCTTTACATCTTGGTACATTTTAGTTGATCCAGGATGAATAGTGTATCTTGATCTGTGAGCTTCATCTAAGATCTTCTTCTTTAATTCCGGACAATCGGGTATACAAGTTCTATCTTTGAACGATAATCTTCCATCAGAAGTTAGTTGAAAATCAGATTGTCCTTCTAATCTGCCTTTGATTTCACTAACATAGGATCATCATCCTGAAGTGTTTGTATCTCAGATAATAAATCTGACTGTATGCTTACATGAGATAGTGTGACAAATTTGGATTCCGTGTCCAAGCTTATATTGAGCTCGGAGAATTGTTCAAGTAACCTCCATTCTTGCATCATACAATTTGCTATCATTGCTCTCGGCTTTCGACTAAGGGCGTCAGCAACATAATTACCCTTTCCGGGATGGTATTGTATATTGAAGTCGAAGTCCTTGAGATATTCTAGCCAGCGTCTTTGTCTCATGTTTAGCTCCTTTTGTGAAAATAGATATTTGAGACTTTTGTGATCGGAGTATACAGTAAACTGTACTCCATATAAGTAGTGTCTCCATATCTTTAGGGCAAATACTACCGCGGCCAGTTCTAAGTCATGGACGGGGTAATTCTCCTCATGCTTCTTCAGCTGACGTGAAGAGTATGCTATGACCTTTCCTTGTTGCATTAGGACACATCCGAGGCCAATGCCAGAAGCATCAGTGTAGACCTCGAATTTCTCTCCTTCTATCGGTAGAGCTAAGACCGGAGCTGTGGTGAGATGATCCTTGAGAGTTTGAAACTTCTTTCACATTCCTCACTCCATTCGTATCGGATCTCCTTGCGAGTTAACCTTGTAAGGGGCACGGCGATCTTAGAGAAATCTTTGATGAATCGCCGATAATAGCCTGCAAGACCTAAGAAACTTCTGATCTCGCTTGCATTAGTGGGTCTTTCCCAGTTTCTACAGCTTCAACCTTTGACGGATCTACAGATAAACCATCCTTGGATATGACATGTCCGAGAAAAGCCACTTCTTCAAGCCAGAACTCGCATTTGCTGAGCTTAGCATATAATTGATTTGTCCTCAAGACTTGCAATGCAATCCTCAAATGCTCTTCATGTTCTTCCTTAGTCTTGGAATATATCAATATATCATCAATGAAGACTACTATGAATTGATCCAAGTAAGGCCTGAATATGCTATTCATTAACTGCATAAAGGCAGCAGGGGCATTTGTTAGTCCAAAAGGCATAACAACAAATTCATAATGGCCATACCTGCTTCTGAATGCGGTCTTGTGAATGTCATCATCCTTGATTCTTAATTGATGATATCCCGACCTGAGATCAATCTTGGAAAAATATTTGGATCCTGAAATCTGATCAAATAACTCATCGATTCTCGGCAGTGGATACTTGTTCTTGATAGTAAGATGATTCAACTGTCGATAGTCGATACACAATCTCATGGATCCATCCTTCTTCTTTACAAATAAGACTGGTGCTCCCCACGGGGAAGTACTTGGTCTAATAAACCCTTTTCGGATTAGTTCCATCAACTGCTCCTTCAACTCTTGAGTTCAGCAGGGGACATTCTATATGGTGCCTTTGAAACAGGACCAGCACCAGGGACTAAGTCAATGGTGAAGGCCACTTCTCTTTGAGGGGGTAATCCCGGCAATTCTTCCGGAAATACGTCTGGAAATTCTCGCACTACCTGAATGTCCTCTATCTTGGTTTCTTTAGCTTCTTTAATAGTGACAAAAGCAAGGAAGGATACACATCCTTTCTTGACGAGCTTGCTTGCTCGAAGAGCCGAAATAAGAGGGGATTTGCTTCGACTCTTAGGACTAGTATAAGTCAGTTCCGGAAATTCCTTGAAAACAATCTTGCTATCACGGCAATCAACCGTTGCCTGGTATTTGGATAACCAATCTGCTCCTAGTATAACATCATACTCTTTTAGATCTAAGCAGATAAGATCAATAGGAAAATTCTTTCCTCGAACCAATACCTCACAGTTTTGGTAATGATGTGTGATATCCGTCTCGTTTCCGAGAGGAGTAGACAATATTAACTTCATCCATTCTGGTTCTAGAGGTAATGGGTCAGCAAACTTCTTGGAAATAATGGAATGCGATGCACCCGTATCAAATAAGACATGTGCATATTTGGAACAAATTTTTAATGTACCTTCCACCAATCCGCCTTCTTCTTCTGGTTCGGTCTCTTGGATTGCATGAAGACGCGCGTTCCTTGTCACTGGGCGTTTACCCTCACCGTCTTGGTCATTCATTAATGGACAATCGGGAATCCGATGTTCACGACTCCCACAACGGAGACATGCTCCTAATTTCCTCCAGCATTCTTCTGTTTTGTGACCAGCCTTGTCACAATGCTTGCATACTACGTTTGAAGGTGTAGTGGTGATAGAGAAAGGCTTGGATTTCTTGAACTTCTGATCTTGAGAGGAAGAACCTCCATTATTGGGCCTCTTCTTAAAGTTGGGTTTAAAAGAACCCGAACTTGTGACTTGCTCCTTTTTGTCTTTCCCACGGATCCTATCAGATAGTTCCGTGGCATCTTCAAGCAACTGAGCTCGGCGCACTATTTCAGTATAAACTTGAATATCCATAGGCGCCAGTTGAGTAATGTAGTGGGGCCTAAGCCCATTAAGAAATCTACGGGCTTTCATCTTTTCCGTGCTAATTAAATGCTTAGCATATCTAGACAGTCTAGAAAACTGTGCTTCATAATCAGCCACCGATAAAGATCTTTGCTTTAATGCGGCAAATTCGGCGGCCTTCTTTTCCTGGACCCTATCAGAGAAATATTTGGCGTTGAAATATTCAACGAATTCACCCCATGTAACTTGAGTTGGGTCAATAGTAGCTTCAATCGACTCCCACCAGCATCTAGCATCCTTTTCTAACTGGAAAGTAGCTAATAAGACTTTGTCCTGATCCGTGCATTGCATGACACGGAATATACGTTCAATCTCCCGAACCCAATGCTCGGCATCGTCTGGATCGGTCGATCCCATGAACTTCGGGGGATTCATATTCTTGAATGCTTGGTGTAAGCTTCCAGCTCGTGGAGCACCACCTTGTGCTACCTGTTGTAGCACTTGGGTCATCCCTTGAAGGGTACGCTGCATGTTGCGCCATTGAGCACGTTCGGCAGCCATTATCCTACAATTACAATAGCTATGTTAGTATTATATCACTATGATCTTATAAAGGACTCATTGATCATTTAACCCTTGGTTCTACCCACTCTCACTTGGTTAAAGGTTTTGAAACCTATCCTTGGACTTGGGTTTCCTAGGAATTGAATACCTTAGGCTCTGATACCACAAAGACTGTCACGCCCCGAGCGCGGAAGATACCCGGAGATGCGCGACGTGTCTATATCAATCATGTCAATCAGAGTGGTCGTGTATTCGACACAAAGACAGAGATGCGCAAAATAGCAAGATAACCCAATCCTTTATTTCATAATGGATAGACTATTACAAATCCAATACTCTGTTTAATAAAAAGGAAAAGATACATAGTTGACTCAAGAAACTATAGAAAAGACTAGACGACACTTGTAGAAGCTCTATCACTTTCACTCTTGACATTCCCATCCGATTGACTTCCATCGTCGTCGGACTTACCTGAAAAGTACAAAGGGACAAACGGAATGAGCGAACGCTCAGTAGGAAATTATATCTCAAGTACTAGCAAGGGGTTTAAGTAATTACATTTTCATGAATGCAATAAAGCTATGCATGCTCGCATAAAACGACAGGATAGATAGAATGTAGTATCAAGGAAATAAGATGAACTTATCATGAACTTTCAACAAGATAACAAGTTTATTCGAGATATTCAAGCAAGTACATTTAACAAGTCATGTCAAGAACTTTGGCTATCATGTATCAAGCAAGTAAATTACCCTTTTTCGGGCCACGCATTTCATTTCATGTCAAGTACGAGTCAAGTACAAGATGTGTGTGGAATGTCCAATCAAGCAAGTCAAGTACTCGGTATAATGCCAGATACCTTATCATTTTAACTCCCATGGGCACAAGTACTTTCGGGTGCTCCTCCCAGGACCAGATCGGGCCCTATATGCGCAGGCATTTATCATGTGTTTTGACATCCACTCTTGTTTATAGCCAACATAGAATTTCAATAATCAAGCTTGTAGACACGTATGACAACTTTGATAGAATAGAGTCCAAAATATGACAAAGGACATAGAATGGCGATAATAACGGTATAATCACGATATCGATAAAACTAGGTAGAACATGATTCCCTTAACTTGGGTACCATGACAAATCAGTATGGACATTCTTTATATAGAATTGAGGTCCACATGAACAGTATATCAAAGGTAAGATACCCTCATTCTTATCATAGAATTGAGGTTTACAAGAATGACATGATATGGCATGATATCATCATCCCATTAAGAATTTCTTATGATATACTCTTTGTATAATCATAAGGGCCGGTATACCATGTTTCTTTAGATTGACATGGCAAGGATCGTGTAATGGGTTTTTAGGGTACAACCAGCTCAGTCGGCCTTGAGGGAATCCAAGGCTACGAGGAGTCTTACGGAGGTCTCTATGACTAACTCGCTAGTCCAAAGGAACGGAATGTCCAATGGAGAGCTTGTATGTCAATGAGAGTTGAGTGTGATCGATAAATCAACATGAAAACGTGGGACTATACTCACGGAGTGGAGAATAGTGCCGATATATATATATATTATAATATATAAACCATCGGTTAGCAATCAGATGAAAATCAGTTTACAGTAAAATAACGACTTAGGTCAAGTAGTTTCTCAAGTAATTAACTCCTAACAGAAGGGCGTTTACATATGGTCCGTTTTGTAGAATTTTCAATAATTCAATAATTTATCTAAAACGCGCCTTGGGAGGGGGTTCTCAAGAGTTGACGACTACAGTAGCAGGCGTCTCCTTATTTATATATTTGACAGAATATCAATAATTTCATGAATTGTCTAAAACACAGCCCTTAAAAGGGGCGTTACTGTTTAATTCTATTTTCAGAATGTATATATTTCAGGAATTTACAGAAAACGCGCCCTCTGAAGGGGCGTTATTAACATAATTACGCCCTAGTTCAGGGCGTTAGTTTCACAAGTCACGACCTAACTTAGGTCGTTAATTCGTCAAGGGTCATGAACAGTAACGAAGTTATATAATCAAGCAATTTTCCAAGACAGGACAGGTAAACTAGCAGGTAGAGTCATGCATTGTATTAGAATCAGGATTTCAAATATATCATCTTTATAACGTGGGTATTTATTATTTTCATAAAAGTAACGCCTGTGTACAGGGCGTTTATTCTGAAACTGACGACCATTGTTATGGTCGTTACTTTTAAAGTAGCGCCCTATTCAAGGGCGCTTCTTTCAATAATATTCCAACAACGTCCGGGAAACTATAATAAAACTAATACATGATATGCATGATGCTTCTTGTATATATAAATTTAGTTTGGGCTACAAGACTTGAGAAAATCCTACCTTTAAGAGTTGATTTGGAGATGACCGTGAGGGGTTTTTGGCTAGCAGAAGATGATGGCTTTGATGAAGAGGCTTCTACAACAGCTTTCCTATGAGAGAAGAAACTGTATCAGTTTCTTTGAAATCTGATCATCACGTCAAAAGTGAAGAAAAGATCTTTACCAGCTCTCAACGTACGGCCACCGAGCTCCCTTAACCTGTATAGAGAAGAAGATGAAGAATTGTTAATTCTTCATGCAACTGAAGCAGAGAACAAAAAGGGAAATTAAGAAGAACGGTTTGTTCTTCACGTACCTCTGCAGTCGGAGGTATCAAATAGGTTTAGGGTTGTTCGATCAAGGCTTATTTATAAGATTTTGGAAATCCTATTAGGGTTAGTGATTGTGTGGAAGTAATGCTTCCCTAATAGAGTCCTTACCCTAGTAGACACTTACTGGATCAGGTTGATCCTTCCCCTGATAAGCTCTGGGTCGAACGGGTCCGAATGGAATTAAAGCCTTAGGTTAGGGCGTCGATTCTTTAATTAACGACCTAGTTCAGGTCGTTTCTTAAGAAACGTCTTGGATAAGGGCGTTCCTTATTTTTGAAACACGCCCCATATATGGGCGTTTCTTTTACTTGCCTATTTGGTCGTGAGAGTTGACGACCGCACGTGTGGGCGTCCTTTCTTTAGTCACGCCTTTGATAGAGGCGTTTCTTTTTGAATTAACGCCCTAATAAGAGGCGTTATTTTAATTTTGTTTTACTTCATCTAATTAACCCTATTCTTATTATCTGTATTACTACTGTAATATATATATATTTAATTTATTCAAATATTCATTTATCAGGGTTGCTACAGTATGTTTTTGCGTTCTGGGAAAACTGTGAGCATGGCTCACGAGTCTTTTGAGGAGAACCACCCTAGTCGTGGTTTGTCAGCCGACCCGCGAGTCTATGCTATGGACTCGGGTCCTTCTCATGAGCCCTCGCATGAGGTGCAGGTTATTGCCGGGGACACATCCCCACCACAGGATATCTCTTCCTTACTGGGCGTCCTCGCCAACACGGAGCTTACCTCTGAACAGCTCCGGGCCTTCCCGGCCATTCTAAAGGGGAAATCTGTTTCCCCCACGCCCCAGGAATCAACTCTGGCCATCGCACCTCTCCAAGAGTCCGTGCAGGCCATTCCATCTCCTTCATTGGCGCAAGCCATCCAGTCTCCGTTACTTCAAGGACAAGCGAGCCAACAACCACCCTCATTCTAGTTCCCGTCATAATCTCAAACTCCCGTTGTTCCCCACATACCGCTTCAACCGGGGCCGACTGTCGGCGGTCCGGCAGCTCCCTCTCATTCGGGGTTCCCCCCTCAAGTCTCCGGGAGACAGTTTCTCCCCCAGTGGCAAGTACCACCTTCACCTCCAGAGGAGCTCGCCCAATCGCTCCTCAATAGGTTCAATCGCATGGACGAGCAGTTTCAAAATCTGAGAAGAATGGTGGACGTGAAAGCCACCCCGGAGGTTGCTTTGCCAATCCTTCCCGTCATTCATCTTCCTCCCTCCGAAATGCCCACGTACCGTAGATACAATGGCACTGGCAACCCCTTCATTCACCTCAAGGATTTCATGTATGAGTCCTCCTATTGGCAAAACGATCAGAGGTCCCTAGCATACCTCTTTCGGAGATCATTGGATGGTCCCGTGCTAGAGTGGTTCTATTCTTTGGAGCCCCGCGAGGCCGAGAATTTTGAAATAGTCCAGAGAAGGTTCCTGCAGAAATATCGGGATAGGGTCGGTCCCTCACTCTCCATTACCGACCTAGTGGCCTAAAAGATGAAGCCCGACGAGGATTTTGTCTGCTATGCTAATAGATGGAGGTCTCTGGCGGAAAGAATAAGGGATACCCTCTCCGAGCCCGAACATGTGAAGATGATTGTGTCTAATGTAACCCCACAGTTCAGACACGTCCTGGCCATGCATAAACTTACTACAATGGAGGAACTCTATGAAAGGGCCTGGTACATCCAAACCCAGTTAAAAGACTCCCCCATTATGAACATGTTTGAGTTGCCGAAGCCCAAAGTGGTTAGAAAGACAGGCGCTGGTGTCCCGGGCGGAGCCATAGAAGGGGTCGTGACAAATGAGCAAGTGGGTGCGGTCAATAATGCCAACTATGCAGTCAACCCAAGGCCTCCACAAATGCCCCGACTTCCCCTCCAACCAGGTCCTTTCCCTCTTCGTCCTCCACCCCAAAATAATCCACCCCAGGATAATATGCCTCCATTACGTCAACCCCAGCAACAACAACCACAACCTCAGCAACAACAACCACCGCTTTAGTACAACCAAGTTCCACCCCCGGGGAATTATGGTCCCCAACAGCAACAAAGGAGGCTAGTCGGTCCCAAGAGAGCCTACTATCCACCGTTGCCAGAAACTCTGGCGGATATTTTCAACGCCCTCATGGCCTCAAACATACTTGTGCTACCCAAGGAAAGGCCCGTGTGGCCCCCAAATGTTGATACCTCCAAATACTGCGTCTACCACAGGCAGCCAGGACACACAGTAGATTACTGCTTCCATTTCAAAGATTACATCCACGATATGAATGATGAACATCAAATAGATTGGGATGAAATGAGATGATACGTCGCCGCTCTCAAGGCTAGGAGACCTCCTCATAGGCCACAGCAGCAGTTACAACAACAGCAGTTACAACAGCCGCAGCAACCACAACAACAACAGCAGCCTCAGCAGGCCCCACAACAACAGCCCAACATGGGCATAATCCAGAATCCATTACCAGAGCACCAACAGCCCAATCATCAGGTTAACCCCATCTCCTCCTTCCCGGAAGTCGGGAGAGAGCAGGTGTGGCACCCGGAAAGTACCTCCATTCTTTCTACCGCCAATCCTATCATCACGCAACACCCTTGCCTTGCCCAGGTAGCACCTCTCTCTCATCAACCCGCGTCAGTATCGCCTTCACCATTTCCACTACCATTACGCCCTCTCATCCGCACCCCGATCTCCTATCAACCGACACCCTCCACTACACCTTCACACCCTCTCATCTTCTCTCACTCCCCCACTTTACCATCCACCTCTACCACATTTACCCCTACGCCTTCTAAACCCCTTATCATCCGTCAACCATACATAACCCCGTCTTTCTCCACCATATCACCACTAATGCCTTCAAAACCACTCATTACCCATCACCCACCTCAAAATCATTGCCCGCTTCAAGCCCTACCCACTTCTACTTCGTCTCCACCTCCACCTTCCAGACCCCTTATCCTTCATAATCCGTGTGATATCCCCTCTACCTCCACCATGCCTCCACCTAACAAACCCCTCATCAGAATCCCTGCTCCCGTCATCACCCCTGCTTCATCAACCATTCCTCCACCACTACCCCTCAAATCCCTGTTAAAACCCACTGCTACCCCCACAGAGGTACAAAAGCCGCAGGCAATGGTGCTCCGGAGTGGAAGATTTTCCACAGGGTTTTCCCCCACAACAGTCAGAATCCTGAGCAATCTCAGCCAGAGAAGGATGATGGAGAACAACCAGAAAGAGCTATCCCTGGAACACAGTATGATCTATTGAAACACTTGGACAAGACGCCTGCTCGGATCTCCATCCTGGAGCTACTTCAAAGATCCACATCCCACCAGGCGGCCTTGATGGAATATCTTCAAAAAGTCATGGTTAATGAGGACCTCCCCGTGGAGAATATTTCGACCGTCCTGACCTCAACAGACACACAACCGGCCATCATGTTCCACAACTACGAGCTCGCTCCCAAGGAAGCTCGGAAATATGCATTGTGCATTTCAATAAAAATTAATGGGGTATCCATAAACCCGTGTCTTGTGGACACAGGTGCGTCCATAAATGTGATCTCCATGGACACCCTTCAGTTGTGTGGGGTCAACGAGGAACAAATAAGACCTTCCTCGATCACAGTCACGGCTTATGACAATAGCAAAAGACCGCCGTAGGGGATGATTATCCTGAAGGCAGAACTAGGCCCTATGTCAGTTCTCACAGAATGCCATGTCCTCGACATGGACCCCACATTCAAGGCTATACTGGGTCGCCCTTACATCGAAGCCATGGACGCTGTGCCTTCCACCAACCATCAGTGCCTGAAGTTTCCTTACAATGGGAGGATTATTAAAGTGGTCAGTACACCTGTCCTTCACACAGTGGATGCTATCAACACCTCTCTGCCCTCTGTTTGGCCGTCTCATCGGCCCATATTGTCACTACTGGACGTACGTGATCATCTCACGTTCCACTAGCACCAAAGGAGCCGGTCAGGGCAACCGCAACATCATGTCTCCCTTTTCACTCCAAAGGTTGGGAGATTATGAGGAACATCGGCTATCAACAGGGTAAAGGTCTGGGCGCACAGTTACAGGGTAGACTCAAACCGCCAAAGGAAATTAGGCCGAACCGCAGGTTTGGCCTAGGCTTCAAAGGACCGTTCAAGGCGGATTGGAAGCCCCTCACATGGACTCTATCGAACCACTTCAACAGAGGGCCCGTTGTTCAGATGGGAGATTACCCACGAGAAGCATATGGGGGATCACATGCTGTATATTTGGCTGAAAAATGTCCGAGGATCACCAAAAGAGGCAAGATCAAAGATCCGGAATGCGAGTGGGACAAATGGTTCGACATACGGGACATTTCCGTTGCACTGGAAAGGATGTTCTCATCTCCGTAGCTTGAAGGACTACCATTGATCTCCGGAATACCAGAGAATATTACCACTCTTACCAAGGTTCCTAACTATCCTCGTCCTCGCCAGAAGGACCCTATCATCGACGGATCTTCATCCGTCCTCAACATTACCGTCGACGGCTCATTAGCCGCCATCTTCTCCATCCACTCGTCTCAGCCTTTGCTGATATTTTCTTCCTGGGCCAGACAGTTGTCTGATGATCTTCCCAGGTCCCCTTCTTTGCTTACATACCTACGCGGGCTTTTCAACCCGCGCCAGGTCTTCAACCATGATCTGCTCTATGAGCCTCGCAATCCTCTAGCCATAACCACTTTTCTCTCTCCTCTGATCTCTTTTCACTGTTTTGTCATCAAAAATGAAAATGAAAAAAAAAACGTCAATTTTCAAACTCCTCAACAACACATCTTCGTTGAGGAAACCTCCTACATCTCCCACGGGTGCGTCCCGCCCTGCGGACCACCCGTCCAAGGTCCGATGAGCGACCTTTTCTACCCCTCCTCTGAGGGGTCTTCTCCTGTACATTCTACACCATCCTCTTCGTCTTCCTCTTCTTCTGTAAATATTGTCAGTCAATCTAGGAATGATAGGTCAAGGGTAGTACCTAGGAAGAAATCCAAGGGTAGGCAGATCCCTCGTCGATTCCTCCTGGATTTAGCCGCCAGGTGTCAAGCCCTCCTTGCCATCCCCCAATTGTTAGAAAATCCCATCCAGCTACCGAAAATAGAATGTGAGGGCGACGGTGCATTTGATGAAGGGTACAGAGTCTACGAGATCACGGATGAAGAATACCCTACCGAAGATGAGGGTGAGAATATGAGGACGCGGCTGGCGCATATGCTAGTGGAATGAGGAGATTCGACGAGCCGTCAACCGCCGTAGAAGAATCCACCAAAGAAGTCAACTTGGGAACTGAGGAAGACCCTAGGATCATCCTCATAAGTGACAATCTACCACCCTCTGAAGAAAAGGCATTAATTAAAGTTCTCAAGGAATATAAGGACACGTTTGCATGGAGCTACGAGGATATGCCGGGTCTAGATTCAACCTTGGTCGAACACCGTTTAACCTAAAACCAGGGTCCGTCTCGGTAAAACAAAGGTTAAGGCATTTTCACCCTCAGATGGCTTTGAAAATGAAAGAAGAGGTCGATAAGCTCCACAAAGCCAGGTTCATTAGAGTCGTCCTTTATCCTCAATGGGTGGCGAACATTGTCCCTGTCATGAAGAGAGATGGGAAAGTCAGGATTTGCATCGACTTCTGGGACCTTAACCGCGCGTGTCCAAAGGATGATTTTCCCTTACCTCACATTGATGTGTTGATTGATAACACGGCAGGCTACGAAACCCTCTCATTCATGGATGGATTTTCAGGATACAATCAAATTCGTTTGGCAGAAGAGGATCAGGAGAAGACGTCATTCACTACCCCTTGGGGAACATATTGTTACGTGGTCATGCCGTTTGGGTTAAAGAATGCTGGAGCTACTTACCAAAGAGCTATGATGGCCATATTTCATGACATGATGCACATATACCTGGAAGTGTATGTGGATGACTTGTTGGTGAAATCAAGGACCAGGATGGAACATCCAGAAGTTTTGGCTAAGGTCTTGCAGAGGTCAAGGGAGTTCCAATTGAAAATGAACCCGAAGAAGTGTGTGTTTGGTGTGTCGTAGGGTAAATTGCTGGGGTTCATTGTGAGTAAAAGAGGGATCGAGATAGATCCCGACAAAGCTAAGGCTATCAGGGATATGCCGCCTCCCAAGAATTTGAGGGAAGTCCGAGGTTTAATCGGGAGGTTACAGTTTATTCGTCGGTTTGTGTCCCAACATTCACAAAGGTGTATTCCTCTCTACGAGTTAACCAAGTCAGGAGTAGAATTCCACTGGAATTCTAAATGTCAGAAAGCTTTTGAAGGGTTGAAGGAATATCTGGCTAGTCCACCCGTTCTCATTCCACCCAAACCAGAAAAACCTCTGATCCTTTACGTCTCAGTCTTGGATGACTCCGTGGGAGCCGTCCTCGCACAAGCTGATGAAGAAGGCAAGGAACGGGCAACCTATTACTTGTCCAAACTTCTCAATCCCTATGAGCAGAAGTACACCGTTATGGAGAAAACCTGTGCTGCCCTCGTTTGGGTAGTGCAGAAATTGAAGCACTACTTCTTGGCTCATGAGGTCCACTTGATTGCTTGAATGAATCCTATCAAATTCCTTCTGGAGAAATCCGTCCTTACGGATAGGCTAGCACGCTGGCAAAGTTTTCTCTCTCAGTTCGACATCACCTACATCCAGCAAAAGGCGATTAAAGGCTATGCCATAGCCGAAAATCTTGCTCACCATCCTCTTCCCAAGTTTGATCCCATCCAATCAGAGTTTCCAGATGAGGAACTAATGTCCGTCAACCAATCAGATGAGCCAATGTGGACGCTATATTTTGATGGAGCTCTGAATTCTCAAGGGAGAGGAATCGGCGTCGCCCTCCTGTCGCCTGAAGGCCTCACATTCCCATTGGCATACCAGCTCAAATTTCCAGTTACCAACAATATAGCCGAATATGAAGCTCTTCTAGCTGGCCTAGAACTCGCTCATTCTTTTCGTATCACTGAGTTGTGAGTCGTAGGTGATAGTCAACTCATCCTTCGCCAGGTGCTCACTAAATATCACACTCGCGATCCCAAACTCAAGCCATACCAAGAACTCACTGCTGCCTTTGCCAAACTGTTCACCAAACTGATCTTTATTCATGTCCCTCGTCATCAGAATATTCTCGCCGATGCCCTCGCCTCGTTGGCATCATCCATAAGGTTCCCTCTAGGAAGATGGTTTAAGTCCATTTCCATCTACAAACTTCACGCCCCTGCAATCGATGATGCTTCCTACGTAAATATCAAAGACAAGATAGCAAGGAAGATCCTGTAGGAAGATATCCTTGAGAAGAGGGAAATCATGTTGGCAAAGGTCGAAGAAGAACTGGCTGATGAAGAGAAACCATGGTTCTATGAAATCGTCAAATACTGCCAAGATCAGTCTTATCCTGAAGGGGCCACCACAGAGGACAAGAAAGCCATAAGAAGGGTGGCTCAGAAATACACATTGGTTGGAGGTCTACTCTATAGGAGGAGCCTTACTGGTATTCTGTTAAGATGTCTTGGTGACGATGAGGTTTGGAAATGTGTAGAGGAGACGCACTCGGGTGTGTGTGGTGGCCACGTGAATAGTCAGATGCTCGCCAAGAAGATCATTCGCCAAGGCTTTTATTAGCCCACTATGGAAGAGGATTGTGCTGTCTATGTCCATAGGTGTGTCAAGTGTCAACTTCACGCCGATAAAGTCCATTCACCATCTTCCTCACTTCATCCAATATCCTCCCCGTGGACTTTCTCCATGTGGACATTCGACATCATTGGTCCCCTAGGTGATCCCAATTCTCTCACCAAGCAGAAATCTTTCATCCTTACTGCGACGGAATACTTCACCAAATGGGCCAAAGCTGAAGCTTACACGGAAATCAAGACGTCAACAGTCTGCAAGTTCATCATGAAGAACATCCTCGCCAGATTCGGCGTCCCAAGCACAATCGTCACCGACAATGGGCCATAGTTCATTTCTCAGGACCTATGCAACCTCTGCAAAAGGTACGCAATTGCATTGCATCATTCATCGCCTTATTACCCACAAGGTAATGGCCAAGCGGAGGCCACCAATAAAACATTGCTCAAAATCATCAAAAAAATCTGCGAGTCTAGTAAGTTTTCAGACTGGCCAGAAAAACTTATCGAAGCCCTATGGGCCTATCGCACTTCAATCCGTACCCCCACCGGGCAGACTCCATTTTCCCTTACTTATGGTATGGAAGCGGTAGTCCCGTACGAGACTCTGATCCCTTCTCTCAGAGTATAATTGGACGAGGAATTTCCCCTCGACGATCGTCGTAATTCACTCCTCGCCCAGTTGGAACTCTTGGATGAGAAGCGGCTGGCCGCTGCCGAACACGCGCGTGTGTATCAAAATAGACTCGCTCGCTTTTACCAAAAGAAAGTCGTTGAGAGAAAATTCAAAGTCGGTGAGATGGTCGTAAAAAGAATTTTTGTCAAACCTGGAGGTCCGCGTTCTAAGCTCCAACCCAATTGGGAAGGACCATTTGTAATTCAAGCCGTGTACCCTGGCAACGCCTACAAGCTAGTCAACGCCGAAGGGACCGAGTTATCCCACCCTTGGAATGGGCTTTATCTTAAGAAATACTACCCTTAGCATAAAACAAAAAAAGATGAAAAGATAGAAAACATCAAAAACAAAGAAATACCGAAAACCACTAAAAATATGAAAAATTTAAAATGCCGATGCCTGGTGGTCACCATGTTGTCAAGTCACTGCATCTAACCTTCATGTTAGGATAGGGCCCATTAAGGCTTGGTAGGCACCGGGTCTTGGTTTGCCAAAACCGTGGAGATCCCTGTCCGGACACGTCGGCCTATGCTCGCTCGAAGGAAGCTAACATGTGCTCACTTATGTATTTTATTCAAAAAAAAAAAGTCGATAGCATCACCTACGGTGGGGCCCCACCCAGAAGATCTCCGGAAGCTGTAATCTTTATTCTTTTCTCTTCGACAAAATGAGACAGTCGGCGCCCTTAAAACGCTGAGCATGAGAAACCGAAACTCAAACCCCAAAGGCAAGAGTAGGATCCATTTCCTCGAGCATCGATCAGAGCACGAGAAGAGGGCAGTGTCCTCGTAGGCATACGAAAAGGGAGCCCACAAACGTCAAACGACTATATCTCTCTCACAAAAAGAAAAACAAAATCAAAATCAAGAGAAAAGCCTGGTCGTGACCGTGCCTGTTGCGATAAACGGAACCCCTCAAAGCAAAAGTCTGAATCCACAAAAGGGGCCGTGGAATGTAAATGCTCGAGATTTGGTCCGAAGTTGTCCGAAAGGAAAGAGTTAATGTGCCCTTATTCGTTCACCGGGTTAACGGTTTTGCCGATCCTCTCAGGAGGTTTATCCCCCACGCTCTTCCTTCTTCCTTTGAAGATGAAAGCTAGATGGAGTTTCTAAAGGGCGAAACCCGCAAAGGTCTGCGACCTTATTTTAATATACACATATGGTTGTCTACTTTGAAAAGCAAAAGCTATCGCTGCGAAGGAGTCTCTGTGTTTCTGGCTGGTCAAGACCCATGTTTACCGCCTTGATGTCTTCTTGCTTAACCTTGGGCTTAGGCCAATGCAAGCGCGTCACCTATGGGTGCAACGGCATCTGATTCCGGGTCAGCGTCGCGCTGTTGGTCGTTAGGGTTCCAGGGTGTTCCATCACATACCATCTAGAGTCGTAAGGAAATAGACCCGGGTCGGGCAAATCATTTACCTCAAACACCTTTTGGGTGAATCCCTGTGGTCGGAAGCGACTGTGAGTCTAAGCATGGCATGACGGTATTGTCATCAGGGTAAGTCTTAGCCGGCGGGATCATCATTCAAGGGGTCTAGAGGCCCAAATCAACCTAGATGTGCACTTAGGATACTTGGGAGGTTAGTAAGAAACCCCTATTCTCATATAGGTTGGGTACCATTTGGGTGTTTGCCAGGCGTTAGCAACAAAAATTTTATGATAAAAGCAACAACAACAAAATGGAAAAGCGAAAGTGTACATATTTGTAAAACAAAAAAAATCTTTTTTTATAAAACAAAAAAATGCCGAATATAAAAACAAAAACAAATCAACTCTTGCATGATTACATTTTGCATGCAGCATCTCACTATTAATATCGCTTGCATTCGTGTGCTTGCTTGTCGCATTCATCATCACCACATCTTTCTCTTGCCTTCGTTAATAAAGGCTTGGCCCCTTGACCAGTTATCAAGGACAGTCAATGTGACCATTTGTTTATTGAGCAAGGGGCCAAGTCAGAACAGAAATTCTGATTTGTTTGTTTCAGTGATGTGTGCAGGGATTCAAGCAATAGAAGCAAAGGTGAAAACCAAACAAACTGAACCTTTTCTTTTATTCCAAAAACCAAAAAATTTACATCAAGTTCCGCCCTCTCTCTCTGCATTACTCGTCCCACTACTCTCCGGGCAAAACGCTCTCAAAGGTGCTACCCAACTACGAAAAGCGGTACTCCTACCGCTCTGTACTCCCCTTCCTATTCCCACACCCCGACGTTGATCCACGGAAGCAGCAGAGAAGCTACCAACACAAAAGCCACGCTCTCGTGCTCTTCGATAGCGCTCCTCACCATCTCTGAGCCACTGTTCAGCAAGACCAAGGCTGGTTCAGAGTTCGAACAACTGGGCCTCCATGGCCCTTTGTTCCTCCCTTTCAGTCAATCTGTTGGCTCTTTCTCTCTCTGTGTCTATTTCTCTCTCTGCACGTTCTCTCTCACGGTCTTCCCTCTCCGACTGGAGAATGATCCTCAGTTCCACGGCATCCCTAGAGGAGTCGTCATCAGGACGACGCCGCAGTTCCCTCTCCAGTTCTGCTATCCCAGCCTCCCTCTGCGCAGCTTGGGCAAGCACGTCTTCCGTCTCCTTTTCCTGCCAGATGTACCATCTCAAGATACGCGGCAAGGCATAAACAAGGAGAACTCAACACTGAGACTCTTACCTGTATAGAGAGCATCCCTTCTGCCTCCGCGGCACGCTGCGTGGCACGAGCAAGTTGCTCGTGAAGCAAATCGAGTTCTGAGGTAGGAATCCATAAGCTGGAAGAGACACCGCCTACTCCCATCGCTGAGGAAGCCGCGTCAATCTGGGCATGCTATAACCACATGAGTTAGCAGCCAACACCTGGAATCTAGGGTTTCAATTAGGAACGCGCACTATACACCTACCGAAGCACTCAAGGCTTCACGGGCATCGCCCAATTGTTGCTCCATCTCTGCCAAGCGAGTTCATAAAGTCACTATTATGGCATCCCGGACATCCTGCAGCCATACGAGTCAGCATTTTCACCAGAAAACCAAAAAAAAGGAGAAAGAAGAAAAGAGAAAAAGGGGAGACCTACCTCCGCAAGTCCCCGGGGTTGGAACCGCTCTGCGTACCTTGTCTTGTATAGACGCATGTAATCCTCGCTATCCCGTGCCTGCGATTCCATGATTATACCACCCCGTTGCCAGTCTTCGTACTGTTCGGTGAATCGCACACGCCAGTCAATGCAGGTCGCCGGTCCTCGCGTCTCTCTCCCAACCCGAGGTGGCGCAGCTGAATCCACCCATTCTTGAGCCAGTCCCAAAGTCCTCATAACCAATCATAGCCGAAGCGGCTCGATTTCATTCAGGCAGTGCATCCACAATTCCTGTCCGAACCGGGCACGACTTGCTAGAACCCACGGCTGGTTGGCATCGACCATGTCTGAGTAGGGTCTCCAGTTTACCATCGCTGCAGGGAACTCCTGTAGCTCCCACCTTAGCACCATCAGTTGGTAGGTTAGGGGTGCCGCACTCATGATGGGTTCCCACCGCCTGGCTAGCGGCACCATCGCGGGTCGCCAATGCCGAGCTCTCCCCATGGGGAGGTAATAATAGCTCCACAGCTGCTCGGCACAGGTCATCAGTACCTTGCAAAAACACAAAAAAAAATACAAAACCAAAAATACCTGGATGAATGGTGTGAAATCACTCATAGTCATCTCGCGATCCACTTCTTGGAACAGGCCTGCAAACAAGTGTGCCAGCATGGCAGCTCCCCAGGTATAGTATCCTACTCTTTCAAGGTCTGATAGCAGCTCCAGGAAGCGACATTGGATACCGTCCCCTTTCGAGCTCAGTACCAATCTCCCCAAAAGGAAGAGGAGAAATCTCCTCAAATCTATGTTGCATTTTTCCCAGTTGCCGAAATCTGTGCAGTACAGGGCACGACATCCTATTTCTATCCTTTCCATGAACTCTTCTGAGGATTCATCGTCTCGCCGATGAGTGTCGGTGAGCCCTAATGCATCCATGAGGGACGCCCTAGCTACCGACCTATTTTTCCGACCATCTAGGTCCAAACCCAGTAGCTTCCGAGCACCTTCTCGGTAATCCGCATAAGTGACCCCGGTCACTGCCTCGCCCTCCACCTTCAGGCTTGTGACCCAGACCACATCCTCCAAGCTGGGCACCATGTGCCCCCAGGGCATCAGGAATGCCCGACTCACTGGGTCCCATCTCTCACACAAGGCTTGGATCAGGACCAAGTCGAGCTGGATCGGCTCGATCCGAAGAAAGGCACCAAATCCCATCATGTCTAGCCTGGCCTTCTGAAAATCCGGGAGACCCCTGTATGCGGCCACTGCTAACTCCCATGAAATGAGTGATTTCATCACACTCTGTGCGTGCATAAGAAATGGAGAAGGGTGTCATCAAGAGGAAGGAAGATAGAATGAGAAAAGAGCAGGAAAGCTCAGCTTACGAGTTGTGATTGGGCCCTTTCGCTGAAGTGCCCTTTGAGGTCCGAAAGCCTCCTGGAACTACTACCACTGGACCTGCTTCTCTTCGAGGAGTGGGAAGATTCGCCCTCCATCCAACTCTCGGAATTTTGAACTCCTCCTCTCCCGTGAGAACTTGTGCTCCTCGAGTTAGCTCTCGATATACCTGGGAGGATAAAAGGGACAAGAATTTATAGAAATGGAAGGAGTGCAGGCCAAGATTACCTCCATCACCTTTAATGATAGCCCTCGCGATGGGGCACCTACCATGCGGTCCCGTATGTCACTTCACTGCTCGCACAGGGTGATTGATTGGACGAAGAATATGACGACTAGCCCCCTATGTTGTCTAGGGATACCCTATCATGTTTTGGAGGACGTCCGTAAAATTTGACACAACATCCGGGAAAAGGGACTAGGGCCGGCATTATTGACTTCGACGGCAGATTCCCGTGGAAAATGGTCACAACAAGATGCGATTCTCCGCTTGGGGTGGAGTTTCGACAGACCCATCACATGGGAACAGTGCAAAGGAGAAGAAGTGTAGGGAAGAAGGAACACACAAGAGAACAAACAAGCAGCAGAAAATCAAATCACTCCATTCATAATTCTACATAAGCTGTCATAAACACTACAATCATAGAGATGAGGCGGGTCCACTGGCTCGCCAACTCGTGCCATTATCTGCATGCTCGTCCCTCTAGACGTCCCTCTCCTCTCCCCTGAGGTGAGGGTCCCTCAGAAGCCTCCTGGATCCCCGTGCAGTAGCACCCGCCTCACCTCGTGGTGCCGACTCCACAGCAATGACTCGCTGCTCCTCCCCTGGCGTGGCGAAGAAGCCACTAGCGGCAAAGCGACCAGACTGGCGCAGTCGCTCCCCGAACTCTCGCGCTCTCTCGTAGCGCCTCTCCATCCCTCCTCGCCTCTGCACGACGGCCTGAAGGCCCAGGTGGAGCTCCCTCACTTGGGCCTCTAAGGCCCTCCTCTCGGTCTGATCCCGCTGATGCTCGGCCCTTCTCTCGACTCTCTCTCTCTCTCTACCTCTCTCCTCGTCATCTGCAGAAGAACCCTTAACTCCATGATGTCTGGAGAAGGTCTCTCCTCACCGCGATGTCACAGCTCTGCTACAGTCGCCACCCAGGCATCATGCTCCTCTTCGCCCGGGCAGCCCGAGACACCGCACCGGCAAGTTGCTCCCAGAGGGAGGCAATCTCAAGAAAAGGGGCTGAGGAACTAGAAGATGCGCCGCCAGCCACTCCCACCATCACTTTCTGCTGGGCACGCTGGAACGAACAAACAACAGCCGTCAGCTAAGCTCCACATTTAAAAATAGAAAATGCAGCACTTAGCTAACCAGGAGCGATAGTTCCTGTTGAGTGGCGGCCAGTTGCCGCCTGACCTCGGCTAATTGGGCATGCGACCCGTTGACGTCGTGCGTATCTCCGGCTCGAGGAAGACCCACGTAACTCTCTCTCTCTCTGTTGCCGCAGGAAGTCGGCACTATCCTGCACCAGTACGCCCCCTTGCTGTCCAGGGAGACATATGCGCCAATCCTCGAGCTTCGCCTTGCCGCGACTCTCCTTCCTGACACGGCTCGGTTCATCTGCACTCGCCCATTCATCGGCCAAACCTGGGGTCTCAGCCATGTCCTGCATCAAGAAAGAAGGGCCTCGCGTCATAACAAGAATGCGTCTCCTGTCAAGGACACGTCCATCATTTGAGTGCAATACTCGCCGAAACCTTTTCCCCCCACGGCTCGCTTCAAAACTCAAAATGGATCAAAGGAGAAGATCCGAGGACCTACCAGGCCTTGTTCACCTCCCTCCGCGACATCGGGCCCCTCGGGTCCCTCGGATGCCCGAAGCGGCCCTTCCTCCTCCATGGACGCCGTTCCGTGCTCTTGAGGAGTCCCTCGTCCCTCTCCACCTTCACCATGGTCCGACCCACCGAACTCCATCGATCGAGGGGAAGAAGACGAAGACGGGAGAGCGAGTTTCGGCGGAAGGCGGGCTCGTTTGCGGGTAAGGCACGGGAGAAGAAAGGTCGCCCGGCGCTTTAAATTTGAATTCGAGGGTTAAGACGCGTCCTCGCACCTGGACGCGCCCAAAAAAAAGCAACAGAATCCCTCCGTGCAAAGTAGTTCCCTTCTGTCCAGGGCAAAAGTCTCGTAAGGCATGCCTCGAAATAACTTGGTGCAAGAGAAGAAGTGTAGGAAAGGAGAGGCACTACAGTGGTCAGTCGTCAGAGTTTTGTCTAGACCCCCTTGTACTGTGGTGTGATTCTATTATAAATCTGCTACTTTCTGATGTTACTGACCTATGCTGGTCTGTGCAGGTTTTACTAACGGACGTCTTTGTCCTATCTCCTGTCCCACCATGTCATGCATCGTAGTATATGATACCTACGCTACTAGAACATGTCAAGGACCTCGCGGCCCGAACGAATCTGGGATTTGAGTTCCCCTTCAACAAAAATAGTGATGATCCCGGAAGAATTTGGGTTGTACGGATAGGCCGTTAACTTGTGGTAGCATGGGGACGACGGTTCCATTCAGTGAGTTGGTGCGCGGATAAACGGGCCCCAGCCCAGTATCAGCTCACCGGATCGGTATCCTGACCCATTCTTAACGAGTTGACAATATTATCCTTGGCTAGTTTTTATTTTAGTTTGTTTTAAATTTTTCTTTAAACCCAGCATGCATTCATATAGGACTCTGAATTTATTGCGGAAGATCATTCGAGTGATTCTATTGTGAAAGCCGTTGTGCTCCAATTCTTACAAATATGAGATATTCCATTCCGAATGAAATACTGAGTTTCCTTGAAGCGGCCCTACGCTGCTCTTCCAAAGGAGACGCTTGTTTGGACAGACCCTCAGATATTCCTTTGCTTTGTTTGACCCACCTTGGCCACAGCACTTCCACATTGGCTGGTAACAACTCCCAAAGGTGAAACCTGCAGGTTTATGACCCAGGTACTTCCACACCGAGAAGTTGGTCTCCTTTATTTTCGCGCCTGAGTGCACATCTCACCCTCCCTTATTTTAACCATGTCCAAGCAATCGTCAAAATTTGAAAGTCCATCTTCAAGGTCGCCTCACTGAAACTCCAGGAAAAATTCCAAACAGTAATTTTAAAAGCGTGTCTCATCACACCTTGGCATCAACCTATCAGTCCATTCCCACTCCATTTCACTCCACTTCGATACCATTCCATTACGTGTCACTCCCTTGCAAAGCAGACGCCAAGGCAGGGCAACTGTAGACACGTCGTTCTTGACATTACCGTGAGTAAATCTCATATTACACTATGATACCCCAAGGCGGCCTTCACATTTTTAATTACTCTGGTGATTTCCTATTTTTATGAATTTTTTTACATTTTTTTTGAATTTTTCTGTGAAAAATCATGGAAGTGTCCAGGCGCCTGGACGCCTCCATCAATGACCAAAAAATAAAAAAAATCAAAAACATGGAGGCGTCCACTTGCCTGGACGCCTCCATCAATGCAAAAATAATAAAATTAATATCAATAATAATAAAAAAATAAAACAAAAATCAAATAAAAATAATATATTTATGGAGGCATCCAGGACCCTGGACGCCTCCATCACCTTGCTCACGGGGCCCCGCCCACCGATCGTCGGTTTGCCGTGTGTGAAAAACGTCAATTGTGGAAACATCCAGACAACTGGACGTGCCCATTTCTGAATCACGAGACGCCGCTCACAAAACCACGCATTGTGCCAAACTGCGTGCGGCTTTCGGTGGAGTTCGGTGGACCTTATTGAGGCGTCCGGGACCTTGGACGCCTCCATGAAAATATTCATAAAAAATGAATAAAAATATAATAAAAAATTACTTCGGTCCTGATGGAGGTGTCCAGGGTCCTGGACGCCTCCACCCTCCGGAGCCCTATAAATAGAGGCCCACCCCCTCAGTTCTGAAAGAGCTTCGAAGAGATCCGATAGGCTGCCGGAGCCCAGAGGCTACCGGAGTCATTCCTAACCCGTGGGGTCTTTTGTAGGTGGAGGTTTAGCCGGCTTCTCGGGTGCCCACACTCGCGAGAGAAAGGTCATCTTCATCCACCGCGCTTTCACGTCGTCCCTACGCTGCCGGAGCTCTGCCAGATTTCACCATCGGCACATCCAATAAGCCAATCCTTTCCTTTCCTTCGTAGTTCTTTTGCATTCATCATCTCGCATCCTCTATCCCCCTTCATAAGGGCGCCTCTTCTTATATACTTCTTGCATCCATCATCTCATTTTCCTCCTACTCGAGTCCGAGAGGGGTTTAAAACCACACCAACCAGGTGTGTGTCCTGCCGCGATTTTGTTATTTTCATCACAAGGGATTGATACTACACTACCATTTTCTAATTCTGTTTATCTATTGTCTGTTGTTTTGCAAGGGTAACTAAAGAAAGCCCTCTCCGTCGGCAGGCCGAAAGGGGAGGAAGAAGCAACCTGCCATCTCCCGCTCTTGAGGTAGGCGCGATCACTTTCTTTATTTTTGGGTCTTTTGGCTCCTGGCGATCACATCATGTTCTCGAGGCCGCGACGAGTCACATCCCCAATGGCCGTTTAAATTCCCGTTCTTATATTCTCTTTATATTCTGTTATATTCTTATCTGCTCATATTCTCGAGGCCGCGGCGAGTCACTTCCCCAATGGCCGTTTAAATTTCCGTTCTTATATTCTCTTTATATTCTGTTATATTCTTATCTGCTCATGTTCTCGAGGCCGCGGCGAGTCACTTCCCCAATGGCCGTTTAAATTCCCGTTCTTATATTCTCTTTATATTTTGTTATATTCTTATCTATTCATATTCTCGAGGCCGCAGCGAGTCACTTCCCCAATGGCCGTTTAAATTCCCGTTCTTTATATTCTCCTTATATTCTGTTATATTCTTATCTGCTCATATTCTCGAGGCCGCGGCGAGTCACTTCCCCAATGGCCGTTTTAATTCTTGCTATTTGATTTCTGCACCATTCCCGTCCCCCCGAGGCCGCGGCGAGTCACTTCCCGCTATGGCCGTTTAACCCCCATATCTTGCTATATTACATTTGTCCCGCTCGCCCCGCCGGAGCAATCTCCCGTGGTGACCCCTTCTCTTTTCTCTTATTTCTATGTTGTAGCAAACAAAAGGAGCCCGCGCGCTCCGCCTCTTCTTCGCTCCTCGAACCGCGTGACATCGCTCACAGCCTCGAACCGCGTGACGTCGTTCACACACGCCGCTCTGAATGACATTACAAAGATGGAGAAAGATTGGAAGGATAGGAGAGACGGCTACGGCGTCGACAGTGCGAGCAATCAAGAGCCGGCGGGTTTCAACGTTCAAGTGGACGCCGTCCATCCTCCACCCATTCACCCAATTCACGCATATGGCCCTCCACCTCCACATACACAATACCATTACATTCCACCACCCTCATACACGCCTTCACTACGGTGTCCACTTGAACCTGCTAATGAAGAACCGGCGATTGAAGAATTTGAGGCGGCATACGACGAAGCTCTGCAAGCACCCCTACCGAGTTTCCTTCGCTTCCCTCTCCCTTCGCTACCACTTGATGAACCCCTAGCTCAGGACGAAGCCACCATCCCCAATCTAACCCCTGTTTCTAAGACTTACTGGTGTTACGATGATGGGTTGATACTTCGATCACCCACACTGACACATCATGAGTCACCTTCTATCCCTAACACCGTTCGCCACATGCGGCGTTTCCTCCTCACTAAACCCCCTTCTTTTATACCTCCCACTATGCCATCAACCTTCATAACACCAGCCTCCGTCGAGCCTTCCACCAAACTTCCGTCAACTCCACCATCAACCTTCACAACACCGGCATCCAGCAAACCCACCACCGAACCTTCCTCAACTAACCTCCCATTACCGCCACCTCGGCCCTCCATTATACCTTTAACCCGTAACCTAGCCACCTCTATTCCACCACTTAACCCTCCATCTTAACCCATGGCTAATCCTGAGCAGGATCCATCCCTTTTTGCACTCGAGCCAACCCTGACTGCTTCCGAGCAAAAGGGGAAGCTCGACGTGTTTGAACCTTCGCTTCCTCTCACCCTTTCTCCAACACCTTCTATTATACCTCCACCATCCATGGAACCTTCTGCCTCTGCTTCACCCCCCTTTACTACTCAGAACGGGCGTCCTTCTGTAAGTACTTGTGCCGGAGATGATCAAGAGCCAGGAAAGAAAGATTTGGCCACAGCCATGCTGTTCAAGATGCAAGAGTTTATTTGTCGGATGCCAATCCGAGTTGTTGTGCCAAGCATGGTCGAAGAGGCCAAGTCCCCGCCGCTGCTCGCCAGAAGAGAATGCCAAGCGTTGATGCCGTATAAGTCTATGTCCAAGGGCCGGAGGGGGCACCCCTTGTTCCGATCCTTCAATCTGGAACCTTCTCTTTCATACAAGGGACGAATGCCCGCTTTGTTCAACACTTTTCAAACACCACAATCCTTAAATATGACAATGCTTCATGCTCTAATTTCTCAATTCTCTCACATTGTCACTCTTCACCCTCCAAGGGAGTTGGCAGTGATTGTTAAAGCTTCATCACAGACTTTGATTTTATCCGGTTGTACACTTTTGTTACCGTGGAGGGGCAGACATGCTTCCGCTAAGGGGCCTTCCACCTTCTATTCAACTTCACCCACATTCACATCTATCATCGATTTTTCATGGGCCACTCCACAGGCAAAGAGGAGGATCTCATCCTCTCATCCCTCGTATTCTTCACATTCTTTGCATTTCATGCATTCATCGCATCTGTTGCATTGCATTCGCATACATTTGCACTTCTTCTTTCCCGGGTTTCAAAACCCGTATCTTCCCCGCCTTCTAGAACCTCCGGATCCTTCATCCTCTTCTAATCCACTCTCCCCGAGGCATCGCATCCCCTTTCCTGCTATTTCCCTAGAACCTCCAGGTGTTTTATCCCTCCTTTTAGGGCATGACGCCCTTTCTGATTTCACTCCTCCGGAACCTCCGGATCCTTCACCCCTCTCTTTATCCCTTTGGCATCGCGCCCCTTTCCGTCTTCTTCCTCCGGAACCTTCGGATCTTTATCTTCTCCTTGGGCATCGCGTCCCATGGTATCTTTCCCCTCTGGAACCGCCGGACTCTCTTTCCTTCCTCCCAGGGCATCACTCCCTTTTCTATCTTCCTCCTCCGGAACCTCCGGATTCTCCATCTTATTCTCTCTATCTTCTTTTGGGGCATCCCAACCCTTCTGATTCCATTCCTCCGGAACCTCCGGACCCTCCATCCTTCCTCCGTTTCATCTTCCTGCTTCTCTGGGATATCACGTCCTTTGTCCTATTTTTCCTTTTTCATCATCTTTTTGCATATTTCTTCCCAGGGCATTGCGTCCCTCGAGATTCTTCTCCTCTGGATCCTCTGGAATCCTCCTATCAGGATTCTCCTCCTCTACTTCCGGACCCTCCGGATCCGCCTCTTTCCATCTATCAATTTTTTCTTCTAATTCCTCTTGATCCCGGGTCCGACCCAACTTCTTCCACATCCACTGCTTTGGGCATCTGCCCTTTCTCCCACTACTTCCGAGGCTTTAGTCCTCACCTCTCTTCTTGATATTTCACTCCTTCTGTAGACCTTTCATGTAATCAGGGTCTCCGCGCCTTAGCAAGGGAGTTCTAGCCTTTGCCTCTCTTCTTTTTCTCCTTATTCGTCTGAGTCTGGTCTGAGCACCACTCCTTCTTGTTAAGCCACTTTCAAATCCTTTGCTTCCACTCCTTTTATTCGCCAAAAGAGGACTATCCCACGATGATCAACCTCGCCTCTGATAGCTGCTTCTACAAAGGTTGCAAGGTAATATGTTGACGTAAGTAAATACTTTTATGATATCATTGCTTCACGCATGATTTTCAAAATGAAGTGCTTCTTAACAAGATTAAGAGTGGTAGTTAAGACCTTTATCCTAGGTCGTATCTTTATCTTTACTAAATCATTGTCAAAAAAGTCTTTAGGCTTGCTATGCAGCACCTTTGGTTAATAAGAACCCCGCGCTGGGAATTCAACATTCTCTCCCCGCTTGTTAAGAGCAACCCTTAGCTGGGTACCGCACACACTTCACGGCGTCCTTAGCCGACTCCTTTGGTTAAACACCGTTGCTACTTTGGCCATGTCATGAGTATATCTGAAAGTCTTTTCTCTTCTTTACTCGGCCGAATGCAGGTGCAAGAGGTTGACGGATGTGATGACCAACCTAAGTAATCCCCAATACGAGAGAAGTCTCAAATAGGGGCAGTCTTGACCGAAACTAAAATCAAATTTCATGATACATCTAACCAAAAGGGCTATTATGAAAATCAAGTCAAAATTTCGATAAATGCAAAAGTATGAATTGTGGCATGACAAGAGTGGCAAAGTCCCCGCAGGGAAAACCCTGGTCGTATACATGTCAAGGGTCTAAAAATCAAAGGCGCAAAGCTCCGGCACAACAGATTATCTCTTTGAGGGGAAATACCTTGGAAGGAATTCAAGTCCCAACATCTCTCATCCTGCATAAAGCTTATCCTCAATTATTCTTCTCTCCTCCCTCTAAGACCGAATGATTCTCAGGTATGGCCTTGGTAGGGGCACCATTAATCAAGGGCAGTCGGTTATCGGGCGCCACCTTTAAATGCACATGTGAGAGACGTCACGCGGTTCGGGGAAGAGCGGAGAAGACGCGGAGCGCGCGCGGGCTCCTCTTTTTTGTTTGGTGTTTGTTTGCTGCAACACAGAAATAAGAGAAGAGAGAGAAGGGGCCACCACGGGAGATTGCTCCGGCGGGGCGAGCGGGACAAGTGTGATATAGCAAGATATGGGGATTAAACGGCCATAGCGGGAAGTGACTCGCCGCAGCCTCGGGGGGACGAGAATGGTGCAAAAATTAAATAACAAGAATTGAAACGACCATTGGGGAAGTGACTCGCCACGGCCTCGAGAATATGAGCAGATAATAAGATGACAGAATATAAAGAGAATACAAAGAGCGGAAATTTAAACGGCCATTGGGGAAGTGACTCGCCGCGGCCTCGAGAACATAAACAGATAAGAATATAACGTATAAGAACGTGAATTTAAACGGCCATTGGGGAAGTGACTCACCGCGGCCTCGAGAATATGAGCAGAATATAAAAGAATATAAAGAGGATATAAGAACGAAAATTTAAACGGCCATTGGGGAAGTGACTCGCCGCGGCCTCGAAAATAAGATGTGATCGCCAGTGTCACGCCCCGAGCGCGGAAGATACCCGGAGACGCGTGACGAGTTTATATCAATCATGTCAATCAGAGTGGTCGTGTATTCGACACAAAGACAGAGATGCGCAAAATAGCAAGATAACCCAATCCTTTATTTCATAATGGATAGACTATTACAAATCCAATACTCTGTTTAATAAAAAGGAAAAGAATACATATTTGACTCAAGAAACTAAAGAAAAGACTAGATGACACTTGAGCAGCTCTATCACTTTCACTCTTGACCATTCCCATCCGATTGACTTCCATCGTCATCGGACTTACCTGAAAAGTAAAAAGGGACAAACGGAATGAGCGAACGCTCAGTAGGAAATTATATCTCAAGTACTAGCAAGGGGTTTAAGTAATTACATCTTTCGTGAATGCAATAAAGCTATGCATGCTCGCATAAAACGACAAGATAGAGAGAATGTAATATCAAGGAAATAAGATGAACTTAATCATGAACTTTCAACAAGATAACAAGTTTATTCAAGATATTCAAGCAAGTACGTTTAACAAGTCATGTCAAGAACTTTGGCTATCATGTATCAAGCAAGTAATTTACCCTTTTTTGGGCCACGCATTTCATTTCATGTCAAGTACGATTCAAGTACAAGATGTGTGTGGAATGCCCAATCAAGCAAGTCAAGTACTCGGTATAATGCCAGATACCTTATCATTTTAACTCCCATGGGCACAAGTACTTTCGGGTGCTCCTCCCAGGACCAGATCGGGCCCTATATGCGCAGGCATTTATCATGTGTTTTGACATCCACTCTTGTTTATAGCCAATATAGAATTTCAATAATCAAGCTTGTAGACACGTATGACAACTTTGATAGAATAGAGTCCAAAATATGACAAAGGACATAGAATGGCGATAATAACGGTATAATCACGATGTCGATAAAACTAGGAAGAATATGGTTCCCTTAACTTGGGTGCCATGACAAATCATTATGGGCATTCTTTATATAGAATTGAGGTCCACATGAATAGTATATCAAAGGTAAGATACCCTCATTCTTATAATAGAATTGAGGTTTACAAGAATTACATGATATGGCATGATATCATCATCCCATTAAGAATTTCTTATGATATACTCTCTGTATAATCATGAGGGCCGGTATCCCATGTTTCTTTAGAGTGACATGGCATCAATGGTGTAATGGGTTTTTAGGGTACAACCAGCTCAGTCGTCCTTGAGGGAATCCAAGGCTACGAGGAGTCTTACGGAGGTCTCTATGACTAACTCGCTAGTCCAAAGGAACGGAATGTCCAATGGAGAGCTTGTATGTCAATGAGAATTGAGTGTGATCGATAAAATAATCGTGAAACGTGGGACTATACTCACGGAGTGGAGATATAGTGCCGATATATGTATATAATATATTGAAACCATCGGTTAACAGTAACGAGTTAAAAACAGTTTACAGTAAAATAACGACTTATGTAAAGTCGTTTCTCAAGTAATTAACGCCTAACAGAAGGGCGTTTATCTATTTTCCATTTTTGCAAAATTTTAATATTTCAGTAATTTGTCAGAAACGCGCCTTGGTCTGGGGCGTTTCTTTACAATGAGACGACTACAGTAGCAGGCGTCCTTTTATTTACAATATTTGACAGAATATAAAGAATTTTAGGAATTATCAAAAACGCGCCCAGGGCAGGGGCGTTACTCTCAGATTCTTATTTTTACAGAATATGTTTTTCAGGAATTTAACAGAACGCGCCCTATTAAGGGGCGTTACTTTTCAAGTTACGCCTTAGTGTCAGGCGTTAGTCCAGTGAGAGACGACCTAGACAAGGCCGTTAATTCAACTTTCAGAAATTAACAGTAATAATTTCAGGATAACAGAGAGGAACGAATATAAGATCATGACAATAAATTTAGCAGGTTTGAAGACATATGATCATGTATTATTATAGAATCTTGATTCCATATATAATCAGTTCTTAAAATGGGTGATTAACGATTAAATGAAATTAATGCCTGCGTATAGGGCGTCAAATATGAAATTGACGACCTTGTAAGGGTCGTGTCTTGTAAAATAGCGCCCTTGACAGGGGCGTCTCTTTCAAAATATTGCAGATACATATTGAAACTATAATAAACCGTATGCATGTCATGCTAATATATATGTATCTTGAATTATTTTTATTTGGGCTACAGTAGCTTGAGAAAACCTACCTTAATATGATTGAACTAACGAAGGGTTTGAAAGATCTGAAACTTCCACTGCAACCAATCAACCGCAGTAGCAGCAGGAGGAAGAAAATCCTTTTAAGAAGGAGTTCGTTTTCGATGAAGAACACCTGTTCTTGGTTTTGTCAATTTTGCTGTAGATCCTACAGGAAAGAAGAAACATATATTAGTTTCTTCAACTACCTAACAAGAGGATAAGGAAGAAAGAACATTACCTGGTTCTTTCGTAGGAGCTTCCCGACCTGTAAGAAGGAACATAAGATGAAGAATCATTAGTTCTTCATGTAACCGAAGCAGAAAACAAAAGGAATTAGAAGAACATATGTTCTTCACGTACCGTGCAGCAGTCGTCCGTCCAAATAGATTTAGGGTTGGATCGAACAGTTTATTTATAGGAATTTGGAAATCCTATTAGGGTTAGTGATTGTGTGGAAGTAATACTTCCATGATAGAGTCATTACCACGTTTGAACTCTTTCTAATGCTTATCAATTACCCTGGATAAGATCTGGATTCGAACGGTTCACGAATAGAATTAACGACCTAGGTCAGGGCGTCGATTCCTGAATTGACGACCTTGTACAAGTCGTTTCTTAAGAAGCGCCTTGTATGAGGGCGTTCCTTATTTTTAAAACACGCCCAAGTAAAGGGCGTTTCTTGGCCTTGCCCTTTTTGGCGTTTGGAATTTGACGCCGTCAGGTGAGGGCGTCCTTTCTTTAGTCACGCCGTAGATAGAGGCGTTCCTTTTTAAATTAACGCCTTACTAAGAGGCGTTATTTGTATCTTGTTTTATTTCATCTATTTAACCCTCTTCTTATTATCTGTATTACTTCTGTAGTATATATATTTTAATTCATTTCAAATATTCATTTATCAGGGTTGCTACAGCCAGGGGCCGAAAGACCCCAAAATAAGAAAGTGATCGCGCCTACCTCAAGAGCGGGAGATGGCGGGTTGCTTCTTCCTCTCCCTCCGGCCGGCCGACGGAGAGGGCTTTCCTCGGCTACCCTTGCAAAACAACGACAAACAAATGACAAGTGGATTAGAAAGATGGAGGTGTAGTATTCAAATCCTTGCGATAAAAATAACGAAATGATGGCAAGACACACACCTGGTTGGTGTTATCTTTTAAACCCCTCTCGGACTCGAGTAGGAGGAAAATGAGATGATGGATGTAAGAAGTGTATAAGAAAAGGCACCCTTATGAAGGGGGATAGGGGATGCAAGATGATGAATGCAAAAGAACTACGAAGAAAAGGAAAGAATTGGCTTATTGGATGTGCCGATGGTGAAATCCGGCGGAGCTCCAGCAGCGTGGGGATGACGTGGAAGCGCGGTGGATGAAGACGACCTTCCTCTCGCGTGAGCACCCGAGAAGCCGGCAGAACCTCCACCTACAAAAGAACCCACGGGTTAGAAAATGACTCCGTAGCCTCTGGGCTCCGGCAGCCTATCGGATCACTTCGAAGCTCTTCCAGAACTGAGGGGGTGGTCCTCTATTTATAGAGCTCCGGAGGGTGGAGGCGTTCAAGACCCTGGACACCTCCATCAGGGCCGAATTAATATTTTATTCTATTTATATATATATTTTTGGAATACTTTTGTGGAGGCGTCCAGGGCCCCGGACGCCTCAAACAAGTCTACCGAAAACCGACGACGGCCGCACGCGGTTTGGCACAACGCGTGGTTTTGTGAGCGGCGCCTCGTGATTCAGAAATGGGCGCGTCCAGTTGACAGGACGTCTCTATAATTTGGATTTTTTCACACACGACAAACCGTCGTTCGGTGGCCGGCGCCCGTGAGAGAGTTGATGGAGGCGTCCAGGGGCCTGGACGCCTCCATAAATATATTATTTTATTTTTTATTTTTCTTTTGTGCCAAGGCTGGCATTTTGATTTTTTTTTATATAATTATTTTTATGGAGGCGTCCAGGGGCCTGGACGCCTCCATTAATATATATATTTATTTATTTATTTTTTTGTTTTTTATGCCAACTGGCATTTTACACATATTTTTTATTTTTGTTTTTATGGAGGCGTCCAGGGCCCTGGACGCCTCCATTAATATATATATTTTTTATTTGGTTTGGGCCCTGAGAAAATAAAATAAATTAAATTAAAAACATGGGGGCGTCCAGGGGCCTGGACGCCCCCATTAAGACCCACCCGGGTCCTCAAATCAGGCGTCGGCGGCCGCCCGTCAGACACCCTTCCTGATTCCGGAACCTCCTGATGCGTCTGACTGGTGTTGACGCTGTCCGAATGCCGTGACGGGATGATTCCGAATGCCGAAAAAGGCAGAAGAAGACCCAAGAAAAGGAAGCACTCGAGTGATTCGAAATGCGTAAGCCGTTGCGGGGCGTTGTATAGTAATATGAGACTTTCTCAGGAGACGTCAAGAATGGCGTGTCTACAGCTGCCCCGCCTTGGCGTCTGCTTTGCAAGGGAGCGACACGTAGTGGAATGGTATCGAAGTGGAGTGAAATGAAGTGGGAGCGGACTGATAAGTTGATGCCAAGGTGTGATGAGACACGCTTTTGACGTTACTGTTTGGAATCTTTCTTGGAGTTTCAATGAGGCGACCTTGAAGAAGGTCTTTCAAATATAGACGATTGTTCGGACGGAGATGAAATAAGGGAGGGTGAGATGTGTGCTCAGGCACGAAAAAAAAGAGGCCAACTTCTCGGTGTGGAAGTACCTGGGTCATAAACCTGCAGGTTTCACCTTTGGGGAGCGGTTACCAGCCAATGTGGAAGTGCTGCGGCCAAGGTGGGTCAAACAAGGTCAAAAGTAAAGGAATATCTGAGGGTCTGTCCAAACAAGTGTCTCCTTTGGAAGAGCAGCGTAGGGCTGTCTCAAGGAAACTCAGTATTTCATTCGGAGTGGAATATCTCATATTTGTGAGAATTGAAATACAACGGCTTTCACAATCGAATCACTTGAATGATCTTCCGCAATAAATCAAAGTCCTATATGAATGCATGCTGGGTTTAAAGAAAAATTTAAAACAAACTAAAATAGAAAATAGCCAAGGATAATATTATCAACTTGTTAAGAACGGGTCAGGATACCGATCCGGTGAGCCGACACTGGGTTGGGGCCCGTTTATCCGCGCACCAACTCACTGAATGGAACCATCGTCCCCATGCTACCACAAATTAACGGCCTATCCGTACAACCCAAATTCTCCCGGGATCATCATCATTTTTGTTAAAGGGGAACTCAAATCCCAGATTCGTTCGGGCCGCAAGGTCCTTGACATGTTCTAGTAGTGTATGTATCATATACTATGATACATGACAAGGTGGGATCAACCATTGAAAGGTGGGACAGGAGATAGGACAAAGATGTCCGTTAATAAAACCTGCACAGGCCAGCAAAGGTTAGCAACATCAGAAAGTAGCAGAATCATAGCAGAATCGCACCACAGTACAAAGGAGATCCAGACAAAATTTTGACAATGACCACTGATGTGACATGTTCCGTCCTGTAGCGATCTTCCCTTCCTATAAGAACTCCCCTTATGCTAGTTCATTCAAATGCACCAAGGTGGGTTTTGGAAGCTCAGGAGAGGAAAGAGAGGAGAATCTAGAGATTTTCAGGATGGAAGGGGAGTCTTCCCGCGTTATGAAGAGGAGCAGGCCTAGCAGCGAGATCAGGCGACTCTCTGACCTCGAGGGTCATCTGAGTGGGACGATCTTGTCGCATATGGTAAGCTGATTCATTTCAAATTTTCCATGTGAACCTTCTTCTTACTTCCTTCATTTCTTCTTCTTTCTTTTCTCTTCCAGTCATATCCACTCTTCCCAAGCCCGAGGAAGTTTTCCAAACTGCCATGGCTTTCAAAGCTAACTTCTAACATCTCCATTGGCATGAGGGCCATACTCTCGAAGTGGCATCTGCAGGGGCTCCTTATTCACGCCAAACACTATGAGAAGATTCGTATGGACTGGGTGGCTATGGGCACACTAGTGGAGATCTGGCATCCCCAGACCCACACTTTTATCTTCTCGACCTTTGAGGTGACCATCCTCCTCGAGGAGGTGGAACTTCTGCTCGGATTGAAGAAATTCAAGAGTGACGGGAAGGTGAAGGCTATGCGGATGCTGACACGGGGGACTTCTGAAAGCGTCCTTGGAAGCTTCATGCCGCCCGACGTAGCCAGAAAGGTCCGTACTCAAAAGGGGATCGATCTCCAAAAGCTTGCGGAGTGGGTCATGGACGCCCTGAGAGGGTCACCAGACGATGACTATTTGGGGGGAATCATGAAGGGGTTCACCATTTGTCTGGCGGGTGCTCTCTTGTTTCCTTATATCGACAACATGGTGGAGGAAGACCAACTAAGTGCCATTCATGGAATCTGGAGTGGAAAGAGGGTGGGACCCGCCGTTCTTGCCTATCTTTACAGCGGCCTTACTGCCTCGAGCATGGGTAAGCCTCTTTTTGGTTGCGCACTTGTCTTGAATTGCTGGCTTGATTTGCACTTCAAATTCGACCACCGCGAGGGAATGCCAACTGCTTCGAAGCTCTTCCAACAAAGCCCTCTTCATCACATAGCTGACGTGTTAGGCTTCGGTGGTACTGTAGTGAACCGCGTTCCGTGGCTGAAGGAACGTGAAGACTGGCGGTCTCACTTCCGTACCGTGACACAAGGCTTCTTCACTTGCGCACCGGCATGTTTGCTTTCGCTTGATCTCCTCATGAGGCCTTCTCCCGAAGTTGATCTTCAACTGATCGGCGCGACCGAGTTTGTCCTTTATAATGCGCATCGGTGCTGCCTCCAGATTGGCATCCCACGCCATTCGTTCCCGCCACCGACTGGCATCGTTCCTTTGAAGAAAAGGGAGTTGGGCACTGAAGCGGACGCGAAGGAAGCGAAGGCCAGTAAAGCTCCCTGGAAGACAAGTGTTGCGGGAAAGGCCTTAGCGCACGTGGTGGAAGAATGCGAGCCGTGGAGGGCTTATGTAACCGAACTGGGGAAGTTAAGGCCTAAGGCGCCTAAGCCCCTGATGTAGCTCATTCTGCTTTTCTGATGGAATAAAATTTGATATTTGGCAGTTTTGGACCAGTTCCGTTAATTATTATTATCTTTTTCGTGGTTTTTTCTTTTTCTTTGTGTTTTTTTATTTTGTTTGGATTATATACATACTCTTATCTTTTTTACTTTTATTATATATATATACTTTTTTTGAAAATTTTTTATTATGGGGGCGTCCCGGGGGCCGGACGCCCCTAATTTTATATTTTTGATTTTTTTAAAATTTTTTGATTTGGGGGCGTCCAGAGGCCTGGACGCCCCTATTTTTTTATTTTTGATTTTTTTAAATTTTTTATTTGGCGGCGTCCAGGGGCCTGGACGCCCCTAAATTTTTGAATTTTGAAAAAAATAAAAAAAGTGGGGGCGTCCAGGCGCCTGGACGCCCCAAATAGGGTGGATTCTATATAAATGGGGGGGGGCCTCCCCCCTTTACTTAAGTACTGTTCATTCAAACCGCCCAGTCAATCCAGACGACCCATTCTTCGTCCCAATGGAGCGAGGAGGATCGAGCCAGGGTCCACAGAAGCGGAAACGACAGGCTTGTCGTCCGAGGAGGCTGAGGGATGATGCCGAGGAGGCTGCTGCGGCGGAGGAGATTGCCGCGGGTGAGGAGGCTCTTCTTTTGGCCTTGGAGGCTGCAGTGGACGCTGGCGACGCGGGAGAGGACGAGCACGATCCGGTAAGCCCCTCGGAACTCTCACTCTGTGGTTCAATAGGCTAAACGGACGGGTGAGAGGCTGTGAGAGAAGGCCGGGGAGTGAGGGAAAGGAGGCGTCCAGGGCCCTGGACGCCTCCACATTTTCTTTTTCTTTTTTTTATTTTTTATTTATTTACGAAAATAATAGAAATATAATTAAAAAATAAGGAGGCGTCCAGGGCCTGGGATGCCTCCATGATAATATATATATTATTAATATATTTTTTGTTTTAGTTTTGGGGTTTTTTCTAAAAATAAAAGAAAATAAAGGAAATGGAAAGGAGGCGTCCAGGGGCCTGGACGCCTCCATAAAAAAATAAATATTTTAAAAAGAAAAATAAAATAAAATGAATAAGTAGTATATATAGTGTTATTGTTTATTATTATTCATGATGCTAATGTGTTCTCTGTTGGTTTTGTGGTGTGCAGGGCGTGATGAAGGGACGGATCAGCTGGTCCCTAGTGGTGGCAGCATACCGTGGGCTGCCGGACTTCCAGAGGGCGCGTGTGGACGCCATGGGCTTTGGAGCTTTCCTTAGGATCGAGCCCTTCCGGCTCGACCTTCCTCTTATCCAGGCACTGAGGGAGCGGTGGCACGCACCGAGCCGGGCGTTTCTGATGCCCTGGGGGCACATGGTGCCGACACTGGAGGACGTGGCTCGGATTACCGGGCTACGAGTTGACGGAGAGGCAGTCAGCGGGGTCACCTACCCCGACTACCGAGAGAGTGCCCTGGACCTGCTGTGGTTAGAGACGAGCGTGACTGATAGAGACAGGAGGGTAGTTGGCCGAGTGGAGATCATGGAGGCGCTCGGATTCGTTGACCCGCGCCAGCGGGTTAGCGAGACTGGAGCGGAGTTTCTGGCACGATTGGAGGGAGATGCCCGTGTAGCTTTCACCCAGGATCCGAGCGAGAGGGAGCTGGTGGATCTAGACCTTCGGAGGTTTCTTTTCTTCTTCCTGGGCCGCCTTCTACTGGGGACGAAGGGGGATGGCATCCACTGCCGTTTCCTCGGGATCTTGGCGGATCTTGACAGAGTGGGGCACTATGCGTGTGGGGCGGCTCTACTTGCCCATTTGATTGCCGATCTCTCCCAGACTTCGGAGAAGGAGACGACAGTCAGTGGCTTTGCACCTTTTCTCCAGGTAAATATTTTATTTATGCATTCCCACAGTTAAATATGCAATTATTGTACTAATGATGTATGATGGATGCAGGTGTGGAGCTATTACTATTTCCCGATTGGGAGGGCTAGGCATGGGAACAAGAGGGCTGTGCCTCTGGCGCGGCGGTGGAGGTCGGTCGTGGTTGCAGCACCCCACGGCTACCAGCTGGCGTCGCTTCGTCGGGAGCTGAGCGAGTATCCCGAGGCCATGGTATGATGCGTATGATTTTTTGTGTTTTTATGCATGTGACTATCATGATGTATGCATGGTGATGCAGGTGGTGTGGAGGCCCTACCTGGGCATGGGCGATGCTGGCCAGCCTTGGGTTGTAGCGGGTCTTCCTCGTTTCAGGCGGGACGTGTGGGTCCATTGCCTGAACAAGATCGAGCCGCTTCGGCTGAGGCTGGTTATGAGGACGTTGGGGCTAGCCCAGGAGTGGGTTGATGTAGAAGAGCCGGCCCGCATTGGGATGAAGACCAAGGGGAAGGCGAAGGTTGTGGACTGGCGTACGCGCTTCCTAGCACAGTACCAGGACTGGCAGCGGGGCGGGGTCCCAGTGGTGTCCCATGTACAGGACAGTACTGATTACCTGAGACGATACCGGGCTACGTATGGGGATCGCCTCTCCTTAGGTGGTATGGCAGGGGTAAGTGAAATGAGAATGCTTCACTCTTTTATATGTATATGCATGCGATACTAACTTACGTGCAATGCAGGATGCTCGTGATACCATGATCGCCGACCTACGGGCCCAGTTGGCGGACGCCAGGCGACAGTTGGTGGCCATCCGACAGGAGTTGGAGATCCTGGTGAGTTTCTGTGATGCATTTTTTTTTGCGACCTAGATTTTTGATGCTTAGCCTTTGACTGACGTTTGCCCCATGTTTCAGCGGGCCCACCAGACAGCGGCAGCCGGGACGGCTGGTGGAGCGGGTTCCAGTTCGCGGGGCCCTCCTCCGGAGGTTTCTGCCCTCCAGGAGCAGCTGGCGTATGCGGTGGCTCGGGCTGAGGAGGCCGAGCGTGACCGCGAGGCTCGAGTGAGTGCTTGCCTGACCTTGACTCTCTTCTGGCTGCTTTCCTTCTATCACTGTTGTTCTCTTATGGTGCATGCGTGCTTTGACAGGTGGCCGAGATTCGGGAGGCCCTGGCGCGTGCCGTTCGTGCCGAGCAGGAGCGCGACGCTCGGGTGGCGGAGCGTGACGCCCGGATTGCAGAGCTGGAGGAGGAGCGTCGACGGGAGGCTGAGGAGCTTCCTCGCGACGTAGTGGATCTGTGGATCACCCTCGAGCTGTCGAGGAGAGAGGCGATGAGGGAGAGAGAGGAGAGGGAGAGGGATAGGGAGAGCGTGGAGAGAGAGAGAGAGCGGGATAGGGAGAGAGAGAGGGAGGAGCGACAGCGGGATCAGACCGAGAGGAGGGCTCTAGAGGCCCAGATGCTGGAGCTCCAATTGAGTCTCGGCACGGCGGAGGGGAGGCTTCGGGAGAGCGAGGAGCGGTACCAGAGGGCGAAGGAACGCGGGGCGCGACTTCGTCAGTCTGGTTCTTTTTCCATGGGCAGCTATCTGGTTTCTTCGGCCGAGGAGCGTCGTCGTGCCTTCGAGGCTGGAGTGCCACCGCAGGGCGAGGCGAGCACGAATTCTCAGGGTTCGCAGAGGCCCCCTAGGGATCCCCGACAGAGGAGGGAGGAGAGAGATGACCAGGAGGGTGATGGTGAGAGTTAGAGAGTTGCTTGTACACATCACCCTTCTCACTGTATGATGTACTTTCGGCTATTATATGAAATGAAAATAGCTTTCTTGTGTTGTGTGTACTTTTCTCTCTCCCACACTTTCTTCTTTGCACTGAGTTGTCCTTCGAGGCACGCTCTACGAGACCTTGCCCTGAACAGCGGGGAACTACGCTTTGCACGGGGGGATTCTATTTCCTTTCTCCTCCTTTTGGGCGCGTCCAGGCGCGAGGACGCGTCTTAGTCCTTGAATTCAAATTTAAAGCGTCGGGTGGCCTTTCTTCTCCCGTGCCTTACCCGCAAATGAGCCCGCCTTCTGTCGAAACTCGCTTGCCCCCTTTTCGTCTTCCTCCTCTTTTGATCGATGGAGTTCGGTGGGCCTGATCATGGTGAAGGTGGAGAGGGACGAGGAATTCCTCGCCCGAGGAGGGACGCGCCAGAGCACGGAACGGCGTCCATGGAGGAGGAAGGGCCGCTTCGGGCCCCCGAGGGACCCGAGGGGCCCGATGGCGCGGGAGGAGGTGAACACGGCTCGGTGAGTGCTTGGTTTTCCCCCTCTTTGATCCATTTTGAGTTTTGAAGCAAGCAGTGCGAAGGGGGAAAGGGTTCGGCTAGTGTCGCACTTAAATGATGGACGCGTCCTAGACAGGGGACGCGTTATTTGACTGATGTGGGACCCCTTTCTTGGTGCAGGACATGGCAAGGACCCTGGGCCTGGCCGATGAGTGGGCGAGTGCAGACGAGCCGAGCCGCATCAGGAGGGAGAGTCGCGGCAAGGCGAGGCTCGAGCACTGGCCCGTACGTCTCCCTATTCAGAAAGGGGGTGTACTGGTGCAGGACAGTGCCGACTTCCTGCGGCGACAGAGAGAGAGTTACGCGGGGCTTCCCCAAGCTGGGGACACGCGTGGCATCGGCGGCTCGCGCGCCCAACTGTCAGAGACTAGGTGGCAGCTGGCCGTCGCTCAACATGAGCTGTTGCTCCTGGTAAGTTACGTGCCGCACTTTTAACTTCAGATTTTGGAGTTTCACTACGGCTGTTGTTTATTTTGTTCCAGCGTACCCATCAGACAGCGACGGTGGGAGTGGCTGGCGGATCTTCCAGTTCCTCAGCCCCTTTTCTTGAGATTGCCTCCCTCCGGGAGCAACTTGCCGGTGCGGTGGCCCGCGCGACCCGGCGGAAGAGGAGCGTGACGCCTGGGTGGCGACTGTAGCGGAGCTGCGGCATCATGGTGAGGAGAGACCTTCTCCAGACATCCTGGAGTTAAGGGTTCTTCTGCAGATGATGAGGAGAGAGGCAGAGAGAGAGAAAGTCGAGAGAAGGTCCGAGCGACAGCGGGATCTGACCGAGAGGAGGGCCTTGGAGGCCCAAGTGAGGGAGCTCCAGCTGGGCCTTCAGGCCGTCATGCAGAGGCTAGGAGGGATGGAGACGCACTACGAGAGAGCGTGAGAGTTCGGGGGGCGACTCCGCCGGTCCGGTCGCTTTGCCACTAGTGGCTTCTTCGCCACGCCAGGGGAGGAGCAGCGAGTCACTGCTGCGGAGCAGGCGCCGAGAGGCGAGGCAGGTGCTGCTGCACGGGGATCCCGGAGGCTTCTGAGGGACCCTCACCTCGGGGGAGAGGAGGAGAGTGCCCAGAGAGATGAGTGATGGTGAGGATTGGCGAGCTAGTGGACCCGCCACCTCTCTATGATTGTAGTGTTTGTGACAGCTTATGTAGAATTATGAATGGAGTGATTTGATTTTCTACTGTTTATTTGTTCTTTTATGCGTTCCTTCTTCCCTACACTTCTTCTCCTTTGCACTGTTCCCATGTGATGGGTCTGCCGAGACTCCGCCTCAAGCGGAGAATCGCGTCTTGTGACCATTTTCCACGGGAATCTGCCGTCGAAGTCAAAAAAGACGGCCCTAGTTTCTTTTCCCAATGTTGTGTCAAATTTTGCGGACGTCCTCCAAATCATGATAGGGTATCCCTAGACAACATAGGGGCTATTCATCCTATTCTTCGTCCAGTCAATCACCCTGTGCGAGCGGTGAAGCGACACATGGGACCGCTTGGCCGGTGCCTCATTGCGAGGGCTATCATTAACAGGTGATGGAAGCAATCTTGGCCCGCACTCCCTCCATTTCTATAAATTCTTATCCCTTTTATCTTCCCAGGTATATCGAAGACTAACTCGAGGAGCACAAGTTCTCACGGGGGAGGAGGAGTTCAAAATTCTGAGAGTTGGATGGAGGGCGAATCTTCCCATTCCTCGAAGAGAAGCAGATCCAGTGGTAGTAGTTCCAGGAGGCTTTCGGACCTCGAAGGGCACTTCAGTGAAAGGGCTCAATCACAGCTCGTAAACTGAACTTTCCTGCCCTTTTCTCATTCTTTCTTCCTTTCTTCTGACCAAACCTCACCTCCATTCCTTGTATGTGTAGGTTGTGATGAAATCACAAATCTTATGGGAGTTGGTAGTAGCAGCGTACAGGGGCCTCCCAGATTTTTAGAAGGCGAGGCTAGACGTGATGGGATTTGGTACCTTCCTTCGGATCGAGCCGATCCAGCTCGACCTGGTCCTGATCCAAGCCTTGTGTGAGAGATGGGACCCAGTGAGTCGGGCATTCCTGATGCCCTGGGGGCACATGGTGCCCAGCTTGGAGGATATGGTCCGGATCACAAGCCTGAAGGTAGAGGGCGAGGCAGTGACCGGAGTCACTTACGCGGACTACAGAGAAGGTGCCCAGAAGTTACTGGGTTTGGACCTAGATAGTCGGAAAAACAGGTCGGTAGCTAGGGCGTCCCTCATGGATGCATTAGGGCTCACCGACACTCATCGGCTGGACGATGAATCCTCAGAAGAGTTCATGGAAAGGATGGAAATAGGATGCCGTGCCGTGTACTGCACAGATTTCGGCGACTGGGAAAGATGCAACATAGATTTGAGGAGATTTCTCCTCTTCCTTTTGGGGAGATTGGTACTGAGCTCGAAAGGGGACGGTATCCAATGTTGCTTCCTGGAGCTGCTGTCAGACCTTGAAAGAGTAGGGTATTATGCCTGGGGAGCCGCCATGCTGGCACACTTATTTGCAGGCCTATTCCAAGAAACGGATCGTGAGATGACTGTGAGTGGTTTCACACCATTCATCCAGGTATTTTTTGGTTTTGCTTGTTTTGTATTTTTTTGTGTTTTTGCAAAGTACTGATGACCTGTGCCGAGCAGCTATGGAGCTATTATTACCTCCCTATGGGGAGAGCTCGGCATTGGCGATCCGTGATGGTGCCGTTAGCCAGGCGGTGGGAACCCATCATGAGTGCGGCACCCCTAACCTACCAACTGATGGTGCTAAGGCGGGAGCTATAGGAGTTCCCTACAGCGATGGTAAACTGGAGACCCTACTCAGACATGGTCTGACCAGCCGTGGGTTCTAGCAAGTCGTGCCCGGTTCGGACGGGAACTGTGGATGCACTGCCTGAATGAAATCGAGCCGCTTCGGCTACGATTAGTTATGAGGACTTTAGGACTGGCTCAAGAATGGGTGGATTCAGCTGCGCCACCTCGTGTCGGGAGAAAGACGCGGGGACCGGCGACCTGCATTGACTGGCGCGTGCGATTCCCCGAACAGTACGAGGACTGGCAACGGGGTGGCACGATTGTAGAATCACAGGCGCGGGATAGCGAGGACTACTTGCGTCTATATAGGACAAAGTACGCAGAACGGTTCCAACCCTGGGGACTTGTGGAGGTAGGTTTCCCCTTTTCTCTTCTCTTCTTTCTCCTTTTCTTGGTTTTCTGGTGAAAATGCTGACTTGTAAGGCTGCAGGATGTCCGGGATGCCATGATAGCGAATTTACGAACTCGCTTGGCAGAGATGGAACAACAGTCGGGCGATGCCCGCGGAGCTACGAGCGCCTTGGTAGGTGTACAGTACGTTCCTAATTAAAACCCCAGATTCCAGATGTTGGCTGCTAATTCACGCGGTCGTAGCATGCCCAGATTGGCGCGGCTTCCCCAGCGATGGGAGTGGGTGGTGCCTCTTCCAGCTTGTGGATTCCCACCTCAGAACTTGACTTGCTTCATGAGTAACTTGCTCACGCCACGCAGCGTGCTGCGGAGGCAGAAGGGATGCTCTCTATACAGGTAAGAGTCTCAGTGTTGAGTTCTCCTTGTTTATGCCTTATCGTGTATCTGAGATGGTACACTTGGCAGGAAAAGGAGACGGAAGAAGCGCTTGCCAAGGCTGCGCAGAAGGAGGCTAGGATAGCAGAACTGGAGAGGGAACTGCGGCGTCATCTGATGACGACTCCTCTAGGGATGCCGTAGAACTGAGGATCACTCTCCAGTTGGAGAGGGAAGACCGCGAGAGAGAACGTGCAGAGAGAGAAAGAGACGCAGAGAGAGAAAGAGCCAACAGATTGACTGAAAGGGAGGAACGAAGGGCCATGGAGGCCCAACTATTCGAACTCCGAATCAGCCTTGGTCTTGCTGAACAGTGGCTGAGAGATGGTGAGGAGCGCTACCGAAGAGCACGAGAGCGTGGCTTTCGTGTTGGTAGCTTCTCTGCTGCTTCCGTGGATCAACGCCGGGATGTGGGAATAGGAAGGGGAGTACAGAGCGGTAGGAGTACCGCTTTTCGTAGTTGGGTAGCACCTTTAAGAGCGTTTTGCCCGAAGAGTAGTGGGACGAGTAATGCAGAGAGAGAGGACGGAACTTGATGTAATTTTTTTTTGGTTTTTGGAATAAAAGACAAGGTTTGGTTTGTTTGATTTTCACCTTTGATTCTGTTGCCTGAATCCCTGTACATATCACTGAAACAAACAAATCAGAATTTCTGTTCTGACTTGGCCCCTTGCTCAATAAGCAAGTGGTCACTGTGATTGTCCTTGATAACTGGTCAAGGGGCCAAGCCTTTATTTTAACGAAGGCAAGGGAAAGAAGTGGTGATGATAAATGTGACAGGCAAGCACACGAATGCAAGCGGTATTAAAGTGAGATGCTGCATGCAAATATAATCATGCAAAATTGATTTATTTTCTTTTTTTATATTTGGCATTATTTTTATTTTATAAAAAGATTTTTTTTATTTGCAAATATGTACATTTTCTCTTTTCCATTTTTTTTGTTACTTTTATCATTTCAATTTTTTTGTTGCTAACGCCCGGTAAGCACCCACATGGCACCTAACCTACGTGAGAACAGGGGTTTCTTACTAACCTCCCAGGTATCCTAAGTGCACATCTAGGTTGATTTGGGCCTCTAGACCACTCGAATGACGATCCCGCCGGCTAAGACTTACCCTGATGACAATACCGTCATGCCATGCTTAGGCTCCCAGTCGCTTCCGACCACAGGGATTCAACCAAAAGGTGTTTGAGGTAAAAGATTTGCCCGACCCGGGTCCGTTTCCTCACAACTCTAGATGGTATATGATGGAACACCCTGGAACCCTAATGACCAACCGCGCGACGCTGACCCGGAATCAGATGCCGTCGCACCCATAGGTGACGCGCTTGCATTGGCCTAAGCCCGAGGTTAAACAAGAAGACATCAAGGTGGTAAACAGGGGTCTTGACTAGCCAGAAACACGGAGACTCCTTCGCAGCGATAGCTTTTGCTTTTCAAAGTAGACAACCAAATGTGTATATTAAAATAAGGTCACAGACCCTGGGCAGTTTTCACCTTTCAGAAACTCCATCGAACCTTCATCTTTAGAGGGAGAAGGAAGAGTGTAGGGGATAAACCTCCTGAGAGGACCGGCAAAGCCGTTAACCCGGTGAGCGAATAAGGGCCCATTAACTCTTTCCTTTCAGACAGCTTCGGACCAAATCTCGAGCATTTACATTCCACGGCCCCTTTTGTAGATTCAGACTTTTGCTTTGAGGGGTTCCGTTTATCGCAACAGGCACGGTCACGACCAAGCTTTTCTCTTGATTTTGATTTTGTATTTCTTTTTGTGAGGGAGATATAGTCGTTTGACGTTTGTGGGCTCCCTTTTCGTATGCCTGCGGGGACACTGCCCTCTTCTCGTGCTCTGATCGATGCTCGAGGAAATGGATCCTACTCTTGCCCTTGGGGTTTGAGTTTCGGTTTCTCATGCTCAGCGTTTTAAGGGCGCCGACTGTCTCATTTGGTCGAAGAGAAAAGAATAAAGATTACAGCTTCGGAGATCTTCTGGGTGGAGCCCCACCGTAGGTGATGCTACCGACCTTTTTTTGAATAAAATACATAAGTGAGCACATGTTGGCTTCCTTCGAGCGAGCATAGGCCGACGTGGCCGGACAGGGATCTCCACGGTTCTGGCAAACCAAGACCCGGTGCCTACCAAGCCTTAATGGGCCCTATCCTAACATGAAGGTTAGATGCAGGGACTTAACTACATGGTGACTGCCAGGCATCGGCATTTTGAATTTTCCATATTTTTAGTGGTTTTCAATATTTCTTTTTTTTTGATGTTTTTATCTTTTCATCACTTTTTTGTTTGTTTTGTGCTAAGGGTAGTATTTCTTAAGATAAAGCCCATTCCAAGGGTGGGATAACTCGGTCCCTTCGGCGTTGATTAGCTTGTAGGCGTTGCCAGGGTACACGGCTTGAATTACAAATGGTCCTTCCCAATTGGGTTGGAGCTTAGAACGCGGACCTCCAGGTTTGACAAAAATTCTTTTTACGACCATCTCACCGACTTTGAATTTTCTCTCAACGACTTTCTTTTGGTAAAAGCGAGCGAGTCTATTTTGATACACACGCGCGTGTTCGGCAGCGGCCAGCCGTTTCTCATCCAAGAGTTCCAACTGGGCGAGGAGTGAATTACGACGATCGTCGAGGGGAAATTCCTCGTCCAATTGTACCCTGAGAGAAGGGATCAGAGTCTCATACGGGACTACCACTTCCATACCATAAGTAAGGGCAAATGGAGTCTGCCCGGTGGGGGTACGGATTGAAGTGCGATAGGCCCATAGAGCTTCGATAAGCTTTTCTGGCCAGTCTGAAAACTTACTAGACTCGCAGGTTTTTTTGATGATTTTGAGCAATGTTTTATTGGTGGCCTCCGCTTGGCCGTTACCTTGTGGGTAATAAGGCGATGAATGATGCAATGCAATTGCGTACCTTTTGCAGAGGTCCTGTAGGTCCTGAGAAATGAACTGTGGCCCTTTGTCGGTGACGATCGTGCTTGGGACGCCGAATCTGGCGAGGATGTTCTTCTTGATGAACTTGCAGACTATTGACGCCTTGATTTCCGCGTAAGCTTCGGCTTCGGCCCATTTGGTGAAGTATTCCGTCGCAGTAAGGATGAAAGATTTCTGCTTGGTGAGGGAATTGGGATCACCTAGGGGACCAATGATGTCGAATGCCCACATGGAGAAAGGCCACGGGGAGATATTGGATGAAGTGAGGAAGATGGTGAATGGATTTTATCGGCGTGAAGTTGACACTTGACACACCTACGGACATAGACAGCACAATCTTCTTCCATAGTGGGCCAATAAAAGCCTTGGCGAATGATCTTCTTGGCGAGCATCTGACTATTCACGTGGCCACCGCACACACCCGAGTGTGTCTCCTCTACACATTTCCAAATCTCATCGTCACCAAGACATCTTAACAGAATACCAGTAAGGCTCCTCCTATAGAGTAGACCTCCAACCAAAGTATATTTCTGAGCCACCCTTCTTATGGCTTTCTTGTCCTCTGTGGTGGCCCCTTCAGGATAAGACTGATCTTGGCAGTATTTGACAATTTCATAGAACCATGGTTTCTCTTCATCAGCCAGTTCTTCTTCGGCCTCTGCCAACATGATTTCCCTCTTCTCAAGGATATCTTCCTGCAGGATCTTCCTTGCTATCCTGTCTTTGATATTTACGTAGGAAGCATCATCGATTGCAGGGGCGTGAAGTTTATAGATGGAAATGGACTTAAACCATCTTCCTAGAGGGAACCTTATGGATGATGCCAACGAGGCGAGGGCATCGGCGAGAATATTCTGATGACGAGGGACATGAACAAAGATCAGTTTGGCGAACAGTTTGGCAAAGGCAGCAGTGAGTTCTTGGTATGGCTTGAGTTTGGGATCGCGAGTGCGATATTTAGTGAGCACCTGGCGAAGGATGAGTTGACTATCACCTACGACTCGCAACTCAGTGATACGAAAAGAATGAGCGAGTTCTAGGCCAGCTAGAAGGGCTTCATATTCAGCTATATTGTTGGTGACTGGAAATTTGAGTTGGTATGCCAATGGGAATGTGAGGCCTTCAGGCGACAGGAGGGCGATGCCGATTCCTCTCCCTTGAGAATTCAGAGCTCCATCAAAATATAGCGTCCACATTGGCTCATCTGATTGGTTGATGGACATTAGTTCCTCATCTGGAAACTCTGATTGGACGGGATCGAACTTGGGAAGAGGATGGTGAGCGAGATGCTCGGCTATGGCATAGCCTTTAATCGCCTTTTGCTGGATGTAGGTGATGTCGAACTGAGAGAGAAAACTTTGCCAGCGTGCTAGCCTATCCGTAAGGACGGCTTTCTCCAGAAGGAATTTGATAGGATTCATTCGAGCAATCAAGTGGACCTCGTGAGCCAAGAAGTAGTGCTTCAATTTCTGCACTACCCAAACGAGGGCAGCACAGGTTTTCTCCATGCCGGTGTACTTCTGCTCACAGGGATTGAGAAGTTTGGACAAGTAATAGGTTGCCCGTTCCTTGCCTTCTTCATCAGCTTGTGCGAGGACGGCTCCTACGGAGTCATCCAAGACTGAGACGTAAAGGATCAGAGGTTTTTCCGGTTTGGGTGGAATGAGAACGGGTGGACTAGCCAGATATTCCTTTAACCCTTCAAAAGCTTTCTGACATTTAGAATTCCAGTGGAATTCTACTCCTGGCTTGGTCAACTCGTAGAGAGGTCTACACCTTTGTGAATGTTGGGACACAAACCGACGAATAAACTGCAACCTCCCGATTAAACCTCGGACTTCCCTCAAATTCTTGGGAGGCGGCATATCCCTGATAGCCTTGGCTTTGTCGGGATCTATCTCGATCCCTCTTTTACTCACAATGAACCCCAGCAATTTACCTGACGACACATCAAACACACTTCTTCGGGTTCATTTTCAGTTGGAACTCCCTTGACCTCTGCAAGACCTTAGCCAAAACTTCTGGATGTTCCATCCTGGTCCTTGATTTTACCAATAAGTCATCCACATACACTTCCAGATATATGTGCATCATGTCATGAAATATGGCCATCATCGCTCTTTGGTAAGTAGCTCCAGCATTCTTTAATCCGAACGGCATGACCACGTAACAATATGTTCCCCAAGGGGTAGTGAATGACGTCTTTTCCTGATCCTCTTCTGCCAAACGAATTTGATTGTATCCTGAAAATCCATCCATGAAAGAGAGGGTTTCGTAGCCTGCCGTGTTATCAATCAGCACATCAATGTGAGGTAAGGGAAAATCATCCTTTGGACACGCGCGGTTAAGGTCCCGGAAGTCGATGCAAATCCTGACTTTCCCATCTTTCTTCATGACCGGGACAATGTTCGCCACCCATTGAGGATAAAGAACGACTCTAATGAACCTGGCTTTGTGGAGCTTATCGACCTCTTCTTTCATTTTCAAAGCCATCTGAGGGTGGAAACGCCTTAACCTTTGTTTTATCGAGATGGACCCTGGTTTTAGGGTTAAACGGTGTTCGACCAAGGTTGAATCCAGACCCGGCATATCCTCGTAGCTCCATGCAAACGTGTCCTTATATTCCTTGAGAACCTCAATTAATGCCTCTTCTTCAGAGGGTGGTAGGTTGTCACTTATGAGGATGATCCTAGGGTCTTCCTCAGTTCCCAAGTTGACTTCTTTGGTGGATTCTTCTACGGCGGTTGACGGCTCGTCGAATCTCTCATTCCACTAGCGTATGCGCCCGCCGCATCCTCATATTCTTCACCCTCATCTTCAGTGGGGCATTCTTCATCCGTGATCTCGTAGACTCCATACCCTTCATCAGATGCACAGTCGCCCTCGCATTCTATTTCGGGTAGCTGGATGGGATTTTCTAACAACTGGGGGATGGCAAGAAGGGCCTGACACCTGGCGGCCAAATCCAGAAGGAATCGATGAGGGATCTGCCTACCCTTGGATTTCTTCTAGGTACTACCCTTGGCCTATCATTCCTAGATTGACTGACAATATTTACAGAAGAAGAGGAAGACGAAGAGGATGGTGTAGAATGTACAGGAGAAGACCCCTCAGAGGAGGGGTAGAAAAGGTCGCTCATCGGACCTTGGACGGGTGGTCCGCAAGGCGGTACGCACCCGTGGGAGATGTAGGAGGTTTCCTCAACGAAGATGTGTTGTTGGGGAGTTTGAAAATTGACGTTTTTTTTTCATTTTCATTTTTAATGACAAAGCAGTGAAAAGAGATTGGAGGAGAGAGGAAAGTGGTTATGGCTAGAGGATTGTGAGGCTCATAGAGCAGATCATGGTTGAAGACCTGGCGCGGGTTGAAAAGCCCGCGTAGGTATGTAAACAGAGAAGGGGATCTGGGAAGATCATCAGACAATTGTCTGGCCCAGGAAGAAGATATCAGCAAAGGCTGAGACGAGTGGATGGAGAAGATGGCGGCTAATGAGCCGTCGACGGCAATGTTGAGGACGGATGAAGATCCGTCGATGACAGAGTCCTTCTGGCGAGGACGAGGATAGTTTGGAACCTTGGCAAGAGTGGTAATATTCTCTGGTATTTCGGAGATCAATGGTGGTCCTTCAAGCTGCGGAGACGAGAACATCCTTTCCAGTGCAACGGAAATGTCCCGTATGTCGAACCATTTGTCCCACTCGCATTCCGGATCTTTGATCTTGCCTCTTTTGGTGATCCTCGGACATTTTTCAGCCAAATATACAGCATGTGATCCCCCATATGCTTCTCGTGGGTGATCCCCATCTGAACAACGGGCCCTCTGTTGAAGTGGTTTGATAGAGTCCACGTGAGGGGCTTCCAATCTGCCTTGAACGGTCCTTTGAAGCCTAGGCCAAACCTGCGGTTCGGCCTAATTTCCTTTGGCGGTTTGAGCATACCCTGTAACTGTGCGCCCAGACCTTTTCCTTGTTGATAGCCGATGTTCCTCATAATCTCCCAACCTTTGGAGTGAAAAGGGAGACATGATGTTGTGGTTGCCCTGACCGGCTCCTTTGGTGCTAGTGGAACATGAGATGGATCACGTACGTCCAGCAGTGACAATATGGGCCGATGAGACGGCCAAACAGAAGGCAGAGAGGTGTTGATAGCATCCACTGTGTGAAGGACAGGTGTACTGACCACTTTAATAATTCTCCCATTGTAAGAAAACTTCAGGCACTGATGGTTGGTGGAAGGCACAGCGTCCATGGCTTCGATGTAAGGGCGACCCAGTATAGCCTTGAATGTGGGGTCCATGTCGAGGACATGGAATTCCGTGGGAATTGACATGGGGCCTAGTTCTGCCTTCAGAATAATCATCCCCTGCGGCGGCCTTTTGCTATTGTCATAAGCCGTGACCGTGATCGAGGAAGGTCTTATTTGTTCCTCGTTGACCCCACACAACTGAAGAGTGCTCATGGAGATCACATTTATGGATGCACCCGTGTCCACAAGACACGGGTTTATGGATACCCCATTAATTTTTATTGAAATGCACAATGCATATTTCCGAGCTTCCTTGGGAGCGAGCTCGTAGTTGTGAAACATGATGGCTGGTTGTGTGTCTGTTGGGGTCAGGACGGTCGAAATCTTCTCCACGGGGAGGTCTTCATTAACCATGACCTTTTGAAGATATTCCATCAAGGCCGCCTGGTGGGATGTGGATCTTTGAAGTAGCTCAAGGATGGAGATCCGGGCAGGTGTCTTGTCCAAGTGTTTCAATAGATCATACTGTGTTCCAGGGATAGCTCTTTCTGGTTGTTCTGCATCATCCTTCTCTGGCTGAGATTGCTCGGGATTCTGACTGTTGTGGGGGAAAACCCTGTGGAAAATCCTTCCACTCCGGAGCACCATTGCCTGCGGCTTTTGTACCTCTGTGGGGGTAGCAGTGAGTTTTAACAGGGGTTTGAGGGGTAGTAGTGGAGGAATGGTTGATGAAGCAGGGGTGATGACGGGAGCAGGGATTCTGATGAGGGGTTTGTTAGGTGGCGGCATGGTGGAGGTAGAGGGGATATTGCGCGGATTATGAAGGATAAGGGGTCTAGAAGGTGGCGGTGGAGACGAAGTAGGAGTGGGTAGGGCTTGAAGTGGGCAATGATTTTGAGGTGGGTGATGGTTAATGAGTGGTTTTGAAGGCATTAGTGGTGATACGGTGGAGAAAGACGGGGTTATGTATGGTTGACGGATGATAAGGGGTTTAGAAGGCGTAGGGGTAAATGTGGTAGAGCTGGATGGTAAAGTGGGGGAGTGAGAGAAGATGAGAGGGTGTGAAGGCGTAGTGGAGAGTGTCGGTTGATAGGAGGTCGGGGTGCGGATGAGAGGGCGTAATGGTAGTGGAAATGGTGATGGTGATACTGATGCGGGTTGATGAGAGAGAGGTGCTACCCGGGCAAGGTGAGGGGGTTGCATGACGATAGGGTTGGAGGTAGAAAGAATGGAGGTACTTTCCTGGTGCCACACCTGCTCTCTCCCGACTTCGGGAAGGAGAGATGGGGTTAACCTGATGATTGGGCTGTTGGTGCTCCGATAATGGATTCTGGATTATGCCCATGTCGGGCTGTTGTTGTGGGGCCTGCTGAGCCTGCTGTTGTTGTTGTGGTTGCTGTTGCTGTTGCTGTTGTAACTGCTGCTGTGGCCTATGAGGGGGTCTCCTAGCCTTGAGAGCCGCGACGTATCGTCTCATCTCATCCCAATCTATTTGATGTTCATCATTCATATCATGGATGTAATCTTTGAAATGGAAGCAGTAATCTACTGTGTGTCCCGGCTGCCTGTGGTAGACGCAGTATTTGGAGGTATCAACATTGGGTGGCCACGCAGGCCTTTCTCTGGGTAGGGCGAGTTGGTTTGATGCCATGAGGGCATTAAAAATGTCTGCTAAGGTTTCCGGCAATGGTGGATAGTAGGCTCTCTTGGGACCGAGCGGCCTCCTTTGTTGCTGTTGGGGACCATAGTTCCCCGGGGGTGGAACTTGGTTGTACTGAAGCGGTGGTTGTTGTTGCTGAGGTTGGGGTTGTTGTTGCTGGGGTTGGCGTAATGGAGGCACATTATCCCGGGGTGGATTATTTTGGGGTGGAGGACGAAGGGGGAAAGGACCCGGTTGAAGGGGAAGTCGGGGCATTTGTAGAGGCCTTGGGTTGACTGCATAGTTGGCATTGTTGACCGCACTGACTTGCTCATTTGTCACGACCCCTTCTGTGGCTCCGCCCGGGACACCAGCACCTGTCTTTCTGACCACTTTGGGCTTCGATGACTCAAACATGTTCATGATGGGGGAGTCTTTTAGCTGGGTTTGGATGTACCGGGCCCTTTCATAAAGTTCCACCATTGTAGTAAGTTTATTCATGGCCAGGACATGTCTGAACTGTGGGGTTGCATTAGACACAATCATCTTTACTTGTTCGGGCTCGGAGAGGGTATCCCTTATTCTTTCCGCGAGAGACCTTCATCTATCAGCATATCGGACAAAATCCTCGTCGGGTTTCATCTTTTCGGCCACTAGGTCGGTAATGGAGAGTGAGGGACCGACCCTATCCCTATATTTCTGCAAGAACCTTCTCTGGACTATTTCAAAATTCTCGGCCTCGCGGGGCTCCAAGGAATAGAACCACTCAAGCGCGGGACCATCCAATGATCTCCGAAAGAGGTATGCCAGGGACCTCTGATCGTTTTGCCAATAGGAGGATTCATACATGAAATCCTTGAGGTGAATGAAGGGGTTGCCGGTACCATTGTATCTGCGGTACGTGGGCATTTCGGAGGGAGGAAGATGAATGACGGGAAGGATTGGCAAAGCAACCTCCGGGGTGGCTTTCACGTCCACCATTCTTCTTAGATTTTGAAACTGCTCGTCCATGCGATTGAACCTATTGAGGAGCGATTGGGCGAGCTCCTCTGGAGGTGAAGGTGGCACTTGCCACTGGGGGAGAAACTGTCTCCCGGAGACTTGAGGGGGAAACCCTGAATGAGAGGGAGCTGTCAGACCGCCGACAGTTGGCCCTGGCTGGAGCGGTGTATGGGGAACAACGAGAGTTTGAGATTGTGACGGGAACTGGAATGAGGGTGGTTGTTGGCTCGCTTGTCCTTGAAGCGAGGGAGACTGGATGGCTTGCGCCAATGAGGGAGATGGAATGGCCTGCACGGACTCTTGGAGAGGTGCGATGACCGGAGTTGATTCCTGGGGCGTGGGGGAAACAGATTTCCCCTTTATAATGGCCTGGAAGGCCCGGAGCTGTTCAGAGGTAAGCTCCGTGTTGGCGAGGATGCCCAGTAAAGAAGAGATATCCTGTGGTGGGGACGTGTCCCCGGTAATAACCTGCACCTCATGCGAGGGGTCATGAGAAGGACCCGAGTCCATAGCATAGACTCGCGGGTCGGCTGACAAACCACGGCTAGGGTGGTTCTCCTCAAAAGACTCGTGAGATATGCTCACAGTTTTCCCAGAACGTAAAAACATACACTAGCAAGTAGGTAGCAGAGATTATCAAACAAGTGGATGCCTTTATGCCCTTTTTTGTGTTTTGATTTTGATGATTTTTTGTATTTTTTAGCGAGATCCGAAGTTCACACAAAATGGGGACCCTAGTTTGTTTTTGTTT